>VZTX01014535.1:142405-446068 GCA_013400915.1 Pardalotus punctatus | reverse complement strand
GGGTGTGTGGCCGTGTGTGGCCGCGTCCCCGTGTCTGGGTTTCCGCACCGGCCGGGCCCGGGGCCGCGCTCCGGCGGGAGCGGCGCGGGCGGTGCCGGAGCCCCAAACGGCGCCGAGTAACGGCCCCGGGGAGCGATGGTCGTGCGGGGCCTGGGGAGAGGCGAAGGGAATGACGGGCCGCTCAGCGCGGGGGATGCTGGGATGGAGGGGGACATGGCGGTCGGGCCCGTGGGCCCAGGGTCGGTCCCTGGGGTCCTGCCCTGGCGGGTGGAAGGCTCGACCGTGCAGTGGGCTCTGCCTGCCTGGCTATGGCCAGGAGTGAATAATCAAATGTGAATTGAACACAAACCTTGAGTCCTCTGCAGTTCTGGGCACCACAGTATAAGAAAGGGCTAAAGCTTATTGTATCCAAAGGAAGCCACGAGGATGGTGAAGGCCTTTGAGCGGAAGCCGTGTGAGGAGCGGCTGAGAGCACTTGGTCTGTTCAGCCTGGAGGAGACTGAGGGGAGATCTTGCCACAGTCTGCAGTTTCTCATCAGGGACAGACACTGCCCTGTGGTGACAGGATCCAAGGGAATGGCCTGAAGCTGAATCAGGGAAGGTTGAGGCTGGGTATCAGGAAAAGGTTCTTCACCCAGAGGGTGGCTGGGCACTGGAACAGGGTCTCCAGGACAGTGGTCACAGCCCCAAGGCTGCCAGAGCTCAAGAAACGTTTGGACAATGCTCTCAGGTACAGAGTAGGATTCTTGGAGCTGTCCTGTGCTGGGCCAGGAGTTGGACTTCGTGATCCCTGTGGGTCCCTTCCAACTCAGGATATTCTGTGATTTTGTAAATGACTGCGTTAGGAATGGTCCTGCTACTGCTGTGGTGGTTCTGCTGAAGATCTGAACACCTCCCCAGGGATCTGACATGAAATGAGATGAGCTGAGCTGAAGGGACAATTCCTCTGCCTTGTCCTGTGGCAGTTCCTTTGTTCAACACAGAAGTTCTCCGTGTAACCCATGCTATTATTTTAGAGCTGTGGATTCAATACTGTTGGAAAGGACCTCCAAGATCATTGACTGCAGCCTTTAGCTGCATTTAAACCCTTATGGACATTTCAACATGACATTGCACATACAGTTCACTGTAGAACCTGGTGGTGAATAAAGAGTTCTGGCGTGATGGAGCATTTACAACTGAAAGTGCACTGGCACAAAAGCTGCTTATTCAGCCTTACATTAGATCTGCACAAATGTTAACATCTTTATGTTTTGTAACATAACTACAAGGAATCGGAGAAGGAAAACAATCCCAACTGTTACACCTTTACACTCAAAAATGGCACTGTATTACTATGGCTGTGATTGCTCTGAATAATGTGTGTGATGCTCTCCTTACATGAGTCATGTGGTGAAATTTTACACGCACTTCACTCATTAGACAGGCAGTCACAGGATTGACCTGCTTGGGGACGGCAGAGGGTCCAAGAGGGACTGAAGAAAGAAAAATTTTAAATATGAGAAGCAGAGGAGCCGTGATACAAGTTTTTTGTATGGATAAATCCCCACCAGGCAGAGATTAGATCTTAGAGACTCTCAATGAAGAAATTTAGATACAATGGATTACTCATGTGACTTTTTCATGTTAGAAATACTTTTTTTTAAAAACTAGAAACCATGTTCAACTTAACATTTCAACAGTCTGCCAGGAGAGATGATGCCCAGCTCTGGAAGTCAGTTAAAGTTTTGTATTTTCTTTTCTTTTCTTTTCTTTTCTTTTCTTTTCTTTTCTTTTCTTCATTCACTGTTTGTCATAATTATTCTCTTTTTAATCAAATAGGTTACTGTCACCAGGGCAGATTGTCTTTGAGCAGATAGAATATAAAGGTGTCTAATGTAGCTGTCTTCCACTGATGGTGTCACTACTCTCCCCAAGATAAAAGCTGCTGTTCTGTATAATCTTCCCTAATGCTTGATTTAAATTTTCCTTGCCATTGCTTAAATTTAACATTTTTTATTTTGACTTGACTAGTGGATGTTCTAATCCTTGTCTACTTAGTGAGAGCCTGTACATACCTCCAGAGCACACTGTCTAGTTTTTCTGCTGATTTACTCTTAGCCTTTCCTCTTGCTTTTCAAATTACCTATTGTTTTTCCTATTTTACTTTGATTTTTACTTTGAACTATCGTCAGAGTGAACTGCCCATCCCTTCTGCATTGTGTTCACAAATTAAGTAACTAGCTCTTAGATAGACTTACAGTAAACTAGATCTTTTTCAATGTCTTTATTTCAAATGCAGTGACACTATAAAAATACATCTCAGTAATTCCATTAAAGTCTTTTACTGTTAAAGGCAAAATGTTATTTAATTGAAATAGACTTCGCTTGTATAAAATCACAGAATCAGAGAAGGTTGAGGGTTGGAAGGGACTTGAAAGATCATTTAGTTCCAACCCTAATATGTGCCGTGGCTGTTATAATTCAAACAAAAATTCCCCACCCCTCAGTGAATTCTTTCATATTTCCCAATAATCTCTACTGAGTCCTGGGTCTGGTCCTGTGGATGGAATAGAAACCCAGTGCTTTTATTTCTTACTCAGACCTACACAGCTTGGTGCTTGCAGGTTGATCTGCTGACTGGATTTATAGCACTCTGATTTGAAATACCTCTTTTCATCATCCAAATAATTAAAAGGCAAAACAAAAAAACTTTGGCTTTTTATTCACTAGTTGATCTACTAAAATGCCTTCTTAAATATTTATAGCAAGTATAAGAAAAAGGTCCCTTCCCATCTTGTCCTCATTAGGAAAGTTGAAGGTCAGAAAGCTCAGGTAAATGACCCTTGGTTATCTCAGAGTCCTTAGTCCATGATCATTAGTAGCAGTTTAGTTAATACTTTTTTCCTAGGATTTGTATCTTAGATGTTCCAGTTGTCTGTGGATCTTCACCAGGAAATGCCAGCTTTGATTCCATACATTGAAGGAGTTAAGAATTTCAACTGTAGCCATCAATGCCAACCTTTCAGAACAGCAGCAACCGTCAGAGCCTTCCCCAACATCCTGATCTGTGAAAGAGCCTTCTATAGACACTGGTGTAGGAGTGGCAGGAACTCTTGAGTGTTTTCCTTACTGGTGAGATTTACCTTAAGGGATGGTCAGGGACTACAGGTAAGAGTTACTCATGAAACATTCTTTTAAAGAGATGATAATCCAATTAACTCTCAAGGTGTCTTAAAGGAATTTCACACAGTTCTCACCTTTAGTTTACACTATAGTTTACACACCTGGGCTTCAGCTCCATACTGACAAAATTCACAGAAATTTTAACTCAACCTTTCAAATTTCTGTCCTCTGGTTTTCTTTGTGCATCACTTCACATGGGAGCCTCTCCTGGCTGACTCCTTGTCCCCTCCATTATGATTTCCACCATGTCATACTGGTGATTCTTAGACCTCTATATTTCCATTTAAGGCTGGCAGTCACAATATACGTATCTTACTTCTGACACTGTGATACTGAAACAAAGGAACTTTGCCTTCATGTGAGATGCATAGTATTTTGAGTTGTTTCAATTAGACTAAACAATTCAGACTGTTGTCCTGTCAGTTTAAAGCTGTAATCAAAAGTTTCAGGAGGCAGGAGACTATTAGACTCTTTTAAAGATGTTTAGATGCCCTTTTCTTTTTGGTTTATATGATATTCTCAATAAAGGCTTTTCATAATCTCACTGAAATGGTGATGTTATAATAACCAGATCAGCACTTAGAAGAAGCAGTTACAGTTAATAGAGATACAAAGATGAAAAACTTCTTAGGCATTGCTTTATGAATAATCAATAATAGCTGAAGGCTAAATATAACCAAAGTATTGCAGTTTTATTAGCCTGTCCTTGACTGAAGGGATACACAGAAATGACAGATGTCTAAATGTGGATGTAGAGCAGTGGGTATTCCCAGAACTCATGAAGACAAGCTGAATTGAACCAGGGATGATTTGAAGTCCTACTGTTTGTGGACAAGAAATCAGATTATGCTATGCCTGTTTGTTCAGTTCTTTGATTAGTTAATGTGAACTTTATCTGGGAGTGCTAATAAAATACTCTATGAGATAATGTTCACATGGAAAGGCAAGAAAAGTGTAACACTCGAAAAAAGACAAACCTGAATTTGCAGAATGATTAAAACAAAAAATCCTTCATTACATGTATTAGGATGGCAGGTAACCTTTGATCTTGTAAAATATATTAGTGAGAAGAGCCAACTAGTCTATTGATTTTCTGTCTTTATTACTTAAGCTGACCTTCAGTGAAACTTGACTGTTTCTCTGTTTCTTTTAAAAGTCATTAACTCACCTCTGCCTCCAAATACTTCGTTTTCTGCATAGTAAATGGGATTAGGTAGCCATCCAAGGCTCATTTTTGCCACAGATTCTACTTTAGTGTAGATATATGTTTCCACTAGTGGTTTTCAGTTTCCACAGTATACTGTATCTTCCTGACCTGAATATGGAAGGAAGGCTGAGGGATTTAAGACTGCATTGTGTCTGCAGTACAGAAGCCTCCCAGTTTCACAGAGAAGAGTCAAAGAAGAAAACACTGGAATCTGAACTTCAGGTGGTTATTAAAATTTGTAATTTACACAGATATAATCTGTGTTTTTAAATACTACTGATTAAACTATCAAGCTTTAGCTCAGTTTGCTCATTCAAGAAACAACACTGTCATTCAACTCAACTGTGAAATAATTGTCTCGGTGGGTAATCTCTTTCTTATTTGCTTCATGTTACGTTATTTGTTGAAATAAGGGGTGTCATTTAAAATTAGTAGTAATTTCTGCATTCTTCCAGAACAATGGCTGTATATCCCGTTGCTGGTCCACAACTCTGGGTAACAGATTTTCTTTTTTCTTTTTGCATGTCAGTGTTTATGAAAATGTACCGTGTGGCATTTTGCTGCTTAATTATTCAGTTTCACCTCCCACTCATCAGTTTCCATCTACTTCTCTCATAACCGCATAAATGCATTTATTATTATATTAGATCTGCATGTTATTTCTTCTGCAGAAGCATATTGATGTTGTAAACAGTTCTTTTTAATAGACAATACTCACATTTATATGGAAAACTATGTGTTAATTCATTCAGCTAATTTTTATTTTAATCACTAGCCAAATACCATGAGATGAAAATGAGAGGATTCCCTGAATTATGTCTGTCTTGAAAATGAATGAATTTAAACAGAAAAAACAAAAATCCAGAAAACTTGGAATAGAACTGGTTAGAAGGCAACACCAGAAAAATATTCTGTTCTTTCCATATGGTTGAACACATCCATAACCACCCCTACGCAGGGGCTCTGTGTGCAGTGTGCATGCTGGGTCACACAGCAGCCCTCAGTTCAGGTCAGAGAGTTCTAATGTGAACATACAGCCTTTGAATAAGAGCTTGTATGTCTGGAAACTATAAATTTAATATTCTATGGTCATCATGAGTATAGGCATTGATGTTGTAATTAGAAAAGGAAAGACTGGTGCATTAGGAGTTAACCTACCTGGGTTGGCTTTGGTTCATAGAGTTAAGAATTGTATCCAAAAGTTACTGCCATCAAAATGGCCCTGATGGAAAGAGGAGTGGGGGAAAGGTGTTACAGGATTTTTTTTTTTTTTTTTTTACTTCTCATTTTCCTGCTCTGATGTTGATTGGCAACAAATTCCACTAATTTCCCTAAGCCAAGTCTGCACAATCAGCATCAATATCAAAGATGGAACTCGTGAGCTTAGAGAGGCTACATTTCTAGTCAATCTACACCAGTAAGTTCTCTGTACAATAGACAGACATTTCTAGAGTACTCACCTAAGTGTATAACACAGAACACAGGCATGTTTTTCTAGCCCCCATTGTAAATCAATTGAGTGACCATCAGGCCTTTGTATTTCTGTGTGCAGGAGCAGGAGGCTTCAATCTGAAACTGGTACAGAGATTTATGAAGGTTGATGACTGCCTCACTTGAACATACTGCACTTACAGCTGAGATTAATGTGAAAAGATCACAGGACTCTTTCCAGTCCGTAGCAGAATTCCCAGTGATGTCGAAGGGCAGTAAGTCTGTATTTCAAAGGCTATATATGCCAGTACATTTGTATGGCCTTAATATTATTTGTATTGACCCTGATGGGGACTGCTATGGAAGCAGTAAATAAAATGTCATTCTCCTGACAGACTGTGATATTTAACTCCCTATTAGAACCATATATAACTTAAATGATTTGTATTTTCCCACTGAATTTTTATGAAAACGATGCTGAAATCTTATGCTGTGGAAACAGATGAATAGTGTGAAAAAACAAAAAATCAAAAGAAACAGTTACTGTACAATAATAGTCTTTTACTTCTGCTTTCTGTTGTAGTTGGTGGTGTTTTGTTTTTCTTTTCTCTTGTGACGTAGCTGACATCCTTGTCCCAGCAGCTAATGTTTTATTCTTTACCAGTTTGAAACACAGCCTTTGCCATACCATGTATAGATTTATATCCTGCACACAGCCATGCTTTTACCTTTTATGTTTGCCTGTGTGTCCCAACCCTCAGTTGATACCAACTCGCGGTTTCCGTACGGTCCGAGCGGGCGGCCGCTGCAGTGCTGCGCTGTGGCCACCAGAGGGCGCCCCAGGCCAGGCCGGCGGTGCGGGCGGCGCTGCTCGCTCGCGGCTGCTGCGGCCCCGGGCGGCCGGGAAAGAGCGCGGTGTGTGCTGGGGTACTGACCCACGGCGTGTTGGGTAACCCGGGAGAAACACCTGAGACGAGTGAAACGCTGAGAACCTAGATACCTTTTATTGGGATTTTTGTTAGCAGTGGATTTAGGCTCTTGTAAAGGATTATTTTTATTATGCTTAATGTATTTTTAGTTTTGAGAACTGGCTTATATACCATGACCTAGAGTGTTCTTTCATTGCTTTTAGGTACTCAGAAGATTGTCAAGCACTCGTGGAATACATGTGTCAAATCCTGAAGTTCTCTTATGAACTCTTTAACTGGATTAAACCTATTTTACTTTAATGGTCCTGTTCCTTTCAGCTTAGAGTTCTTCATTTTCACAGCTTTTCAAGGAAAATCATGTGTACTGGAAGTGGAGAGTGAGGTTGTGCTCTCTTGGGTCGTAATGAAAAGTCAATTAAATATTCTACAGGAAGATCTTTGGTGCTGTACTCTTTACTCTTTGAAATGCTCCACTTCAGTAATGTGTTGGTGAACCAAACCAAATGAGATTTTCTGCAAAACCATCAGGATATTAAAGGGAAGGTTGCTAAAGTAGAGTTTTGGCAGAACCCATTTGTCTCCCCACTTTATACATCTTCTGCTTTTGTTAATATTACTGTCAAAACGTCTAGTCCTGTATTAGATGTTAGTAGTAGTTAGATTAACAATTCACACCTTTACAAAAGATTTGGCAGAACTCCGATGTTTTGATGTCAGTTGTGATTATTGATTTGCATTTTGAAGAGGTGTGATTCACTCGATGCATCAGCTTTCCTTTTGTACATGTAACATTTTTCAGAAGAGACGGAAAACAAGACCAGTATATTTATTTTATGAATGCTCCCTGAATCTTTCGGAATAAGAAAAATTGCTGAGCCTGGGAGCTGGTGAAAGGAATGTTTTAACTGTGGAAGGAAAACTTCAGATTTCAGCGAGTGAAAGACAGGGCTCCTCTGGCAGAGGTGTTGTGCCTCTGCACCAGCTGCAGTGGCTGATTTCCCGGTGGCTGCCTGAGAGCGTGGGCAGTTTGGCATCCCCTGGTCTGCAAAACAAAAGCTTGGGTTGGTGGCATGCAAAAAGTCATCCCTAGGAATCCCAGGTTGTTTTCTCACTCTGTCAGCAGCTACACGTCACCACCAATACTGAAGTCCTGCAGCAAGGTTTGCTTTGGTGCAGGGCTCTGCTGAGCAGAAGTATCCCGGCGCTTTGCTACTGTTCTGCTGAGGTCAAGGTTCCTCCTGTCATCTCCTGCTTCAGTCTGCAGGATCTGAGCTGCCCAGCTAAGAACAGAGTTGCACAGCATGACCTTCAGACATGCCTTCCAATATAAATTATTCTGTGATTCTGTAATGGTGCAGTAATTCTGCATTTCAAGCATGTTCAGATATTCATGCTATTTGATGGAACAAGAAGTGATGTCCATGTCTGGTTTTCATTAAATATTAAAATGGCACATCTGTGGTTAAAAATAAAGCTTAAGAGGCACTATTTTTCTTCTTTATTGACTCTTTCAGTCCCTTGTTAAAACTCATCTGCTAAGGATGTTGCAGCAGGTGTCTGAGTTGGAAACTATACCAAAGAAAGGCTGGAGGGTGGATGCAGGTTCTGTCACTCAGGATTTATAGGGGGATGTCAGGTATTGCCAAAAAGCAGCTGATGAACATGGAAGGATAAAATAAGAAGACACAGTTAACCAACTGCTGAGAAAAGCATCTCTGAACAAAAGAAAAATGTCTCTGAAATGGCTGTCTGACATTTCCCAGGAAGAGACAAGCATTATCAGTCAGAATTACAAGAGACCAATTGCTCTTACATGGCATTATAATGATAGGCATCCTAATCCGTGAAAGAATTTGTCTTAGTGAAGTAGTGTGGTAGTTTGATGTAAAACAGCTTCCAAGTTGTATAAACACAAATTGTTGTACCAAAGTTCATACAAACAAAAAACTTGCTGTAGTAAACTAAATTCTATCAAAGCCTTTAGTTATGTCACTCATAAAAGAGAAGAAAATGAAGGTAGTCAAAGCTTTTGGCCCATTGGAAACTCATTATGTGCTTTACAACAGCCCGAGGAAGAACAGCAGGACTGTGGTTACTTGAGGAGAGGAAATGAAACAATATTGCTCATCAGGTAGTTTCTCAACTATTTGTTATTGATTGGACAAAGAACAAATAAATCTCAGCCTCTGGGCTAAAGCATTAGGGAATATGACTCTATTACCAAAATGATAGTAAGAGTTTTATAGACAAGACAGAAAGGACTCTGGATGATGGTGCTGAGAGGAGGATTAAAGGCCAAAGAGAAGAATCACTGAAACAGATGAAAATCTGATTCTGTGTATGAAAAGAATTACAAACTGGTGATCAAGCAGCTGTATGAGCCAACAGTTTGTTGATGAGGAAGCTGAGTGAAGTGACAAAGGCAAGATACCCACTGAAAGGATGGTGGCAGAGAGTCTGTTCCCCGTTTGCCCTGCCCCGTGTCCTGCAAGAGGCTGGGGAGGACAGCAGGGAAAGCCACCAAGTGTGACCCTGCTGGAGGACAGCAGCTGTGAGCTGGCCATGGGCACAGCATTTTCCTGACTTGTCTCTGAGGTCTGTCTTCGTTAAGCACTCCAGTAAGACAAGTATCACCTAAGAGTGATTCCTAGTAAAGTCAAGAACAGTTTTACTCGTTGCCTGAGTAGGAGCAGAGCAGACCAAATAATGTTCTGTGCGTGAAGCAGATCTGTCAAACCTCAGCACTGCCTGGGTATGTAGAAATTAGCTATTGCTGATGTGTTCACTTGCTTTGATTTGAACTTTGACAGCTTCCCAACATGAAAGGGAGTCATTAATAAGTCATTGAGAGATTCTGTTTAATGAAAAAAGGTGATTGAGAGGCTGTATGTGCCCCCAGGTTAACAAAATCGTACATCAGAACAGATCAACAATTCTCCCAGGACAAAAGTGAGGGTCTATGTTTAAAAATTCTGTAGAGCATTAGGAAGACAAAGAAGGAACCACAAGGGAGATCTCTCTTTTAAGTCTGTTTTCAGTCTAAATTAAGTAAACAGTGATCAGACTAACATCCTTCTTGGTCCTTCTACCAGCCAGAGACATTTCCAGCTCTCCCAGAGCCCGAAGCACGTGCTGTGCAAACCATTCAGCCCCCTCAACAACTAAAGATCTTCTTTGGTTTCTACAGACATTAAGACAAGTTTCCCAGTGATTTTGATTAAAACTAGAAAGACATTGAGGAGAAGTAGAAAAATATTCAAACTTCACCACATAAAATAACAAAACTTAGCTTGTGAGGGTTTGGGTGGGATTTTTTTTCAGGAATCTATATGGATAGAAGAAAATCGTTAGGATGTTCTTCAATAGCCATTCTTAGTGGGATACATATGTTAATAAAATTCTGAGCTCTCTGAAAACTTTACTCTGCTTGGTCTATGTCAAATTACTCACCATTAGGAACTTATCCAAACTGATTAAATAAAACACTGTGTCTGCCAAAACATTAAGCCTTGGTTCCTAACCTCCATTCTTGGTCTCATGGAAAATGGATGCTTATCAGACAACTGTCTTAATAAAAGAATAGGTACTCCTTTTTAACTCTCCAGCTACTATACAGAAGACTAAAAATACAAATTTCCCAGGAAACCATTTGCATTAGAGTTGTTTGTTATCTCCTAGAACTGCTTGCTTGACCAGCTATTCTTGTGCAAAGAGAAAAAGAAAAGCTTTTTCAGCTAGAAAACAGGATTAAATTTTCTTTTTGGTCAGTACTATAAAACAGAACAGCTTACATTTGTTCCCATTTTTCCTTATCACACCGTATTTTCAGATGCACCATAGTGTAAAAACATCGGGTTTCCTATCTCAGTGTGAAAGCCTGTCATTAACAAGTGATTATTCAATTTATTTTTTCTTTTTTTCCCCCTAAAATACAGCATGAGCCTTCTAATCTTTCAGTCATATAAAACAGAATAATTATAACTTCTTTAGAAGTGTTGCTGAAGCTTTTTTTCCCATTTGATAGGCTAGGGGTGATTGACACTTGGAGGTTTGGGGATTTTTTTTAGAAGTTGGATTCATTTATGGATTTTTGGTCACTTTCCACTGTGAGCTTTGATAATAGAGGCTAAACACTGGAAGGTTTTATCCCTGTTAGGACTAAGAAATGTAAAAAAGAATTTTTCTTTTTATTAGAAATTCTTTTTATTGTCTCCTAAGCCAGAGGCTACAGTAATAACAGTAAGTGAGATAATTTTGTAAGCATTATCTGTAGGAAATGTAATAAAATAGCTACAAGAGGAAATGTGTTTGGAATTATCTCGTTGAAAATATTATTCAATATGTTAGAGATTAGAAACAATAACATCTTGTTTCCTGTGGTAAAAATGTGCTAATAGGAATGGTTATATTAATAGCATCTTTACAGGCAGCCTGTATTCCTGGAGTTTGACATACACTAAAAAAGCCTGGGTTTTTTGGACTACTTATATTTAGATTTTGCCATTGGAAGAAATAATCAAGATTTCTTCCTTTTTATCTCAAGTTTTCATGACAGCTAGTTTTGAGAGTCATAAAGTTTGAGATTTCACTTTGCAGACTGACTTTTTCCATAGATGAAATCCTTTTATTTTAAGGGCAGTGTTGGTTGATCTGTTTGATCCCCCCCAAAGGCTTCTGACCGCTGAATCATTGAGTAGAAGCAGGATATTGAATCAGAAAAGTCAAATGGAAAAGAATGAAAACTGCAAACCACCTCACTGCTTTCCACTTAGCATTCACTGAGGCAGTATTCAGGGTTTTCTGAGCAGAAGGACATTGGTAGACAGAGACATTGGTAGGCTTGTGTCTATATCTTAGTTTCTAATGAATAATGAACCTAAGTTTGTGGCATATGGAGTCAAAATTTTAAGATGCTCTCAGCACCTTAGGCTCCAATTTCAGGTAGTTATAGGCAGTGTCACAGAGTACAGTACAGGCATATTAATTTGAGCAGTCCAAGACCTCTTTGACCATAATAGAGAATTTCTGATGGGTAGCCTAAAATACGTACTGGAACATGAGGTCTAGAACTCACCTACAGTTACTGTTTTGCCATGTAAAGTCCTGCATCTCCCCTGTGTTAGAAATGCAGGACTTCCTGTTTGTGTGGAATCAAATCAGAGCAATATAAAAACCAAGAGCTCCTCAGCTCATATGTGGTAGGTAGGAAAACAGCTGCAGTGTGAGCATTCTAATCCGCTAGATCAAAACCCCTGAGTTTGCTTAAACTGTAATTGAAACTGCTTCTAGTTAAAACATACAGGCTGTCATCAAGTACTGCAGGTTGCAGGTAGTGGTACAACATAGCAGGTAGCGAGACTGACAGCAAAACTGGTCTTGTTGCTAAATGGTGCTGTAGATTTAAAGCCTGTGAGTGGCATAACAAATTAAGAAGTCTGTTAGATATTCTGTTTGTGAAGCTCCAAATTTAAAAATAACTAGTCTGAGCATCAGCTTGTTTCTTGGGCTGAGTGACATGTTTTGAAATTTCCTCTGTACACAGAAAATGGAAAAAGCTGACTAAAGTGTTCCTATTGACCTGTAATGCAGAGATGTTTCAGGTACTAAATAGCTTGCTTATCTGCAAATCCAAAATATCTTCTACTGCATGAATTGTTGAGCTTGTCCTAGAAGGCAGAAAGTAGCAACGTGTTCAGAAGTATAAAATTAAATTGATCTGCTGATTGACTGCCACGCCACGCGTGACAAATGTGCGACTCTCTTTTCCACGGCAGTAGGGGCATTGTGGACTTCAGGGGGATCCAAGCTAAGGGTGTTTATCCAGCCTTTATGTACACAGTTTTATGCATACAAATTGCATATCATCCTGAATTTCCTGCTGGGTTTTAGATTCCTCCAAGGAAAGAGAGCTAAAGCTATTAATTTTAAACAGTGTGCATTGCTCTTTCTGATTATTCACTGAAGGGCTAGGTGATTATTGAAAAAAACCTCTTCCTAATTCCCTTCCAAATACAAGCAGGCTTTGGTATTCAGACACCCCTAGAATTCAGAAAGACTCTGTTTAGTAGCATTAACCCTTATATTCATGACAACAGTTATTTACATGAATTGCAATCTTCTCCTGACATGACTACACACAGGGATGTGTGAAAAAAGCAGCAAAAATCACTGCTCTGTTTCACCTTTTATTGCACACTGCTCTCTACCTTGCTTCCAAAGCCAGCATTATTCACAGCCAATGGATTTTTATATAAGCACGTGCCAGCAGCAAGCAGCAGTTCCCTGCTAGGCTCTTCATGCTTTCCCTCTCAATTTTGACATCTCTCAGTTCAAAATTGTGCCTTGTGGGGGTGCTGTGCCACCTAAAATAAATTGCATTGCATTACGCTCTGAAAGGCCTCTATAGATCAGAATAATATAGTGACACATATCTGAAGACATTTCCTTTCCTTCCCCCCAGCCCCCCTTCAGCATATTCTGTTCCTTTATTTCCCACAGGATTCTAAGAGCAACTCTACAACTGAGTTTCTCTTCTGCCAAAGAAATCTTCAAATAAAAAATAGATTTTTCTTTTCAGAATAAAGTAGCACCTTTCTACATGTAGGTGAAAAACTTCCCCAGGTGAAAATAGGAGAAATGTATACTTCAAGAAATGGACTTTTCTAAATCATGCCAAGATAAATAGTTTGAACAGATTTCAGAGAATTTACTAAAGATTTACATCTGCTTGTGTGATTAGCATCCAGCTGTATGGATAGAAAACCAAAAGCTGCGTTATTGGTACCTATTTAGGACATTATTTGAAGTATTCTCCCATCTTTTCCCAAGTAACCTACAGTCTTCTTCTGTTCAAGTGAAAATTCATAAGGAGTAAGTCACACTAACAATTCCTATGACACTTTTGCATCCTAAAGGCACCAAAAAGAATCTGTGTAACTCATAAATTTTCCTCCCATTATAAGGAAAAGATGCAAGTATGGACCTTAAACACAAGCAGGTACATCAATGACTATATTTATCTGGTTTTAATGTATTTGCCGGCTAGGAGAGTGTTCATGCTCGAAGCTGGAGAGTTCTACTGATCTGGGAACTATATTTTTTGTCTTCAAGAAATCTGCAGTAAAGTCTTTGTCTATTCTTTCACTTGAATCCTTCTAGTTTTCTCAAAATCTTACCGTTTGAGGCTGAACTTTCAATGCTAGGGTGAATTCATTCTAAGTCTCAAAAAAATAATTTTGATGCTTTGGAATAGCAAAACAGAAAGCAGGTTTTATATTTAGAGGAAAATGAGGTTGTATAAGGCTTTGTGCCACTGTCACTCTTTTTTTTTTTTTTGTTGTTTGCTACTAACCTCAGACTGACTGAGAAAAAAAACATTCCAGGGTGCATAATGTAGTTAAGAATTGCTTTTTGAAGTTAGGAAGAGAAACCTATGTTTCATTCAAAGCACTTCCTAAGATTTTAAACAGGAAATAATGTCTTGCTGCTCCTGTCATGTCACAAGGGTTTCCTTCACATTCTCCCTCAGCAGCCTGAGAGTGAAAAGCTGCTGGTTTGGACCACAAGGTATTTCAGGCAGGAAGGCGTCTCAGGAACTCATCTAATCCAACTTCTTGCTGAAAGCAGGGTCAGTTGTTAGGTCAGACCACGCTGCTCAGAGCAAACCAAAACCAGGCAGACCTGAGATCAGATTCCTCAATATCAATACATTTACTGTTTGCCAAGACATAGCTAAACAAATCGGAATGTACCTGATACCATCGAGCTTCAGATCTAAATTCTCGACAGCTCAGCTAAAGATGGCTGTAGTTGTGGAGCAATTGTGAGGCATCACACGGAATTTAACCCCCGTTGTGCCACCTGTGCCCACCTTTCAGGTGCCTTTTGTCTGTGCTGGGCTGTGGGCTTCTCACTGCACACCAGGCTGGGCCATGGACTGTGGCAACTCTGTGCTTCCATCGTTCCTAGTGTTTGATGTGCAGCTATCAACACATTCTGGAAAGTTGTTCCTTTCATAAGCACCCAGATTTACTGACACGTTTTATGCTTGTGAGTACATGTTCCCTTCATTTTTAATGGGAACAGACATTCAGACTAAAAATAAGGAGTCACCTGTGTGAGCAGAGTGTGAGTCCAATGACTGTGGGCCCATGAAGAAGAGTACAGTGAAAACCAGCACCACTGCGGGGTGGAAATAAAGCAGGTTTCAAGGAGCAAGTTGTAGTGCTCTACCTGGGAACTCATAAGTGGCAACAAAGCAGATAAAACCCCACTCAGAGCCTTTCCTTTATTTCTGCTGTGTGCAGGTCTGGTCTGTGAACAGAAGCCCTGGTAGCCAGCACAATACAAATTAGGTTTGCTCTTCTCCCAGCAGCTCAGGGGCAAATCGAGCAGTCAAACCAAGTCTCAACATGTAGGCTGAAAAGCAGATTTTGTCTAGGGAGGTATTATCTGTGCCCTCTAAAACTCATTTCTCCTTCTCAGACTTTAAATTTACTGGATTTGGAGTGCCTGTTGTAAGTCCTTGTAATGTTCTTTAATGGGAGAAAATAATTTCCTTGCTTTCTTAGAATCTTCAGGAGTTAATGTCCTGCAAGACCTGCCATTTTTGGTTTTTTTTTTTTTCCCCCTGGACAATGTGTGCTACTTTTACCTTTGCTACCTAACAGCAAATTTGTTGGAAAGATATTATTAAGAGAAACACCACTGGAAAGATAAAAAGCTTAGGAAAGGAACAAAATTAATTATTCCTCTAAGACAAACTTAGGGCTTTTAGGAGTCAATTTTTCTACCTTGAAATTCAGTTTCTCAGCACTTGGCGCTGCCAGAACTCGACATGACCTGGAAGCCCAGCTACCTGTGTTTGTTTAGCTGCAGATGGCAACACCTCCACAAATGCTTGCCCCACAGCCATTTTCCTTTGAGAACAGCTAAATGAGCAGCACCATATGATCTTTGCTCTTCTTTTTTGTTATATGAAAGAGCTAGTGATGAGCACATTCCCAAAAATCACTGTATGGAATTGGCCCTCATTAATGGAGCAGGCTCCATTAATATGGAATATGAATGAATATAGACTCAGGCTCCTTGGAAGGATGAAATGCGTTGTTTGCTTGCTGTTCCCTCCCCCAGTCCCTAACAGAGCTAATTCAGCTTGTATAAATTAAAACAGTGCATGATTCAGTGGTGTAACAGGAGCTCAGTGCAGGGATCAGCCCTCATGTACTTTGAAATTAGTTCTGTGGGAAATTTGACTGGTGCAGAACTGCACAGAGAAGCAGTTAAAAAGCTAAGGATACAAGATTATTAGAATGGGAATGAAGGATAGGGCAATCCAAATCACCTGCTGCTCTGATTTTTCATTTTGGGCCTCAATGATCCTCCCACTAAAGTAAGAATCCATTGTTGCATAGGATTCCAATAAGGTGATTGTGGAAATAGGAAAAAGATACCCTCAAAGCAGAATGAATGCAAATTAATATTACTAGGTTTAGATCTCTCAAAAAAGCAGAAGAGTGAACATAAGTATAAACAGTCACACACCAAACCACAGAAGAACTGAAGAATTCCCATGGAAGGATGTGGATTTTAACCTGGGAAAAATCTGCAACCTTTTTGAGAAACACTGCTATAAATTAAAGATGATTTTTTTCCCTAGAAATGAAAAATCTCCCTTGGCTCCATTACAAGTTCATCACTTCTGCAATAGAGCTGATAAAGTCTGAGGAAAATGTATCAGTGTTTCTTTGTGTCTCAAGCAGCAATGTTCACAAGCTGCTCAAATCCAGTTATTCGTAAAACAATACCTTGTGCTTCTTCCAAACACTGGTTTAACCATAAAAGACTCTGCATTTAGTGTTTTTAAAACAGCCCATAGAAAATACATATCACTGAAAGCCCTCAGATGCTTATCTTTGTCTGCAAAAGCTCAACATGGGAATTTTGTTATTTACTTCTTTACTTCTTTCATTCCTTATCTTCTTTTTCTTAATCCACTATCTCTTTCACTGAAAAATACTGTCTCTTTTTTTTTTCTTTTTTTTTTTTTTTTGTGGAGTACCTGCAGAGAATGAAAATATTTTGCACTTCAGTGATCCAACCATTGCTTCTCTTCAGAGGCATGTTTTATTAACAGAAAACACACAACTTCTTCCAGCTGCCATATATGCTTCCAAGCAACTCCTCCTTTGCGTGTGGAAGTGTGGTTTGGGGGACTGAGGCAGATAGGAGGAGTTGTTCCGTATTTTATTCCTTCTTTCATGCTTGTTAGGAACAGAGTATTAATTGTACCAAGATAAATACCGTGCTCAGTACGTCTTTCGCCGTTCCTTCAGCAGGGATGGATGCAGAGCTCTGCCCCATGAGCCCTGAGCTATCATGGCTGAGGCAGGGGAAGGATGATTCTGGGTTCTGCCTCCCTGTGTGCCCAGCCTGTTCCTGGAGCAGCCAGAAGGACAAGGCACTGTGCTCTGGAGGGGCATCAGTGAGCACAGCGCAAGGTCAGACAGCAGAACCGCAGAGCTGCATGCTGGGGATGGCCTGCGTTGGTTATGACTACTGCCACTTATTACCCGACCAACTCAAGCCAAATAATTGCCTGAATGTGTTGTTAAACTGTGAGTTTTGCTTTTAAGTTGTTTAAAACCAACAGCCTGATGTAGCCTTTTATGGCAGTCAACCTTTGAAAGTTTCCAAACACAGGTAATCAGCTGTTAAATCAGAAATGATAGGCTTTCACACAATAACTATTCCTTAGAGCTTTCTAAAAGATGGACTAAGATATTTTATTAGCTTTCCCCATGATCACAGTCTCATATTCCTGGCACATGTAAATGTATCAAAGTTGGAATACTCTCAGATCAAGAGATTTGACTTGTTTATCTCTGTTGAAAGTCACCACTTGAGCAAAAGGACAAAGCAGAAAAGCAGGAGAGAGTCTGTAAGTAGCAGCTATTCATATGGCAAGTCTCTGTGACTGAGAAGTTATTTTTGTCCAAAAAACCAGAGTTCGATACAGCACTTACATTACAAGTGCTGTGTATTCTATCAAGCATTCATGATTTCTGAGTAGTTTCATAGGTAAAAAGATCAGGCTTTGTTTCTCTTTCTCCTGACAAAGCAGCTTGTGCATTGTTGAGCTTTAGTACTGCAAACTCATCCTAGACTTTAGAACCCCAAGCGATCCCAAAATAATGGTTTTTGAAACCTCCCTCTTGCTCAGCATACATCAGCTGCACTTGGTCAGCTTCTGCAGCTGAGGGTCAGGTAAGACACTTGCCTTCCTACAAATGCTGTGTGTCTGTGTCAGCCAGGCTTCTCTTTGGGACTAAATCACATTTTCCCTGCCCTTCCCTTGTGCACTGACTCAGTTCAAGTGCACATTACAGTGCAAGTCCTCAGTGTTTTCATGAGAGTGGGGGCACTGAGCTCGTGATACTGCACTTCTCATTCCTGCAGCGAGTTGTTTGCCAGTAAATAAGATACTAGAGCACATCAATGGTCGGTAAGGAGGAGGGAAAGGAAAATTAAAATTCAGATCTACTTGAAAAGGTTTTGGATTAAAATATTGGCAGATTAATAAAGTTTTGCAATTTATAGTTTGTTTAAAAAAAGTTGAGTCATACGTGAAAGTTTAAGGAAGTGTTAAAACTCTCCAAAAAAGATCTGTCCGGTCAAACAGTTGATTTAATTTAGCCAGAACCTTCTTCATGCCTCAGGTCAGTGATTTGCATAGATCTGATTTCTTTATTTACATAGATTTGTATTACAGGTCCTTCAGCTTCTGTGTTATCTTAATTATATACATTATATAAATAAAAAACCCTGGAGTTTATCTGTGTCTTGTCTGGCTTTATTTAACCAGCAATTCAGGGACTGTTCAATATTAAGATATAATCAAGCTAGCAGTCTCTGCTGATGCAAATTGTTCCTAATCTCTGGAGAGGAACTTGCTGACATAAAATCTGCATTTCTCTGTTTATATATTTAGTCTTCATAGGGGAAAATCTTTTCCAGTGAAGCAGATGGTAGGAGATACTGTGAAATTTACCATTGAACAAAGTGCATGAACATTTTATCATCATAACTTTGGAGAGAAAATAGCTTTTAATAAGGTGGAAAGTTTTATGAAAAAAAACCCAATGTCTGGGGTAGAGGCTGACAAACAAGACAGAGCAATTTTTCCCCTGTCTTTGGCAATAAATTTTTTGTGGGTTTTTTGACTGCTGAAGGCACAAGAAAATTTGTTTTCTAGTAACTTGATAAAAACCTCCAAACATACTGGGAAGATTTCAAATAACTGAAAAAGAAAAAAAAAGAAGAGGCAAAACTAATTTGTTTTCAGAGCAAAAAGAACATCCAGGGTTTCCCAAATCTGTGCAACCCTATATATTAGTCTCTCCTTCCTTAGGAGAGCAGCTCTCTCAGAATTTGGGAAGGCTGTGTGTTGGTGAGACCCAGGACAGCTCTCGGGGTGCAGCGTGCTCACACCTTTGCTGGGTTTGCTGTGAGGAGATGGCTGGTAACTGGTAACTGGTAACTGGTAACTGGTAAGTGGCCCCACAAATTCCCTGTCACAAACAGCATCAAAGCCGGTTGTGGAGCTGACTGTGACTGATGGGAGCAAACTGCAGGATGGATGTAACAGGCTGCCCCTGGCTTGTCCTACCTCAGACCTGTCTGCCATCTCTCATCCCCATCAAGGCTGGTGTGGCTGAGCTCCTTACCCTGGCACAAATAAAGGAGAATAATCTGGGCAAGAGCTGTCACAGGCCTGGCTGGCTGCAGCCAACTCTCTGCAGGACAGCAAAGAGCAGATTTGCCAGTCACCCATTAATGTGGTTTCTTTTCTTACAATTAGTTCACCACCCTAAAGAGGGAGATAAGGAGCCGATGACTTTAGATGTGTTTTTTATCCCCAAACTAGTGCTTCAGCTGCACCCCAAGCTTGCATTTTGACCTGAAAACTGGGATTTTTTACCTCAACAGAAAGAATTTCCATCCCTCCTAAGTGGAGATCATAAACTTCACCATCCATTAATTAACATGGAAAAAAGGCTCAACATCAGTCTTTTTCTGACATGGAGCCAAACAAACCATATAAGGGTACAAATACCTTCTAAGAAGGCATCAGGGAATAGCAAGGGCTGGCTGCTCTGTGCAGATGGGGAGTTTGAGGGTAACAGAGCTGGCAGGGCAGCGCCCACCCCAGAGCACCCTAGAGAGTGTGGCCAGGGTGAGAGCAGAGTCCAGATCATCAGACAAGTCCCTGCTGGGCAGGCAGGTCAGAAGTGACACCACAGAGCAGCCTGCAGCTCAGCAGCACGTCTGAAGCTGCAGGAACCAGAGCCAGCTCTGCTGGAGATCAGCTCTATTCCAGCAGAGCTCCAGCCAGGACTGCACAGAACCAATGTCCTGGTCCTGGGTACAGAATCTTGCTCTCGTTACATTTCATACAGATTTCATTTCATGGTGATTGCACAGCCCTCTGGTCTATCCTGATCTCTCCATGAGGCCTCTCTACCCTCAAAGGAGCCCACAGCTTCTCCTTGTTCAGTATTGTCACCAAACTCACCCAACGTACATTCAATTCCAGCACCCAGAGCATTTTAAAAGCAGCAGCCGTCCTGAGGAGCCCCACTGGTGCCTGGCTGCCAGCCCTTGCTCTGACCTTGGACCTGAGCACTCAGCCCATCACTTTATACTGTTATGTTGTCTGTGGCAGCCTCCCGTGTATCCAAACCTGCAAGGCGTGCAGCTGGATACTGACATTCTCCTCTGATCTTCAAAACACCCCTGGGTTTTTTTTACAGGCTTTTTATTTTATTGCGTTTTACCATGAGTGAAAAGCATGGCTCTTGATCGCACAACAGGGGAACTGTGCTACACACCAATAACAGTCCCTTGGATGTCAGCAACACTGGCTAGTGCCTGGGGATCTTTAACTTTATTGAAAATGACAAGTTTGGCAAGGCTTTTAGTTCAAAACGGAACCTGAGTAGACAAACTGTTCATGTCGAAGGATTTGGGGCTCAAGATTTTGAGATGAACACGCAGAGGTACAAATGGATGCTGAACTTGTTAAACTTACTGTTCTTTAATAGGAATATTTAATTGGTTTTCTGTAACACCTCTGTGTTGCATTCCATCAGCCTTAATAACCAGAGCTGGACTGCAGGAAGCCCAAGCAGACTGGTGCCTTCCTTTCTTGGTGCCTGGTTTAGTGCCGGGGAGGTGATGAGACAGACAGTGCTGTCATTGAAGGGGGATGTAGGAAAAGGAGAAGTGGCATAAACGAATCTTAGGCAGCATTTCTGGAGTTCTCAGGTTGCTTCACAAATCCTGTGTAATTAAGCCTTCTAGCATGGCACTGAGGTACTCATTAAAACTGTGTGAATACCTCATTCTGCTTTGGTGACTTAACTAAAAAATTAGAAGTAATTTTCAGAACAGTGAACTGACCCAAAGTGAAATGCATTCCTTTTGTCTAACCAAAACATTTTTTTTTCATTTACATGAAAAAATCTTGGTGTTCAGTACTTGTAATAAAAGAAAACAGGGTCAGAGATTTTGAAAAAAGGGAGAAAAGTTCTCTAACCAGATGTGGTTAGAGAATTCTGAGTGGACATGGGCATGTTACTGCTTAACATGATAACCTGTGATCCACACTGAGGGAGTTCCCAAACTTATCAATCAGAAAGATTTTGACCGTGATTGAGAATGGGTGAAAAGGCATGTTATGCCTTTCTATAATTTCATTAAAAAGCTACATTTTATGAGCCTTTTAAAGAAAACCAACAATAGAAGTTTCTCTAATTCCCTTTTTATGGTGTTTCTAGCAACACTGCTATTTAATTTGCACAGAAGGTCTTGTGTACCTGGGTTCCTCGTGATGGTAGATTCATGCAGCCAGAGGAGGAAGAGAAGAGGAAGCTCCTGTCTGTTGGAAATGTCAGGACCAGCCAATGCAAGACTGCTCAGCAGGCTGAAACCAGCTGGGAGTTGTGCTGGTTCTGCTGGTGACAATGCCTGCAGAATCCAAGCAGCATCTTCAATTCTCCTCCTATCTGGGACTGAATCTTTTCTCCTCTGCAGCTGCCCCTGATCTGCAGAGAAATGCAGATTTCATTGTCCTGCACCCCTGCTTGTAGATATGGCCCAGAACACAAGTTTGGAGAAACATTATTTATACTCCTTATTGTTAATGATAAAAGCCTCTTACCCCACCAAAAGTCAGAAGATGTGCCAAAAAGTTGCACCAGAACATAATACATGGGTAGCAAAACTTTTCAGCATTAATGTAAAATGTTCTGACATGCCAGAACAATTAGAGCAGCTCAGCTGCTGAAGGCAGACTGGCAGAACAGACTCCTCTCTGATGGTGTTTGAGCTGTTAGGCAAAAGCATTGTTTTATGAAGAGATGACATGAGATATTAAGTTTAGCTTTATATTTGTCATTGTGCTTTAAAATTATTAAAGGACCAACAAGAAACCTCTATAAAAAGTATTTTTAATGTTCAAGCTTAATAATTCACAGTAAATCCATTAAATTTACGAAGGTGCTTTAACAGCATCAAGGAACCACTCCTAAAACACAAGAGAATAAGAATTGCATGTAAAAAAAGCACTATTATGATATCATAGTAAATGATGAGAATTTAAAGGATTTTTAAACTTATATTTTAATATTTCTGGTCCTGTTACAAGTAGTGTAAAACTTGCATGAAAATATAACATTTTAAAACACAACATGAAAGAGGTGCTGGGGAAGTGGAGACACAGAATATTGATGCTGGTCTGAATATCCCATTTAGGTTTGTGACTTTTGATAGCTCTTTTAGAAATAAAAAGCTTTTATTAAGGGTCAAATACTCCGTGTATGGGCATATGTGTGTGCATAGTCATAAATTCCCAGTGCATGATGCAGAATTTCTTCATTTGAAATTGCTAAAGCAGAATGCTGCCATGGATGTGTGAGAGCTCCTCTCTAAACCAGACAGAACACAACATTTTACATTGCCATTTTATCTGTGTTCCCTAACTTCAAGTTTGAAATCAACCTTCTTCTCCCCCTCAATCTACATACAGAGCTTTATTCACTCTGCTCACCTCAGCCAAGAAATGAATCTCAAACTGCCCACGTGAGACTGCTGGGTTCACTGACCAGGTATAAACTGCTGTCATCAGGTATAAGGGATGGGAAAAGAGGCTGAAGAGGGAGAGAGTAGAGTGACACAGGCTATTATCATTTTCTTTTACAAGACCCCTGTCCTCACATTCCAATTAAGCAGAGCAGAAGCCTGCTGCTCTGAGATTTCCCCTCAGCAGCTAATTTTGCCCAGTTGCACAGTGGCACAGGGTGTTTGCTGTGCATGCTGAGCTGCCCTGCTGAGCCCTGCAGACGTGCCCGTGGCAGAGGTGCTGGGGGTGCCAATGAGATGCGCTGCCAGAGCTGCGTTCACCACTCTCCGTATTCAGGGCACGTGCCTGTGTTATGCCTCCCTCCTGCCAGGGCACTTTGGTTTCCGTAAGTAAAGCAGCACATTCAGCTATCAAAGGGAGAGGGTGAAGGCAAAGAAAAGGCCAGGAAGTTGCAATGTTTAATGAACCTTTCATTCAGTATATACAGCTTCTCATGTAAACTGAGTGTGTGGAGAGATCCCATGGAATTCAGACCGGGCAGTGTGTGGGCTCAGTCGTTGAACAGGAAAGTAAGCAAAGACTGGAAAAGGCTTATTTGGTTATCAATTTCAGTCCTTGTTATTTTGGGCAATCCTATTCTATAATCCAATTCAAAAAATGATGTACGGTTCACAACAATTTTGTTGTGAAAAAGAGAATGGGGGAGAATGAACCTGTTCTAATTTTCTGTATGACCTTAGCATTTGGCATGAAGGGTGAACAAGGGCATGATCACCACAAATTTTCTTTCCTCCACCATAAAGTTGCATGAAGTAGGATGTAATTGCTCATCAGTGTAGACTTCTAAGAGCCTGAAGAATAATGGTGATCACTATGAAATAGTGTATTACTTACCCTGGTTCTTCATTTCTCCCTATGCTGTGTAGAAGAATGTGAGGGATATCTATCTTCTGAGTCTCACTGGGCTTTAAACTTTGTAAGAATCTTTGGTTCCATGAAACTGAAATGCCAGCGTTCTGTATTTTTCCTTGAATCCAAGTATAAGAGTTAGTGAGAACGCAGAGTGACTTTATTATCTGTACAGTCTGTGTTCTCTGAGGATACAGCTGTGAGATGGTCTCTAGATTACAGAGATTGTGTAGTGTTACTCAAACAGAACAGAAGCTCCCGCCATGAGTAGGTGATCTGATTCAAAGTGAGGGGGATGTGGGCCAATGCCTTGCTTCTGCTTCCTCACCATGGCACTGAAAACAAACTGGTTCCTGTGCCTGTGGCTGGGTAGAGCCACAGAATATCCCATGTCCAGGACAGGGACATAGCATCTGCCAGAAGAGACACAACCAAAGGCATAATTCCAACTCTGTCCGTGCCAGTGCAGCCAGTCTGGTGAGAGCCAAGCAGCCAAGAGCCAGTGTCACCGCCTCCATCATCTGCCAGGGCTGCCAGAATAAGTGGCCTGTGCTGATCTGCCTCATCTGGCTGGCACTGAGGCCACTGTTTCCATGCCTTCGTTGTCATGGGTGGGCACCGAGGGGAGTGAGAGGATGCTCTGAAGTGCCTGCCCAGGCTGCAGCAAATTCTCTGTGGTGCACAGCCAAACCTACAGCTACTCTCACCCTTAGCAGAGGCTCAGTATGACACCCACTCCTCCTAACTCTTAATTCCTGAAACTAGGTTTTGTACAGGATTTGAGCAGCCCACACAAGGTTTTGCTGGTCCTCTTCTTAGGGAGCACTTTTCTTATACTGAATATATATAGAGGAAAGTTATTGACCCTGTTATTACTAACGTAAAACACTTTCTAAACCCAAATTGGTCTTTATAAATATTCAACAGGAGATTTGCTTATGATTGATGGTTTTACTTTTACATATGACATATGTAGGTGTTTTTGCTTTATATTTTATAACAGCATACACAGAATACTGCATGTACGACATGTTCTGTATGAGTATGTAAGTAGTGCAGCTAGCTCTAGGCAAGAGCCAAATGCCATCCAGAGATGAGACGTGACGTACATTTATCAAAACCAGGAAAGAGAAAGCAAATTTCAGCATGTTGGACAAACTGTACTTGCCTAAAATGTGAGCTTTTCTATCCCACGCTATCATACCTCTTTAATAACCCGCTGTAATAAAAGCTAATAATGAGGCACATTATGATTAAATTAACTCTGCTGAGCAAATGGAAACATGGAATTGCTCTGAATTCCAAAGAGTAAATTCAGGTGTGTGTATTTCACGCCCCGCTCCTTGGACTGTGAGTGGGTGCTTGATCTTCAGATCTGGGAAGCAGGCTGGCCTTGTGCCACTCCTCAGAACTGCAGTGGCTGGCCAGGAGTTGTGATTAAAACAAGACCATCACAGAACCTCAGAAAATTAGTTTGCTGGGCTGTTTCATCCTATAGCCTGAAGGCTTAGATTAACAACCTGTGTCTAAGCGACAGACTTTGGATCTTCAAAGGCTGTGGAATCCTCCCCATAGGAGGCTCCAGAGCTCCACTGTTTTTATCAGTCTGATAAAATCACCCTGCTTAGACTGTGGGTTAGATTGAATTTTTATCCAGAAATGGATTGATGCAATCTGTAACATTTAAAATGAATAATGAAAATATCTTCTTGGTTAAAAAGAAAAGCAGTGGGTTTTGTTTCTCAAAAATGCATACTATGCTGATCATTAGCTTCATCCTTCTCCAAGGTGTGCCAGCTTTGTGACAAGAGATCCGTGAGAATGCCTAATTACTTGCAGATAATTTGTGGCTGGTGTTGCAGGCATATGCCAGTGAAATACAAGGTCTGTTTTGTAATACCAAGGCACTAATCCTACTCTTTTTTAATTAAATGGAATTATACAAGTAAAAAGTGAGCAACATTTGGCTGTTTTCAGAAAGTTATTGCCTACATAGGAAGTCCCTACTGGAGCCATATTCTGCTTTCCTTTCACCTACAGTATTGGACTGACTTCTGTTATAGAAGCGTGTGCTCTACCTGTGGCTGGAGTGCTTTCCCACATTGGAGGATGCCCTCACCTCTGCTTACTGACCCAGTGTCTTGGTTCAAGGGCTCAACGTGCTGACCTTTGACAGCACTTGCCCATGCTGTTGTGAATACCTGTCAAAGAGTCCTTGAAGAAGGCAGAAATTCATTGCAGCAGTGTGTGCCATCATCGCAGTGGCCAACAGTGGCTTTGTGAAGGCTTGACAGGGAAGAAAGTCCAACTTTTGACCTGAACCTTTGCAAAAAAATACTGCCAGAGGAAGCAGGTGCAAATTAGTGGGTAATGCAAACATGAGTGGTATTGTTTACACACACTCTTATGTACATGGCCAGCATTCCTTACCCGAGTCCCCCTGCCCTGGGTGCATTAGTGCTGTGAACAAGCTGGGAACAGGTACAAGTCATGAAAAAGTGCAGCACAAGTGTTCCTAGTGTCCAGATGTTCCTTCCCTAGGCTGAAGCATTAGGGACTGAGGGAGCTATACATAAGTTATAATAAGATTTCTCAATTTTAGCTTTGGCAGCTTGCACTGTTTATTTCTCTCTTATATTCGCTTGTAGCATTTAAACTAAGCGGTGTTTTCAGGTAATTGAGACACTTGGGAAAAATGGTATTAGCAAAATCTATTTTTCTGTGTAAAGTGTTTGGCAGAAAATGACAAGCTTTCAAGTGCTTTTTCCTTTTTAAAATGCTTTTGGCTGTTATTAGTGAGGGTTAAAAAATCTCCAGTGTGAACAATCAGCCGTTCACCCAGCATAGAATGACTATGGCTGTGTTAGCCTCTGCCCCTGGGGAGAGCTGCAGAGCCTTGGTAACAATATCACAGGAGTTCTGGCAAGTACAAATAAAAGGAGAAGGCAAAAATTGTAAAGAAGGCCTCTGCCCAAAGATAAGCTTGAAACTACTGTAAATGCTGCAACAGGAGCTACTGTGCAGTGCTTCCCCAGCCTGCTGACAGGAAGGATATGGAATCACTGAGACCTTTATGCTATTGCTCTGCAGTGAGTCTGGGGACAAACCAGCACTTCATCTTCTTTTCTCCCAGCTAAGTGCAATCTGACCATTTTCTATTCTGTTTAGGAAGTGTTTGTGATTGGATGGAACAAAGAAATCCCAAATGATAAATGGCTTTGAAATAAACAGAACTTGGAAGTGGAGGAAAGGTGTGTGCATGGAGGACTGAAAATGATCTGGAAGGAGGTTTAGTAGAGCTAGCCAGATCCCAGCCTGGCTTCTGCCACATTTCCCTGCAGAACCTGTGTTATTTCCCTGTGCACTGCATCCCCAGACAAAAAGGCATTTGTGCCTTTTAGCAGTGCCCTCCCCACACTGGTGCCCTGTTCCACTGGGGAGGTCACAATGCTAATTTAGCTGAATCTCATCTCCAGCCTGGGGGTGGAGGTTGTTCTCCACAGGGTTTCATAGCAGATGGAGTAGATCTCAGGGAATAGGAAGTGTCAGAGAGAGAGAGATGTATGGAAAAGTCTGTATTTATCTTCCATGTCTATTTAGAGCTGCAGCAGAGCTCAAAGGCTGAACTTTATGTGTAGACAATGATTTTGCTTTCCTTTTGTTTGAATAAGTGTTCATTTGGTGGGAGGCCTCTATCACAGGTATTCCTTGGGTTAACTGTGTCTGCAGTGGCAATTTCTACATCCAGGAGAGTGTCCTTGCTACAGGGTGATATTTTGGGTGAAAGCCTCCATTCTTACTGAAATGAAGCCAAGGAAGAAGGAATGACACCTTAAAAAAACCCCAACAAACAAACAAACCCAACACCAAAAATAGCCAGAGGGAGCCAGGTTTCCTGCTCTTCCTCAAATGTCCCTGGGACTGTCTCTTGGAAGATCTGACACGCAGGTGTCCCAGTGATGAGGGAGCAAAGCCCAAACCTTTCTGCTCAAGTCTCTGAGACCATTTCTCCTCCAAAATCCATGACCATCTTTTTCCCTGAGTTACCTTCAATTCTGCTGCTCATCCTGCAAGGGTCTTCAGACTGCACAGAGCAGCTGTGGGACTCAGCAGCCGCTGTTCTGCTTCTGTGGCTTCGAGGTCAGGTCCAACGGAGTCTTACTGAAGGAAGCCACACTAAGAAAAAACAAGAAAGAGAACAACTCATGTCCTTGCTTTTGTTTGATGTCTATAAGATTCAGTAGGATTTGGGAACCCAGCAGGACATCAACCCCTGTCTGTTTAGAGTGATTTTCAAGTCTGACTGATCTTTTTCAGCAGAGCATATATATTGCTTTCTTAATGTACTCTACTGCCCTTCCCCTAAGGAGCAGCACTTACTGATGGGCCATCAGATACTGGCAGAGGAACCTTTTCACCCATCTGTCTTAGACATTTTTTTGTGTGTTTTAATAACTGGATGCATTCATTAATGTTGTGAGATATTTCATTAATATAAGCAAAATAGAAGCACCAGCCATCATTTACTGAAGGCACTACTATGAGGGATGGATCTAACTTAACCTGTAGCAGGAATTAGGTGAAGCAGTCCAGTTTCTTTCAAGGACTACTTCAGAGCACACCTTGATTGCATATTCATTTATTTGCTCAGAATAATCAAATGTTTCTGAAAGCTGAAAACATGAGTCAGTGTTGACTCAGTTTAGCAAGATGAATGGAATAGAAGCTGTGTCTTGTGGGTTTACCTTCCCAGCAGACAGCTCAGCCCCACACAGCTGCTCACTCATTCCCCTCCACCAGGATGGTGGAGAAAATTGGAAGGGAAAAGTGAGAAAACTTGTGGGTGAAGATAACAGAAAAGGCCTTCATGCTGTTCAGTAATAGCCAAAACATTGGTGTGTTATCAACACTGTTTTGGTCACAATTACAAACCATTGCACCCTACAAGCTATGAAGAAAATTAACTCCATCTTAGCCCAAATTTTTACACTGCTGAAAACTTTTTGTTACTAATTTAATTGCTAGTTCAGAAAGAAAAAATAATTTCTTAACTTGCAGAGTTATTTCTGTGCATAGGTAATTTCTAATCTGTTGCTTATAGGATGTTTTAATAGCTATATGACAGCTGTTCAAGGCCAATTTTAACAGGAGAGGGAAATCATCATACATTACCTCAAGACTATTTAGTAGCTTAATATGTTTTAAAAATGATGACAGATGTAAATAGCTGCAGTATTTCACTGCAGGAAGCAGTGACCCAGGCAGACTGGCATAGGCTGATACTCCCTCTGTGCTGTTTCCAGTTGGCAAATGGGTCCTGCTCTGTACTTCTTACTGTATTTTCCCTTCATTATTCTAGACTCTCTCTTTTTAAATGCTACAGTTGAATTTCAAGGGACACATGTTCTTACCATATTTCACCGACTACTCTCCTGTTTGGGAAAGTGCTCTGGAACATTGACTGCACTTGTAAGGTTTTAGAGGAGTTCATTACCATGCTTCAAGCACTTAGACCCATTCCCATGGCATATTGGTTGACATCAGCCTGTTATAAGTTCTAAAGCTTATCTACAGGAGGAAAGAAGACTTAAGCAATTGGGCCATCTGTGTATCTCTTTGTGTTTCCTCTCCCTCACAGTAATATTTTTAACCCATGAGTAAATTTCAGCTAAATTTGGCAGTGGTAGAGGTCCATATAATCATAATACCACTTGTTTTGTCAGAGTAGAGGACTAAAAAGAGAAGATGGGTCACAGAAGTAACCAAACAAAAATGAAGTCTGCAGGATGATCATTATTAGATAGCAGAGAATCAACATAAACAGCTGCTAATGCCTCCATTGCATAGAAATGTTTCAATCTGTATTAATATTGTATTTCCCATTCTGTTTCCATGTATAAAATCACAGCACCATTGCTATATGATTTCTGATTAGCGAGGAACAAAGCACTTGCAAAAGATGCTTTCAGTGCTCAGTTTTCAGCAGAGCACACTAGTCCAGCATTTTCAAGCTAGAGAACAAATAAATCCTTACAATCTGAGTAATACAGTGCCTTTGCTGTGCCATAGGTGGCACAGATGAAAAAGTGTGCAGTTGGCAATGGTGGCACCTCTTAAGCCCGGGATCCTTAGATCCAGGGGTTTAACTCAAGGTTCTATTCCTCTCTCAGCACAAAGGAGAATCCCCACCAGATATACTCGAGGTAAAAATCACACTGAAGCTTAATGGCAAAAATATCAAAAGCAAACATTCAAAAATAAACCGTGTTTGGCAAAGGATGAAATACAACAAAAAATGCAACATTCAACCACTTACCATAGCAGTACTCAGTGTTAATTTAACATTTACCTAGCATAAACTTAGCCCAACCAAGAAAAACCTTCATACTTACGAAATGTTATGTTGCCCAGAAGTTCCAGGAAAGGAGAAGTAGGAAAAGGAAGAGAGGCAGAGAGGAAGACAGAAGGAGAGAAGAGATCTAGGGAAGCACACACAGAGCTGTCACCTCCTAGGATTGCAGCAGGGGCAGGCTGGGAACTCCATGCTGGGCTCAAAACAAATGCTGATGTTGGAGTCTAAGAAGCTGTGATCAAGCATGTGATAAAGTGTATGTTCATATTGCACCACATCTCATTTTTAAAAATATTTGTTTGTAAATCAATACCAGGCACAAAGCAAAGGAGGGTTGTCTGACTTAATGAGCTGTCTGCATGGTCATAAGGTCTTTTATTCATAAGGATATGGAGCCAGTAATGTGACTATTCACATCCCAGTTCTGTAACTGACACTGAGCAAGTTAAAACTGGAGAGTTATCTGATGGTTTTATTTCTGACTCACTGGGTATTTGCATTTTTTAGGATTAGATATGGATAAGATCACAATGTTTTCAGTTCTCCATGAATCAGAAAATCTTCAAAGAATTTTTTTAAACACTGACACCAGGTGTTTTGAAAAGGACACACAGTTCCTGTGCCTTGCACTTTCTGGCTGAAAATTATGTTGTTTCCATTTTCCCTGCTAGTTTTGCTAGTGGCCACAAAAGCGAGTGATTTGGGAATCCTCAGTAGCAGAGGTCCCACCCAAGGGCTGGCCCACACGGCTGAGTCGCCTGTCCTGGAGCCACGTTTCACCTCTCGGATGGAGCTTCCAACAGGAGCATGGGCAGAACCGCTGTGGAATGTGAGAAACGCCTGCCCGTGGAGAGGTGAGTGTCATATACAGGTGTAATACATATAATATATGTAATATATGTAATGTATAGGTGTGATACACCTGATCTTAGGAGTTAGCGCAGGCACTGAATGTGCTGGCAGAGCTATAAAATCTCTTCAAAATTGACTCTTGGGTTTATTGCAGTCACTATCAATAATTTTCTGGTACCAGAACTAAAGCCCTGAATGCTGGCAGCTGGACCAGGCCTTGCAAACTCGAGTATCAGAAACAAAAGCTTGATGAATGCTGAAGCATGACTAATTCAACAGAAAACCTCACCCACTTTTTGTTGCCCACTGGCTTTCTGCCTGCATGCACACTGCCAATGTTGCCACTAATAAAATTTCCTGTTAGCGTTGTAAATCTGTTTTGCTCCCTACTGCATATGCTTTGGTAATATCTAGTAATTCAAAGCATCAAGGAAAAATGTTAATTATTGAGTACAAGCTATTTGAGGTGCTACACTGCCACGAGACCTCCTATCCCAGATTTCTCTGTTTATTACAGGCCTTTTATACCCATAAGTGAGCAACAAGGAGGTGGGTGGGTATTTTGCAATTTACTCTTGGCCAAGATGTTCATCCTTACGAACTGAAATAATTCTGTTTTCTCCTGATCTCTAATTTGAGATACTGGGAGGAAGTACACCTTTTTCAGAGTTTTTTTTTAAAAAATTTCACATACAATCTAGCAAAGTCCACAAAGCTTTTGTAAACTACAGAAGATTACTAAACCCACCAGTGGGGTCTTAATTATTTGAATTTCAGCACACAATTAAGTACTTTGCTTTATAAGTGTCTGGAGTTCAGACCCAGAGCTGTTCTGGGTAGAGGTTCTGGGGCAATTCCTCTTTCCTTACTGACTTTGTTGGTCTGAATGGAATAAAGAAATCTATCACACAAGCAAGGCCACTAGGTTTAAATCCTTTATGTGAGGTTTGAACATTGCCCAAAATTTTCAGAAAATAACAGTTGTTTTGGCTTGGAGATGTTCATGGGTGAATCTCTTCCAAGGATGCTCTTTGCAAGGAGCTGTGCAAAGCGCACAGGTTAGGAGTGAAAGGATGGGCCCATATATACATATACATATACATATACATATACATATACATATACATATACATATACATATACATATACATATACATATCTGTGCCTGTGCCTGTGCCTGTGCCTGTGCCTATGCATGGTTACACAGGGATTCTATTTTCATTCACATCATTATAACTTTGCCCATGGCGAGTCTTCACCTGAGCAATTATATTGTGAAAGAGCTTATGAAATACGTCCATCTGTCTCTGAGCTCTATGATTTTGTCTTCACTATAAAATGCCAATTTCCTATCAGATTTGGAGTCATGATTTTGTAAAAGAAAGCTCAATATGTAACCAGATATGCGAACAAATGCTGTTGTTCAGATGCACCTGACCAAGGACCAGAGGAGATTTCCCAGTCTTGTGTTGTCACAGCCATGTACCTGCCCAACTCACAGTCTCACTTCTCACACAGTTTCTCATCATCTCTTAAGTTCCCATTAATGTAGAACCCGGTTTCAGTCCAGTCAACTGGAAACAGCACTGCTGGAAGCGAACCAATGATTTGTAAGAAGGAATTAATAATTGGCAAATACCTCTCTAGAATATGATTGTTAATGCTTGTGGACAATAGTTATAAGAAGTATTATTCAAACATAAATTAATAAATCAAAAAATTGAAAATCCTGATGAGGGATTCCAATAATACATTTAAGTGCAGAAATTCTGTTTTCCTGCTGCATGGTCACTGTGCCTTTTATTATATTTAGTGTGTTTATGTGTATATAAGCAAACTTTTAGCACCCCAGAAATCACATGTAAGTCCTGTCACATAGCATTTGATGCTTCAGATGAAAAGTTGGGCCAGAAGTGACATGTTACTCATTGAAATGAAGGACACGTCATACACGATTTCCTCTTCATGTCAGGTTGAGTCACTTTGCCCCACTGCCTGGCATCTGAGATGTGTCAATGGCAGTGGTTCCTATTTCATGCACAACATCTGTCTGTAGCTTACTGGTTAGATGAGCAAGTCCCCACATCATCCCTGCCAGCTGTCTCCTGTACTATTTCGAACTGCTGTGAAATGTGAGGTTAACTGTAATATGGGACATGTCATGGGCTCTGCTCATTTGGCTTTGCTCAGCTGAACCTTTGACATTGCCTGGAATCCCTCGTCACGGCTCGCCCTGATTCTGCTGTGGATTAGGCTGTGCCTCAAGTGGGTTCCTTTCAGAATAAGGGAGGGATGTGCTATCAGTCTTGCTTTCTTAACATGAACAGATGTGAAAATTGGCATGATGCTGAGATGGGGCTTATAAAATCAACTAGAAATTTGCATCAAACTTTGGCTCGGCAATAATTTTGGGAGTGTAATTTTAATCTAGTCTAATTAGAATAATTTCTGTGACTACTGAGTTATCAGCACATGTCTAAAGAACCATATTTAGGAAAACAGTAGCAAAACTTGCAGTTGTGAGAGCAGATGCAGTACCAGTCCATCTAAAGAGGGAAAATGGTAGATTCTGAATCTGATATCACTTTTGGAGAAGAAAGATTAAGGGATGAACAGCAAATATACTGACATAAGCCCTTGCATTATGTTTGTCCTTTATGAGGTGAAGCCAAGGATGATTCTTAGATGTAAGCAGGATATAAGCCAGGTCTCTGTCTGAGACTGAGCACTTTTTCAGCATCATTGTGGATGGGGATCAATTACCTGTGTTTTTCTTAGCCTGTGATGTCTAAGACAATATAATGTTCCAGCTAGCGTAGAAATCTCCCCATCCTGCTGTTCTTCACTGCTAGAAAGATCCTTTGGGAAATGTAATTCAAGAGTCTGAAGTTTTTTGAGTCCTGGGTAAGAGATCCATGAGAGCTCTTACATAGGAAATTTGCTTTCCCTGCTCCCAGACAGGTTCTGAATGTTGTGGTTGCACAGGGCACTACGTGGTGTTCCTGGGACAGACTGGGAAAGATTTGCTAGTGAGATACATCAGTTCAGATCAATTCCTTGTGACATGGGTTTTGTAGAATAACCCAGAGAGGATGATGGGCATATTTAATAAACTCTCAAATATATAAATAAATAAAAATTATAATCAGAACTGACTGAAATATTAAAGAACATTGATAAATAAATTACAACATTTTCCACTTGGGCCCCTTTATGAAACATGTTTTTAAAATAGCTGTAAATAGCCGCAACTATATTCTGACTCAAAGACGGGTTGGTGGATTTAATCTGCAATTTAATTTGCCTCAGAAAAATATAACAGCAATGAGAACGAAGTGGTCAATTAACTGGTGACATGATATTGTATCAATGCTAGTGATCAATTCAATTCTTCTCAGGCACATACATCACTGTAAACCTGGTGAATTCCTTAACTCCATTTATATTACCCCTGGCTGGCACAGTCACAAGTAAAAAAATATTAGACTTTCTAATTTCTCTTCCTAACCTTGCTCAGAACACCTGCACCTCTCATTCAGGGATTTTTTTGTGCAAGTATTGAAAAGAAACCCCCAGGCTTTGGCCAAGGGAATGAATAACTCTGTCATCTGTGAATATAAGTGAGAAGACAAGATGAAATGTCACCTGGGAATTATTATGCAAAATAGAAGGAATGCAGAAAACAAAACAATGTTAAAATTTAATTTGCGTGTTTTAATATTATTGTCTTTTTGTATTTTAAAGGCACAATATAAAAAAAATATGACAAAAGGATAAATGAATGTAGCATAATTAGCACAAAAATTACACCTAATTTGTTTTCAGGATATTGCTTTGTCTGTATTATAAATGTCATGCAAATACAGTAGAAAGTGAAATAACTCAGAATATTAAATTCTTTTAAGATTGGGCCATGGGGGCCTTAATGTGTTGTTTAATTCCTGTCTCTAATTTACTGTTCTTGTGTTGTCAGCAATAACCCTTGCACAAAAACGTCTCTGTGCCCCAGCTCTGGGCTCTGCAGGTTGCTAGAGCAGTGTGTGCAGTGAAGGCTAATGGTGGGGGCGGTTTACACTGTGCAAATCAGGCTCCCTCACTGCAATGTTCCCAGGAAAGAGCTGAGATTGCGCCCATTCCTTTACTTTCTGAAGTGCCAGCAGACATTCACACACTGGGAGCTGCAACAGCCCCGTGCTTTCTAATGAGATGTGCTGGAGGTAGTGATGATGTGAGCTTTGATAAAAGCCTGAAAAGAAAATTCAGTCAACTGTGGGGTATTTGGGTATTATCCAGTGACCCCAAATTGGTAGCTGGGCATTACTCAGGACAATGTTTCCTTGTCCAAGGTAGTGTGCAGAGGCATGTTTTCATAAACATCAATTTAACACCAAAAATGATGATTCTCTAGCGGCTCTCTGATACAGGTCAAAATCTAAGGGTCTGTTTTTGTTTTAGGAGTGCTCTGCCCAAACCCACCTGTTAGAGGGACTGCACGTGGCAGATCAGGAAAGATTTGGTAGTGAGATACATCAGTTCATCTTAAGTTTCTTGTGATATCAGTTTTGTAGAATCACCCAGAGAGGATGATGGGCAGAAAACTCTCCTAGAGACCTTGAGAAGTCATTGAGTCCATCTCTTCTCCCTGAGGCAGAATGAACTATACCTAAAGAATTGTCAAGAGTCATTTATCATTCTAAGCTGTTCTTAAAAACCTGAAATGATGGTAAGGCTATAACCTTACAGTCTAATCCCATTCTTGATATTCTTAGCATTACAACATTTTTCTTATGTTCTACTTGAATCTTCTCTGTAGCATTTTAAGTCCATTTTTTTTGCCCTATGCCTGGTGGGCAAGAATACAATGGAGCTCTTTCCCATCTTCTGTCTGAGGGTGCTCAAGCGTCTGCAAGCTTTTGTGAACTCTAAAATAATTTCATTCAACATATTCTGATCTCATAGTGCTAGATTTTTAACGTGGTGTCTAGACACTCCAGATAATTAGCATTTTTACTTATTAATAGGAATCAAGGAGCCATACAGACATGAGAAAAGATTTTATTTTTTTAAGCCTAGAATTGAATAATAGCTTGTCTGTGCAAATGGTATTGGGTTAGCTAACATGGATTTCCATGTTTCCTATAATATGGCACTAACCTTGCTGCAGAGACATCTTGTGAACTCTTGGGGACTTCCAGGAAGGAATCATTTGAAGTGGCTGAAAATTTTGTCTTTTTTCTTCACTCCTCCATCCATGACTAGTATCTGCTGGATAAATACCTGAGCAAGCCAGGGGACATCTTTTTCAGGTTTTGCAGTTCATGTCACCAGCGGACATTGACTCTATGAAGTAGGAACTAAGTAATGTGATGGGAATGGATTTGAAATATCAGGAATTCTATCTTGATGTAGCTTTAGCTTGGAACAGTATCCCTCCTTCAGTTTCGTTAATGTTTTGTTAAATGTGACTAACATATCTGCTCAGTTTGTGAATACTCAAAGTGAGGCCTCAGAGAACTCATTTGTTACAAAAGTCTGAACTAATTATTTTTAAGAAATTAAGCTGGATAATGAAATGATAATGTCGATGTTATTATCCTCCAACATCATAATTTTAGAATTGAACATAAAGTCTACTCCAATTAAAATTGTTTCATGGAACATAAAACCAGGATGCTGTGATACTGGAAACATTTAGACATGTACATAAGCTTTTAAAAAAGTTCCCAGGCACAAGAACAAAGGTTTTATTCATTCCAAGCATAAGTCAGCTGAAGTGATCTTTATACATTAAAATTACTGGTTGCACATTGTGCTAAAGAGGACACACTCATCCCAGGAGGCTGAGCACAATAAACCAGAGAAGGATCAGGCTCGAAAGAAAATCTAGTAGCATTTTAATAAGAAACACAGTTTCTTTATGAAGCCAAAATGCTAAATAAGTTAGCAGTGGGCTTTCATGCCACTGTTAAATGAGGAACAAAGACTGAGATGAGAAGCATCTATATACCAATATTACATACAAATTTCATTTTTTTCTCTGAAGTCTTACTCGTTGTGGCATAGTAAAGGCCAACATCATCCCTAAATTACAAACACTATGAAAGACAGCATTTCCCATTGGAACTTGTTCTCACTAAGAATAAAATTTTGTAGCAGAATCCCTGTTCCAATCTTCCATTTTTAAAGGGAAGCAGTGAGTAATCCTTGTCCAAGTAATACTGCCTTTAATTTCCATGGGAAGAGCATTTTACAGACAAGAACATGTGTGATTTTGTCTTCCTTTAAAATAAATCCTTCATTTGCATCTTATCCACTGGAAAACCAATCCACAGGATGACATCAGGTTACTAACACACTTGAAGTGGGAATGAGAACATCAGCACCTGCAGGTGAGAGAGAAAGGTGGGAGTGAAAAATCAATTGAAGGCACAACTCTTTGATGTTTTCAAGGACAGGATCTGTCTGTCCATACTCCTCACTCCCCTTCTGTCTGGCACTTAGCAGGATCAAACCCTCTCAGTGCCTCCACCAAGCAGGAGTGTTCTGGGAGCATCTGCAGGAATGTGGTTGCCTGCAAAGAAATCTCTGCTTTGCTTGACAGCTCTCCTCTGCTCTGGACCAGTGGCCTGCTGTCCCAGCTCCTCGATGCGTTAAAAGCAGACAGATCAAATCATAATAGGCCACTGAAATTTATGTTAGAAGGACAGTGAATTTGTCTCATGTGGTCACTTTGGAATAACAGATTTCTTCTTGGTTTCCAGACTGAGTTGACTTAGTTCCAGATTTGGCTGCCTCTGAGGAGTAGCTCCAGGAGCCCCTGTCAGGCACAGGGAGAGGCTGATGCCAGCCACGGGAAAGCACCAATTCTTCAGGGAAAAAATCACCTTTGGAATGCTGGAGCACCCACAGAGAGAATGTGAGAGCACTTTGAGGTGCTTTTTTGCAGCACACCTCAGCTCTAATCCTTGCTCCAGTTATGAGCTGCCTCACCCCTCTCAAAAACCCTCACCCTGCTCAGTGTGTGCCAGGGAAGGCATCAGGGTGGAGGTGCTCAGGAAATGCACCGTTCCTCCCTAACTGATTTTTCCCCCCCAAACACAAGCTCTGAGTGAAATTTGAGATGCCTTCTTGCAGAACCACCATGGTAATGGTTGAAGCAGTAGTTGGCAAATTTTCTAAGCACTTTTGTTTTCTAAATAAGTACTTCCTCCTGCTTTTTCAGCCTTGTTTGCAAACCTAATGCTAGCATTCTTTCTTTCAGTTAGGATTACTGGTATAGCTCATCTTAGAGAAAGAAAAGTGTGTCAAGGAGCACATATTTAAGCAGGTTTTAGCTGTGTTTTGAGTTGCACACAGGGTTGTGGAGCTGGTTGCAGTACATAAACAAAAGACAGCAGAATGTTTTGACTTCACTCACTGTGACAGCAGTCAGATACAAAATCTGCCTTCAGATGTAGCCCAGAGTAAACAATGAGACTTACTAAGAACCTGACATCTATTTTTTTAAGAACCCTTTTCAAAGAGACACTTTCTCAGACATGTGAGGGTCTATTTCACCTGGTGTTTTGAATAAATTTGCAGCAGAAGCGATGGCTTTGACAATTGTTTGCCACAGAGGTGTGCAATGCATCAGTATTTGTTGTAATCAAGCTTTATGTTTCAAAACATCTCAGCAACTACAAAGGAAATCCCATTAAAAGGAAGGACAGCTGTACTCTTGACTTGATCTTCAGTGAAAATATCCCTTCATTGCAGCCCCTCACACCTGATTACTTTCAGTCGCCAGAAAATACTTGGCATCTTGCAGAATCCTAGAACTCCTTTGTGGGGAGGTTGACATCATTGATGCTGGCTTGTTTGGCACGTGTAGCCATTGGGAAATATGGCTGACAAATATAATGGACTCCTAAACGCAACAGACTTAGAGAAGGAATGGTCTGCTCTTCTGCTTTGAAAAAATAATGCTTGGCAGAATGCAGAGCAGTTAGTGGAAGGTACTACTGCTTATTTGCTGTTTAACATTTGCTTCTTTAAAGAAGTTTTGGCTATGTGGTCTCTCTCATTGTTTTGTTCACAGTGAAGCTGCTGTACAGTGCATGAAATCTGTGCAAGAGCTTAGCTCCCCATGACCACAAGAGCAGGACCAAGCTGATTAATTCTGCTTACACAAAATGCTCTGACAGACTGAAGCTTTAATTCAGAAAAACGTGTGAGTGGCTGGGTGAGACACAGATGTTTCCCCAAATCCACTCTGCCCAGAAAGGTAATTATTCCAAGAACAGATGTTAGGGTACCAGCCACGCTATCTTTGCTCCTGAAGCCAGAGATACAGGAGAGGATAAGGAAAGAGGACACAGATGTAGTGAGAAAATGTTGTCAGCTATTATCAATAATACAGCAAACGGAAAAGCCTTTGGCAGAAAAGGGGCTGTTTTGAGTTTCCAGCTCTCCAGCTCTGTGTCTCAAGTGCTGTCCGGAGCACATGACGAGGTGCCTGCCCTTGCCCCAGGAATGCTCCTGGGAGGGGGTGGCTGCTGATGGACAGCCACAGAGCAGGGCACAAAGCAGCAGCAATGATAAACAGGGGCTTCAGCTCTGCAGCCCAGCTGAGAATTCGTTCTGATCTGGTATTAATTGAAAATTCACAGGCAGAGCTGAGTGGCAGAAGCTCTCTGGCTGCAGCTCTACCTGAATGAGAGAGGAATTTGGGATTTCTGCAGGTACAGTGGTGAGGAGTCCTCTCTAGTTCAGGGCAGAGATAAAGTTGTGTCTTCCCCCTGCAAACCTTGGGGGTTTGTGTTCATGGCAAATGGAGTATGAGTCAGCAGTGTGCCCTGGCAGCCAGCAGAATCCATAGTTCTGTGATTCTGTGTAGTTTCCCTGCAGGAAGGCAGCATGGCTAACTTCCCTAGGCTCTTAGGAGACACCCCAAAGCCCCATGATCTTTTGTGCTTGCCTCTTCTTGTGTGACTCTGCTCATGCATCACTCTTCCTTTCATTTGCCTCATCATTCCTTTCATTATCGAAAAATCATTAGCCTCCTATGCTACACAAACTCAATCCTGCCAAATAACAGGAAAGGTACCCATGCAACAGACAAGCCCATAGGCAAACCAGCTATATAATCTTAAAAATAAGCTACCTCTTCCTCCAAAAGTGATATAGGGAAGAAAAATGAACACACACAAAATTTAGAGAGGGATAGAGGGATGAAAGCAGCTTGTATTCACTTGAAATAATTTCATATTAATATGAGTGGGATCAGAATTTTTAGATCTTTTCAGGTTGCCTTTTGTTTGATTTGATACAATAAAACAGAATCCGCTGCATGGAAATATCACAGAAATATCTTGGAAGTCTGGTGAATAAAGAATTTCTTCAATAGTGATAGCAAAGAAGAGCACTTAACGGAATCTTTTTTGAGCCTAACTCCTTTTCTTTGGGTTTTGCAGGTTGTAAGAGTTTTCTGAGGTGTGCTGCTCTCAGTCTATTAAGGAACACATGTATAAATGCACCTAGAAAAAACATATAAAGTGAAGTTGGTTAAGTTACACTACAATTTTGGTTTAGTTTTCATATGGTTACCAAGCTTTCAGCTGCAATTCTTCTAATAACAGAGAAGCCTCCCTCCTACTGAGTGCTACTTTCCTATAAAGGGAGCTGGACACATTTAGGGACCAAAGCTGAAGTTAAAGATGAAGGGTTGTTTCTTCTCTGCAGAAATGATTTAGTGCATATTTTTTCACTTCTTCAAGCAACAGAATGAAATTTCACTCTCCTCTGGGAGTGGTAGAGACAAAACATTTAAAAATTGTTGAAGTGGCCCAAGTGTGTTCATATGTTGCTTTCCAGCAGTGAACTTCACTGGAAATCGCAGCTGTTGCCTCGGGCTGAGTTTCTGCTCATCATGCAGTGAACAGCGGGGTCCCAGAGCCCTTGGGCGCCTTGTCCTCAGGCAGACCTGCAGGACTCGGCTCGGAGATGGGACTTGAGTGTTGCCAGTCCACAGGGCCTCTCAGGAGCAGCACCAAGCACAGATCTGGGCTGTGTTGTCTGTGGAGATTTTTCTGAATTTCTTCATGGGAAGAGGTGCAGGCAGCAAGTGCTTGGTGCAGCCAGGCTGAATCACAGTGAGACATTTCAGCAGAGAGGTGGTTTCCCCTTTCCAGCACCAAGGCACCAGCTGGAGAAAGCATTAACTTAACTCCCTTTAGCAGCCCTCTAGACACCTGTGGGATTAGTTCAAAGGAGTCAGAGTTCAATAGCATGACAAGAATTACATGCCCATGCCCATGGAAAAAACATTTTGATAGAGCTGAAATATGGCAATAAAATGCAATACATTAAGATCCTTTTATAGGGCTCCCACCTGCAGCCTTGTCTGGTGCTAGCCCATGAATCTGAATGGGAAGAATTCAGATCCCTCCTACCCTTCCCCTTTCCAAAACGTATAGGAAAGGGCCTATGCGAGATGTGTAGCAAAGAGCATTGTTCATACTGCAAAAGAGCAGGGCTGGAGTTTTCTTTGACCTGGGACAGACATGGTCAAAACATGTCTCCTGTTGGTACACCTGAGTCTCCCTTTTTGTCTGACTGTGCTTAACTCAGCTTGAACAGAAATTTGGGAACAGGCTATCATTTCTCCTGTACCTTCCAAAGAGGCAGGCATAAGACCTTCAAAATGGGGAAAACCGCAGGAAAATATTATGTAAATCCAGTGTCATGTAGCTCTCTTCCCCCTGGGAAATCTTAGCTATATTCCCTAAGTAAAATCATCACACATTTAACACAACTGACTGCATTTCCTCAAGAGGTAGAGGGCTGAAAAAACACAGAGCCTGAAGTACATGCTGGCCCCTCTGCAGTAGTTCACTGTGTGGCAGAAAAATCTTCATTATGCCTACTCAGAGTATATCACTCCCCTGGCCTTCTATTCCTCTTCTAAACTGAGCATTAAATTCAGACTGATTTCATCAGCAAAAGAAGGAACAAAACAAGAAAAAAAAAGTCAGAAATGTTACAACATGCTTAATTTAATTGGATTTTCTGTTCTGAATCAGGAGAATGAAAGAAGCATTAGACAGAACATGCCCAAATGTTAAGGCAGCATGAACAGCACCATCTGTCACAATATTTCTCTAGTTGTTTTTTCATTTCTTACATAGTTAAAATTATGTTTTCTTAGTGAGAGGCATTATTGTAGAACATTTATCTATTATAAACAGACGCTAAAGTGTTCATTATCCCCAGGACCCATTAGAAAGAATAAATGACTAGAAGAGAGGTAATTGTACACTCTTCATGCTCTGCACCACTCCACATTTGATAAAAAGGTTGGAATTGTCATATTAGATCATACTTGAAGGTCTATGAGTTTGTAATCCTTCTTTCAGAGGTGGCTACCCCCACATATGTCAGGGGCGGGGCAATAAAATGATAAAATATCTTACAGAATAAACTGGCTTGGAGGAAAAGATTCTTCATAAACCCTAAGTGGTTACCAGTGAATGAGCTCAGAAAGAACACAGTATTTTTTACCCCTTTTTTGTTTCTGTAAGTGGGTAAACCTGTTTAAATCCCACTGAATTTTTGGCTCCAAGACCATGAGTGGTCTGACCATCATCCCACCTGTGAAAGGGCTCAGCAGGGCTGAGAGGAGCACAGGCACCTCAGTGGTGCTGGCTCCTGCGCTGGGACTCACATCCCCAGACAGCTGGAGGCGTTTGTGGCTGGGCTCTCACGTCAGAGGGCTGCAGATACATCAGTGCAGACATGCAGCTGGGGTGTATCAGCAGAGCTCCACTGGCGTCAGGCCTTTGTACCAAGCGAGCATCTGATCTGCTCTGTGCCCATGCACAGCTGCAAATCTTCTACTTCTCTCTTGGGAAAATTATAAATATATATAAATAAATAAAATTATAAAAAGTAAATAAAAAAAGGCTTCTTGAGAGGAGTACTTTTGAAACACATAAAGAACAGTTTCTGTTGGTACAGTTTGGTTAATTTCAGTCGCCTTAGCTCTTAACTTTTCTCTGCATTTTGTGCCACATTCCTAATTTCTGTAGAATCTGATTTTGCTTTTAGACCTTCTAATGAAGATGTTTTTTGACAAACACACAAGCTAGGAAGCCAAATGTTTAAAACAATTTTATTCGAGCTGTACTTTAGCATGTATATACCTCTAAAAGCCACTCTAGCAATCGTGCGCTGTTAATCCACGTGAAACAGAGGACGGGAATGCAGAGCAGCTGCCCATGTGGCTCAGTGACCGGCTCTGCCTTGGTTTGACATATGCTGGCCAGTCCAGGCAGTGGCAGTGCTGGCACAGCCTCAGTCCAAGGCATTAATTTCAGCTCCTTCCTGGGCACTGCCAGGCTGCTAGAATGTGACGTGTCCCAGCGGGCTCCGTGCCTGCGCGGTCCCCTTGGTCTGTTGAATGCCACTGAGGAAAAAGAGTTCAGGCCCTGGGGGTGGGATGTTTAAGAATGCCAGATGCCTGATTATAAAATGCTACAATTAAATAGGCTGCCATAGTTCCAGTGTTGCCAAGTCTTGTGTTTTTATCGTGAATCTCATAATATTTGATGTTGTACTCCAAGCTGCAGCAGCTGAATATTTGGGGTTATAGTTAGACTGTTCATATTTATGCACTTTTTTAAAAGGTTATTTCATAGCTTCCTGGCTGTGAAAAAAAGCTCATATTTGAGATGCTAAAGACACTGTTATCATCTCCACTTTTGTAAATACTGCTACAGCATATATATAATTCCTGCATAAATACACTGTGGATGCTGTGAGGGATAAAACCCCTCCTCTGGTGGTGACTGCTGTATCTCTGTGGACAGAAATGGCAGCTTGGACATGAGTTGGTTTGTGCTATGCTGAGTCATGCACCAGGGCTGGCAGAAAAAAATTTAAAGTACCCCAATCCTTTATGAAGTTGCTCAATAGAAATTTGGCACAAGCTCAAACACCTGCTGTAGTAAATGGACAATGCTACAGAGACAGAAATAAAAATATTTTGAATTTGATCTAACATATGTAGAGGCAAGTCTCTCTTTTGACTTCAATACGTTAAATAGTAATTTTTTTTCCTCAGAACTTTAAACACAACATTTATGTTAAGTATTTTAATATGCAGCTATGTGGAAAGACACATTTGGTAACATGCCATCACATTCAGAAGTAGAAGGAAAAAGAAAAGACATTTAAAGAAATATCCTACCTGTCAAGAAAGGCAAAGCAGAAACCAGGTGCAAAATAGCTGTGTTAAAAGATCCCTTCTGTGGATATTATGGAATTCAAGGGATCAGTCAAGAATGTCCTGTAAGGAGGTCTGTATGCATTGGCAGCAGTCCCTAAAATATAAGTAACCAGCAAAGAATAATCTTCTGCTGGGAAGGGGTTTTTCTGAATCATGTACTTTGCTCCTTTTTCAGCAATAGGTTATTTTTTGTTGACATCATGTATCTTTTATAAGAATTAATAAGGATTGCAAACATAACTAATGTGGTTAATGCTTATCCAATGTGAATGCTTATCCAATTACTGCCTGCAAAACAGTTATGTCACAAATAATTTGGAGAGCAAGCCTGAAACCCTGACCATGCTGGAGTCAATGTAATTTTTCTGTGCTGAGTGAGGTCAGGATTTTCTTGGAAGCATTTTAGAGTAGCAAAAATGACTGGAGCCAGGAAATGAACAGTAAAAGGGATGGGTTTCTGTTTTCAGGTAAGGGAAAACCACCAAATCCCCTTGGCAAACAAGTGCAACTCTTAAAATACAGAATAACAATAAAATACAAGATTCCTTCCTATAAGCACTCTTTTAAAGTACACAATCAGCACTAAAAGACATCACTTACACTTCTACATTAATAACCTACTCAGGGATTTATGGGAGAAACTTACAGCATTGGGGAAAGTGTCAGTCAACAGAACAGATGCTGAAAGCTGTAAGAGGCTTATATGGAGATTATATTCACAATGTGTTTCAGGAATACATGTATATTCTGTCTCCAAATTCTATTAGCTGATGAGTGTCCATCAGCTTATGGGCACTAAGACTCATCTTTGAGGCTCAGGCCACAGACCCTGCAGAGAAACAGAGCCAGGAAATGAGGAGGCTCCTGTACATCCCATACATTGGTGCCTGTGGACAAAAAACTTCATTTAAAACACTTAAAGGAGAGAAACAGGTCACCTCCCTGCCTGCTACTGGCACATCACAAGAATGTAGAAGAAATGCTGGCTGAAGACATATGGAAAACTTACAGTGGCAAATAGACCAATTTAATACAGGCTCTTAACTACCGTGGAAGGTCACCATGGGAGATGTGAATTTTGAGCAGGGTGCAGTTTAAAAGGGCAGCAGTAGCGTGGCCCAGCAGCCACTGTTGAAGTCCCACTGCAAGATGGAAGAGAAGATCAACTGCTCTGAATAATAACAGCCCTGAAAAGGAAGGAGTACAAGAAATAGGAGAAAGGGAAGAAGTCAGTTGGTGATTTAAATGGAGAAGTTTAAAAGGAGAAAAACAAGGGATGAAGAATAAACTAGTGTCCATTGCCTCACAATAAAAGTTCTGTGTTTTCCCTCTGCAATGACTTGTTTACATGTTGAAGCCATCAGTTTGAAAAGCAGACCAAACCAGGGGTTGTATTAATCTGTTATGCTTTCCCCTGCAGAAAGAAAACAATTTGTCAAATCATACCCTCTCTATCATGGTTTATCTCTCATTTCCCAGTTTGGTCTGATGCTGGAGTTTCATCTGGATATAGCCCCCAAGAAAAAAAACCAAAAAACCAAACCACACACAAAAAATTCCTTCCTTTAAAAGATTGGGCACGGTTTATTTAGATGCATTCATCTATGTATTATTATAATGTATTATCATTACGTAAGTGTTATCTTTCAATTCCACTGTTCCTATGTAGCCTGAATGGTCAATATCTATAGAGGGATTTTATAATGCCATACAAGGGCTGTTAATTATAATAGAATAATATTCAGTACCTTGTGATAGGTACAATTAAAAAATCTTAACTGCTTAGATTTTGTGATTGAGTTATTATTCATGGTGGTAAATTGCAGACAGCTGCTGAAATAATAAATAGATCTGATTCATGTGATTCTCTTTTTCGAATCTCTTTTTTTGCTTTTATCTACTACTCAGCCTCTTATTCAGCTTTGGCTGATTTCTGCCTTGTTATCATGAGCTACTAAAATTAGACTTTATTCTTGAATCCCATCAACACAATAGACAGATGCCGACCTCTGTTCATTAGCAGCAAAAATATCTTGGGACAAAAGCTAATGAAAACTTTTGTTGATGTACTGAATACACACGTGAAGAATACTTAGACCTAGTTGGTGCTAAACCATAGGGTTAGGTCTGAATACTTGGGCCCCACTGAATTCAGTCAGGCTCATGGCACACTGAGTACTTTGAAAAAACACCTCAGCTTGCAGTGAATACTGAAAAAACAAGAACAAACCAAGATATTACAACTGGTCAGCTGTAGTTTACCAGACATAATGAACAGAACAAGGAAAATAATTTAATTGTAGAAAATCAATTATAGACAGTTAAATATAAAACTCAAGGTTGTTATATATATGTATCTGCATAATTTTAGGAGAAGTCCTGTAGTGCTTTTCAAGGATAAACCAAAATATTTCAGAAAACGCAGAGCACTTCTTATGAGTAGCTAGTAGTTGGGTAGACAGGGCTTAAAGCAGCAGAGTTGTAAAAGCAAGGTAAAAATCTGTGAGTGGATTGACATAAGGTGTTGAGGAACACGAAAAGTAGGAGGACAGAGTTACTGAGTTAGCAGTAGCAGTGAGTGAGCTGATGCATTCGGTGTGTCCTTGAAACGTGGATCCTCTGTGTGATTTGTGTCCAAGTGCTGTTCTGAAAAGCGCTGGAAGGAGCTCACAGGTTACTTTGTAACAGGCTGGTCCTTGCTGCATTTTACAAAGTGATATTTAGGGAGTCCATATTGCACACACCTGACCATTTTCTGAATGAAAAATTTCTTCTTTATTTATGACATTTAAAAACCTCCTTGCTCAGGAATTGTCTGCAGAAGAACAGATGCAGTTTTTCCTTTGTGGAAAACAGAGTTGTTGCTAGTTGCACACACAGTCCTATTAACCCATGCTTATACTGTCCTTCCACTGAATTCCATTTCTGCTGAAGCAGGATGATAACATCCTTTTAGGGTTTATGTTTAATGCACTTTCTGAATTTCGTGTTGATCCAGTGTTTCAGCTGAGGCTTTTTCAGACTATACTAAATTCATGAGGTAGAATGACAGTGCTTAAGGTTGCTCTGTAGACCATGGAAAAACATCCATTATTTTCAGTTGCTCCTGGTCTAAACCTTTAATGAAAATGGAAGACCACATCAGGAATAGCGAAGGCACTGCTCTTTTGGTGTGTTTTCAAGCTTTCTGTATATTCAGTGCTGTGTCTCTTGTTGCTCTGTCCCACAAAGGAGTCTGCTGCTACATTTAACGAGAGCTCCTGACCTCATTGCCCTTTGCACATGGTGCCTTTCTCTTTGTAAGATGCCCCAGCACTTAGTGAGATATTGATAAGTGCAATTATCTGCAATGAAGACCTCCTGTGGGCTCAGGGACTGCAACCCTTCCTCCAGCAGAGTGTCCTGCCCTGGTGCAGGCTCTGGGTCACTCAGCAGGGTGAGGGTTTGTGCCCCATGCACAGCCAGCAGCTCTGCCTGGCCCCAGGTTACCTCTCCCACTGCAGCAAATCTTCAGCTGCTCACAGCAACTGCACTGCAATAAAATAGTTCGGTGCAGCAAGTGGGTGGACATTAGTTCCACGTGAAACTGTGAAGGGAACATAATTACTGGAGGCAGAATATAATTACTTGGAGTGGGATCTGGCTTGAGCTTTATGGGCTAACGCTCTCCTTTAGAGACAAGTACTATTGAGATTAAATAGCATAACCAGCCTGTGCTTTTGTTCTAGATTTCAGATGAAAGATGGTTAGTTCATGAGCTCAGAGCACTGTGATGGGACATTAGTTCATTCATCTGTCACCTGTGTGAGTGCTATTTCATGCTGCACTTTCTTGAGCATGTGCAGAGATACTCAGGGTTCTCTGTAAGGCTCTGCCTTGGAAGGCTGCTCAGCCAGCCCCTGCACCCTGTTCTACCAAAATTCATCCTGATCTTCTTCTTTCTGTTGCCCATCTCCCAGAAAGTAGGACAGTCTTCAGAGGTACTTTAAAACCATTATCCCATGGTCTTCTGGTGTTTTTATAAAACTTACATATTATTTTATATTACCTTGCTCTGCTGGCAGACCATACATGTTTTATGCTGGTCATTTAGTATGATATATTAAATCAAAAGTGTAATGAAATAATTTTTTTATTTTAGATACACTCAAAGGTTCTATAATTCCAGTTTTAAGGTCTAGTATCTTGATAATATGTCATATTTTCTTCTAGTTGCGCTGCACTGAAAGTTGTGCTGGTCACAAATACAGAGCCAATTTCCACGTGAAGATTTTATAAAGAGTTGTTGAATCTGTGCCCTTGTTTATTGCATAGTGGTGAACCTTTCAATTGCTCTTACCATGTTTGGGTTTTGGTGCACCCACTATACACACTTTTAGTACAAGGAATGAAAAAGAATTTCAGGAAAGGACCAAATTTTCTGGTCCTAAAGTACAGACACAGAATCTATGAAAACTGGACTTGATGAAAAAATATGGGTATGCAAGAGGCATGTGAAGCCTTTATGTTGGCATTTTGTAATGCTGACTGACTGATTTCACATTCTTGGCATTTCTCTGATGTTGAATTTTTTATGAAACTCTCTCTATATATATCCTTCAGAAAATGTAGTAAATGTTTTGAAGATGGTAATCCCCTCGCTCCAAAATCTTGGTGTCTAATTTGAGGCATGATTAAACACAAGTAACTGACAAGAGATATTTGCAAAACCACAAGATATGGCATTGGCTCTGGGAGACTGCTGATGTGGACTAATGGTTGCCAGTTGCAGTTGGGAAACTGATGCACAGAGAGGGGAGGAGAACACGATAGCTGGGATTAACTGCAGACCTGCACTGCTCTATGCTCTTTTCCTCTTTTCTTGCTTAAAACAGTCCCTTTCCTTTAGCCTAAGTAGCACAGGAAAAGGATTTTTTCTGAGCATGAAGTAAGATAATATTCCTTACAACGAAGCAGCCTTAACAAGAAACATATTAATTTTCAGTGCAATTGTCCATTAAATAACAGTTTCCTTGTCAATACTGACTGGAGTTTCTTTGTGTTGTGGGAAAATCAGTGACTTCAGTCCTGGAATCCTGTATTGGGCAGGAGGAATGAGGGAAACAAGAGAGTGTTAAATCACAGTTGATATGATTTATAGCAATGTTTTTTCACATCATCATTATTTAACTGCTGTGACATTCAGTCTGTGAAAAAAATTGTGTGGGTTTTAACACCTGAAGTCATGAACAGAAATGTGTCTGGGTTTATTTTTTTTTCAAATTTTATTTTAAAGCAAGACCAAGATTGACAGCACCTGGGAAGAACAATGCTTTTCTTAACCATACAAAATATATAACAGAGGAAGCAGTTGTAGAAACATCCTTGAAGAAGGACAGGACCACAATAATTTTTAAAAGTAATTTAAAAAAATTGGGGGAGTTTATCAGGGAAAATGAAAGAAATTCACTCGTATGTCTTCCCTGTTCCTGATCTCTGTTCGGATTGCTAACAAGGGTGTTGAATGACTAAGGCCTGCACATTTCTGCCCATCTGTCTGCTAAAGTATATTAACTCACGTTGCATGAGCCACCACACACTCAACAGATGGCAACAGCTCCCAATCACTTCTAATTTAATTCAGCTTTGGACTGGTAACCCAGCACTCCCATGAAACTTAAAGGGAATCTTTTGTTTGTTGAGCCAATAAAAGTACAAAGCCCTTGAATGTTACCAGTCCTCTGAACTGTTAACTGTCATAGACTATTTCCACCAAACTTTCCTTTTGTTTTTTTGGGAAAAGAAACACACTGACCCATATTACAATGCACTGATGGAGATTTATAAGTGTCAGTGAAATTTTATGGTGGATTCATTTTGGTACCTGGAGCAGTGTTCCCATGTCTGTGGGCATCAGGAGCCTGTTCTGGGATATTTTCATCACCAGTGCCTCCTGCTCCCCTCCACAGCCAGATGGAAGAGGGTCAGTAGGTCCCTGCTGGGTTTCTGTGTCACATTTGTACCAGTTTCCTCCACGTGGCTGAGAGCAGAGAAGCTCATGAAGTGAATCCCAAACTTTAGCCACTCCAGTGTCTTGCCAGGTCTAATTTTGGTGTCCACACTGTCACTGGCAAATGTCTGGGTTATGCACTGACCCTAGTCTTTCAGAAAGGTTCATACAGGCTGTATTTCATACAAGAGACACATCAGGAATGGGGCACATTCATATAGAATAGCACAGTTTGGTGTCCATATACCAGCTCTGGTCCCAGCGCTGGGTGAATAAGATTTTTGTTTTGGACCCAGTCTCACCTGTTGCAAGATATTGGAGACCTACAGCAGTGAAAACTGGAAATGAATTTTATATCTTTCATAGAAATCCAAGTATTTAGTGAAGTTACCTATGGGTCATTTTGTGGTAAACAAGATAAGAATTAAATCTCTAAGATTAATATTCATAATGTTTGTGAAGTACTGAAACCTTAAAGATGAGAAAGCAGTCATTCCTCTTAATTAAATTTCAGACTATTTAGTCTCCTTTGTAAGGAAGAAGTACTGTATTGCAGTGAGCAATATCATCCTCACGTTCTTTCAAGGATCCCTCAGTGAAGTTCTGTGTATATTTGTGGGAGGAGCAGGGAGGCCTCCTGGAACCTGTGAGAACTCATTGGGGCATGGCCATGCTCAGCCCTGCTTGTCAGTTTGGGCCATGGTTTTGGTTGTGAATTAAAGTTTGTCTGAATTTATCATCTGCTTGTACCTCCATGACAATGTTTTATATCGAATAGGAGAAAAGCTTTGTCTGGACCTATTAGTTGGATCTATATTTTATGAAAATAGCACCCCACTTCAAAACATTTTTATCCCTCCAAGAGCTTTTGCATTAATAAAATGCCAAGTATAAAGATCATTCAAATGCCTCAAGTAGCCCTTGATATTAAAAAGCTGTATTAGCAAGCTTTTTTTTAATATGTTTCCAGAACTTATGGACAAGACTTATTAGCATTTCTGGTTTTCTTTAACATTGAGTTTCAGGGCAGCTACTTGAACTTTTGGGCATGTTGCCCTGAGTTCAGACATAGCGTTTTTCTGTTTAATGGTAATTTTTGTTCCGTGTGAAGGAGTTCACTGCACTTTTTTAACTCCATTTTAACAATGCAGAACCCAAAAGCTCTGCATTCTTCACATAACTGGATGGAAGATAATATTTTCCATTGCTCAAAAGGGGTAGAAGATTAGCTATACTGATTTTTTAATGACATTTAAAGTAAACCACAATTTGCTGCACACATGACTTTGCTTACTATTGCTGTGAGAAGTGTAGGGATGTTAATACTCACCATCTGCTGTAACATGTGCATGGCAAAAGTAAGTTGTTCGTAGTATCTCGCAAAAAAGAAAGAAACAGCATTTGTTGTATATATATATATATATACACACCTCAAAAGTATTGAATAAGTACAACTAAAATGCAAACATTTATAAGTTTTATCATATACATAAAGATGTTTAGCTGTGATACTAATGCTCTTGGTTCTCTCACTATCATTTCCAGATATCCACCATGGGGATAACAGAAAAAATTTTCTAAATGCCTCACTCCACCATCTTTTGCATGCCTAGAAAGTGGTGTAAAACACAGAAACCTACTGCAAGTGGGAAGTTGTAGGATCAGGCCTTAATAAAATTTGGACAATTTAGTTGAAGTAATTACTTTAATCTCTTTTGGTTCTGGTTTCTTATCACTTGACTTTTTTCATAATCACCTTGTCTCTGCAGGAATCCTTGCCTCATCAAGCTTTATTCATTTTTTTTTTCCCCTGTTCAAATGGGCTGAGATGAGTCAGTCTAAAAGAGAAAGAAAATTAAAAGAATGAAATATATATTTTTAAAGGCTTCCTCTCTATTCCATTTGGTAAAGTACAACATTATAACACATGCTTAGAGCTCTCAAATGCTGTTATTATCTGTCTTGAAATATAATATCTTAGCTTTCTTGACCAGTATTCTATCCCACCCTGATATGTTGAGGTCAGTAATTCACTGGAAAATGAGTATTGCTAAGTGAATGAAGTTTTGGGTAGATGCCACTGGTATGGGAATGAGGAGTAGATAATTTTTGTTTTGAAAGTTAGGCTACATGATCACAATGGTTTCCAATTACAAGACCTGCAAAGAAGATGAAATGCACATCTCCCTGCTCTGGATCTCAACTGGAGCTATATTTAAACATATCTGGTTGTAAGAGATTCTATGAAATCCTTGTTATCTTTCATCTCCAATTGTAATAGATGATTCAGTGATATAATTAAACTAAACCAACTATTCTCTTGAAATTGCAGCACTGCTGAGAGTCCCAGCCTCAGGCCCATGGCTGGTTTTGTGGGGCACTGAGTAGGTGTGCAGCAGCAGAAACCCTGACCCCATTTCCTATCAGAGAAGGAGTGCTGGGCAAATCCCTGCTCCCTTCTTCACCTCCATTCATTTCTGCTCCTGGCTCCTAAAGGGAGTTACACATTGCATGGCTCAACACTTCCCTTGTGCCCTTTTGTGCATCACGGAGACATCATTAAAATGTGATTTAAACCAGTTTTGAACAATCGGGGCAATTGCCAGGGCTTTGGGTTATGAGAGAAGTGCTTCTCGAGGTTGAGTAAGTAAATAAAATAATTTCACATGAATGCGAGAGGAGACATCCAGACCTTGACTAGATATAAAGTGAACCTTCTATAAATTATTGTCCAAAACACATGCTTATTTTCTTCCCACTACACAGCCCCTGTTTGATATTTTCTTTAACTAGCTCGATGTGGGTTAGGGCAGAGGACAAGAGCCCCATGTCTCTGAGTGCTTTTGCAATCTCTAACCAATTACTTGTATCTCTTTCTAGACCAGACTTCACCACAGTACCCTGGGGAATTCTGGTAGATGTGAGAGGTATCTGTGCTTTGCAAATCATATGAAACATCCAGGAAGACGTTACTGGCATCCTGGGTCCTGCTTTAATGATTTGGCTGCTTCATCATGTCAGTCCTCTGAGCTCAGCCAACACTGACAAATGGCTGCCAATTGCTCAGCTTTTGCTCAGCTTTTTTTGCATGAACAAAATTTCCCTGTACCTGAAAATCAGGAAAAAAATTCCAATAAAATAGTAATTTCAGTAGGGCTGGAAGGACAATTTGCACTGTAGAACTAATTCTGCAGTTCCTGTTCCTCCTCTGAAATAAATCTTCAACTCTCAAGTGATTTGAACGCAAATACACAAATTTATCCTGTTTAATTTTAAACCTACTGCTTTTGGCCATCTCTTTGGGAAGTATGACTGCACAGATTTTGATGACAGTTGTAGCTTGGGATGCTAGCACACCACAATAAGAAAGAAAGGGTTCATATTCAGGTTAATACCATTCATGCTTTATTTTTAATTTCACTCCTTAAAGAAAAAAAAACCATGTTTCCTAATGGACTGCTTCTAAATAAAACAGAAAGAAGCAGAAAAAAAATTATTTATTTTTAATAGTTGTTATTAATGGGCCTGCCAAGTGGTGAATCATTTGCAGAGCAGAAGGTTAAATACACATAATGTAAACAGCATCTCTAAAATGTTAGGAATAGCTAGATTTAAATACTGAGTGATGATTCTGGTTGTAGCTGAAGCTCCGAAGCATTAACTGCTGAAACTATGTCAAACTATGTTTGACCTCACTAAGCCTGTAAACAATATGCATTTGATGTTTTAAAATGTTGCCACTTCAACCACTGGCACTAAGAAATTTTGGCAAGGTGCCTGTAAATGTGAATGTATTGAGCTTGGCCTTTGCCTCCTTGGGAGTCACTGCTACAATTGTTTTCAATTAAGAATGAGGCAGAGCAGCTGATATTTTTTGAAATAATTCTTTGTTCATGTCACTTGCACTTTCTGGGCCTCCTGTTTTGATGATCCTTTTTTCAATGAGNTTGGGCGCAGTTCCGCTCCCAGCCGGCAGGGCTGCGGTGACTCCCGCGCAGCTGCAGGGGGCGCTGTGGCGCGGGCGGGGCTGTGGCCGCGGCTCGTGGCGATGCACGGGGGGCGGCGGGGCCGCAGCGGGACGGGCAGGGCGGGCGGGCGTGGAGAGCTCAGAGCAGGGAGCAGGGGCGGCACGGACGGGATCACCCCGGCTCGCCGACAAAAGGTGACAGGGACTCCTCAATCCGCTCTGGCAGGAGAAAGCGCAGGGTGGCGGCGGCCGGCCCCTTCCGTAGAAGCTGCTAGCACAGCCAGGGAGACGTGCACTCCAGGAACTCGCCCTTTTTTCTCAAACGAAAAGCTCACTCACCAAGGAAAGGAAAAGTGGCACCGATCCTGTGCTGTTCCCGGTGGTCGAGAGTGTCTTATCAGGATCACCAATCTCTCCTTCCCTCCCCATGCCCAAGCCAGCTCTTTGCATCTGACACAAAAAAGGTTAATAGTCCTTAAGTATCCAGCCATTAGTAACCTAGTGACAGGAATGGGGAAAAATTCCATACCCCTCAGCCTCCAACAACATCCTTATTGCATTGTCTGTCTTCTTACACTATATATATAAATCTTGAATTAAATACTTTGGCTAACAGTAGTCCAAAGTTGCAGGCCCAGTATCACCTGCACTAATCCATTAAACCTCCAAGGCTTCTCTGTGGATCTTGTTAATTCTCATTGGTTAGTGTTGAAAGACTCAAAGAGATGGTATTTTAAACCTTCTTTCCTGGTGTAGCTTATTATGATGATTGTGAGCAATGACTGTCCTTCTGTTTAACAAAGCAGGAACCATCAGAGCAAAAAGAGTGATTTTTGAGACTTTTGCCTGCATCAAGGCTATTTAAGCCTGAGCTGGAATGATTTGCACCTGTTGTGGATTATCATAAAGGGATATTTCCTGCTACTTGCCAGTACATTTCATGTGCATATTGCATCAGCCTACGTGAGCTGGAATGATGTGAAAAAAACCCCACTAAAAATAATGTTTCAAAGACATAATTTTGTATTTTTTATAGGATTGCACAGGAAATTAATTAACAGACTTAAACCCTTTTAAAATCTTCTACTTCCCTTGAATCTTGAATTATATAGGAGTGCCTGGGTTCCTCATTTCATAATCCTCCTTACATACAAATGTCAATGTGTTGGGAGAGGCCAGAATTCTTGTGTACCTGGGCATGTAGAGCAGCAGCCCCATGAGCCCTTGTCAGATGTACCATGCATTGGCTTTCTCCCAGAAGAGAAAATTAAATAAATTTTCTTTATTTCCACATTCCCACCAACCTTGCTGTAACATTCAACCTTCACAGGAAGAAACATCATGGTTCTTCTTGCCTCAATATGGAGACAAATCACTGCTGTTATATTTAATAGTGAAAAACACAGGTGTGAGTGAGGTTTATGACAGTAGAACAAACACAGCTTCAAAGAGATGGGAAACAATGAATCAAATGATAAGTTAACCCAGTGCAGAAGGACTGACCTTTCTTGATAGGAAAACAAAACAAAGAAAACCCCAAAACCCCATCCAGGAAATTCCCCAGGAGACGGTTCACTGAGCAGCCTATAAAAAGGTCATAGCACCATCTGGGAGGGATTTTCCCCTCAGACTTTGTGAAAAGGTTTCAGATATAACCTACTAGATGAGGCATATTAGGTACTGTGGGAGCAGTTCTCATTTGCTAAGGTTTCTGCAGTGTTCAATAGGTAAATAGATAGGTGGGGTCTGGAGTCAGCTTGCATAAAATACTGTGGCTGGCTTGAGATCAGCAGAGATCTGTCTGTATCAGCAGCTGATTGTCAAACCTCAAAAGTAATTTTAAAAGCTATGTAAAAAGAGGAAATATTTGCATCCCTTTCTCAGCTGTTTTTATAAATACTTACCAAACTTGCCTTCTATGTAAAATATTAGTAGTGAAATTATAGACAATACATGCAAAACTGTAATGTGGGGGATCTGCCTATCACAGTCTGTAAGGTGATCAAAGAATGCTGAAATTGAAAAAGACACTGGTGACTTGCAAGTGTTACAAAACATTGCTTTTCTTTAAAGAGCACCATCTGATTTCGAAACAGCAAGAGCTTTGCAGGTGGACCCCCCTGTACAAGAGGATTGCCAAAAGGATTGCTGTCTAAATTGGAACACTGGGCAGGAAAACCACAGGCAAGGATGCACGACCCTGGTGGTATTCCAGATTGGACTGGAGTCACCAATGTCAGTGATTACAGATTGCTTCCTGCAGAAGTCATCAGTTCTGTGGCTTGTGCACAGCCTGATTTTGGAAATGCATCCCGTTCCTGGGCTCTGCCTGCCTGCTCGTTCTGTTTCGCTATCAAAGAGCAGAATTCTCCACATAATTACCTCTGTGTGCTTCCCTGTGACTTGACACTTGTGGCAGGTGTACTTTATGGATTTTGGCGCAGCCTCATGGCACTGCTGGAATGTGAGCCCAGGGATAGAGGACAGGATGTGACAAAGATGATGTCTATCTGCAAAAGGAAAAAATAAAAGGGAGAGAGAGGAGTTGGTACAGAGGAAGCTTTTGGGTAACCCTACGAATTTTGGAATCCAGACAAAGGTAAACCTCATATTGATTCCTAACCCTCAGTGTTTGGAAACACTTGTGACATCGTCTGTACAAAGAATTCCGGTGACATTCATTTGGAATACAGAATTTATGTGATATGTTCCCTCCTTCATAAAGGTTCTGTATGCTGGAATTCACTCCTTTTCCCAAAGTGCAAATATTCAGGAATATAACATGTACAAACACACAGACACACACACAGAGAAAAGAAAAGAGAAGATATCTGACACTAATGACCTTACTTGTAGTATGCAAAACAGCCAAATAAATGAAGGCAATGGGGGTGGCGAGAGGGAAGATGACTACTGGGAGATTTGACACAGAGGTGACCTGTTTGCTCCTCTGACTACTGTGGAGCTAATTAAACACAGCATCCCTAGAAATAAAGTGCTGGAGAGAGAGTGAGTAGTCAGTTGCTCTCACTGCATATGTCACTTGGGATTATGATTATACCCATTGCTAAAAGGCAGTTGAATAAGCAAATGTTGTTTTGCAGGAAGTAGGAAAAAATTCCATCTATCGTACTCTACAGTGAGACATGAAATGTATAATTCCGGTAATGAGCACTGGAAGTATGAGCTATGTTTTAAGCCATTTAAGTTATATTTTAATCCTTCCTTCCCCTGTTCTGCTTAAAGAGGAGGAAAAATGATTTTATGTAACAAATGCATTTTGTTGCTGTAAGTGTATATCTGGGGCTTTATGCTGAAAACTGTCTCGGTGCTTTAAGTCTTTGGGGCCTTGTTAATTTTCTTCCCAAACTCTTCCATCGCTACCTCAGCTCCACACTCTGGGCAGTGCAGATCGCCCAGCTGAGGATTCCTGCAGGGAATGTGTTTGAATCCCAGAAGATTTTGATTCATTTTTGCTTTAATTTTTCCACTACTCACTTATTTTTTTCCCCGGGATCTGACGGGACTGCTACAAAAACCCAAACTTTCAAAACCCTGTGCCCATAACCATTGCAGTAAGGTGTTGGCCACTGGTGTCACCATTAGTCTGTGAGGTCACAGCCGTGCTCCTTCAAATTTGGGCTATCCCAAGGGCTTTGGTGCAGGGTGAATGCTCCAGCTGAAGGTGGGAATGGGGCTGGAGGTGTGGGGGGATTTTGGCTTTCCCCAGGCTGGCTGAGAGAGAAGGGAGAGAGGATAAGCTGGTCCTGGTGACTGCTTCATGTCTGGGCTGAGCCTTTGGAGCTTGCTGGGGGGTCAGGGGTGGTCTCTTCATTTTTTATGTGAGTAAGGTGTGAGGTGTGGAGCCAGTGCCATGCCAGTATTTCATTCTCCTGGTTTATTCACCTGTTAGCCTTGCCTGGATCTCAGTGCCAGCAACAATCTCTAACTCCCTCGCTGAGTGGCTCCAGAAGTGTGACAGAGACTCAAGTCACCCCCAGCCTGTCTGGTAACACACTGTACAGTAAACACAGATTTTGGGGTCACTCTATTCTTGTGGCCCTCTTTGTGTGGGGATGTCCCCTTGTTCCTGTCCCCTGCGTGGCCCAGCCCTACTCCTCTCATCAGGTGAAGTGAATACAACAAGGACTTTCTCTACTTTTCTCCCTAATGACATACGTTGGTCTTAAACCAAAAAGAAGCTGTAGTGGGTCCTTCTTTTATGTGGTCGTGTTACTGCTGCTGAGACACTGAGCTGGCGTGGGGTTCAGAGCTGTGCTCCCACTCTTTGCCAGACCCAGGAGAGATGCCTCCTGCTCCGTGCCACAGGCTGAAGCCTGGAGAGGTTTCTTTGCAGCCCCCCTTTTCTGTTCCCCCATGTGCTCCACTGCGTGCACAGTGAGCTCAGGTCCCTCGAGTCGCTGTGCATGGGGCAGGGTGAGCAGTGCAGCCTGACTGACCTTACCCTGAGTACACCTGCACCTCTGCTTTGTGGGACCGTGGTCTGGAGTGCTGGGAGAGACAGTATGCCTTTTAAAAAGTAGCAATAAATGGGTCCACAGCTGTGGACACATCGCATGGAGATGGAGCTGCCATTCTGTGTGACAGAAGGAATGTTTTCTGTGTTTCCCCTGAGCTAACTCATTGGGATGAAATTGAAGCCTGTTTCCTGCTTCTAAATGCTTTCTGATTCTGCAACTCTTTTCAGCACCCTCCTGGGTCCTCTTCAAATACATATCTAAATCAAACAAACTCTTGGCTGTTTGTTGTTCCCTTCCTTTGGCAGTGTTTCTGCTGGATGTCTCTCCTGGCGCAGCCCCCATGCCTTCCCCGTGTGTCTGTCATTGCAGGTGGGCACAGCTCCGAGATATCAGTGAAACCACTCTGAGTCAGTGCAGGAGAAGTGGGAAAGCAGATCCAGAGGCCTGGGAGAGCCACAAATCTGCTGGTTCCCTGTATTTCACATGAGGTGCCACGAGCTGGGCTTTCGTTTCACCCCTTTGCTTCTCTAGATGGAAGTAGGGAAGAAAAGGCCACTTGCCACATCTTTGGGGCAGCTGGGGACGTTCTCACTGTCCAGTTCACACCAGGGTTAGAGCTGCTGCTCAGAGGGTTATCCAGAACACTCTGTGCTCCTGCCATAGGCACCTTCTGTAGTGGATGTCCGGCCAAGCCCATGCCAGACAAACTCCATATGCTGAGATGTTTTTCCAAAGGCTATTTTAGCTGTGTGTGTTCTTTAGCTGCTGTAGTGCAGTGAAGTCGGTGTCGCTGAAGTCTGAGCGCAGCAGTGCCACCTCTTCTTGTTCCAGTCAGTGGAGGAAGCTGGTGTGTGCACTGTTATTAAGAAACGAATATAATCTTTTGCATTTCTTACAAAGGAGAAGAATCACAATTTATGCAAATAATTATCTTAATTTCTACAGGAGTCTTTCTGGACTGCTTTTTCACAGACTATTCTCTTAAATCTTTCTCATTTTTACCACTTCACATGAACAGTGGTATAAATTAATTTGTACTGCTGTGCTATATGTAGACACTCAAAAGGTGCTTAATTTCCATTGAAAATATTCATATGCAAATGTTCAATATTTTTGAAGTGGTTGCAGTTCTGCTGAGGAGGTAGATCCGCCTCTATTCTACCACACAACAGATTTCTTTTATATTTAGACTTTTACTCTGAGAAGAGAGCAATGTACTCGCTGAAAATTGGTTGAATACAAAAATGAAGTGCTAGCTTTGGATTGTCAAAATTAGATACTTTAAAATACAGAATGAATAGCTCCCAGTTTCTGTCTTGTTGGTGTTGGCATGAGGCAGAGATGCTGTCAAGCCTGAGGCTGCAGTCTCTGCCAGTTGTCTCTGCCTTGTTTCTTGCTGGGCCCTGCTCTTCCTGTGTATCTTGGTGAGGTGGTGCATTTCTGTCATCCCTGCATCCTGTGGCTCAGTGCTGTTGCTCCTGTGGCAATGGAGAGGTCTGTTTAGGACAATTATACACTGGCTTTATGAAAAGGGGAAAAAAATTGACACTTTTAAATATCTCTCTGGAGAACGAGTTTGGTTTGGGATTTCTTTTTTATTGGTTTGGTTTTTTTATTAAACTAGTGTAAATTATAGACTGAGATTTTTGTAGAATAGATGATCCTTTATAGAAGGATGATTTCTTGAAGTTCTCTTTAATGTTTGCAGGATAAATATAATTCAGCAGGGGGCATTGACTTTAAAAGTATAAATTCTGGGCTGTTGCAAGACTGGAAGCATAATTTTAGATCCATTTCTTGCATTGAACCATTCCTTCTTGGTGGAGGGCTGGCATTGGGGAGTCAGGGTAGTGCTTTGAGCCACTCCCAAACTGGTGGCAGAACCTGCATGATTTAACACAGTTGATAAGAGTCTTTTGTTCCCCATCTAGTTGTTTTGAGATATGTAGCATTTTGTTTTCTCTTGTTTTCATGCATAGATTTACTTTGCTTTTAAACAGTAATTTCCAGGGAGAAAAATATTTTCAAGATGGCAAAGAGTTAATATTTCTGTAAGAAGAGTAAACTCTGAAAATGTCTTTATGCCATAAATGAATGGGCAGACATTCATTAATTCAGACTGAAATCCTCCATCTGATGCAAAAACCCCTTGTCATGGGTCAGTTTTACAAGCTGCTGAAAGACTGTGAAAATCAGAATGATTGGAAATAAAGCTATCAATGTAAGGAGATGTGTCAGCTCTTGCAGGGGATGTGATTGCAGATGTTCATAGGAAGAACACTAAATCCTTGTCCTGACATGAATTTTTATAAACCTTTCTGCAAGCAAGATGAAACAAATAAGGTAATACACTTTTTTCAGTATTCATCCCATTTAGCTCAGCTAAAAATAGTGATTAAGTGTTATAATACATCATAACATTAGATTTTGTGGATGGGAAAATAACTTTTACATCCTATGGAATATGAGCTCTGAGAACTTTTCCTGTCCAACAACAGAATGACACTAGAGCCCTTCACAGTCAGAGTACATTTTCTTTGTGTTTTGTTTGTTTTAAATTGCAATATTGATGGGGAGCACAGAAGCAGCAGCAAAAACACCCAGCAGCAGGGGCTCATGGAGCTGGGATATTCGGTGTTCAGATATTAAGTGAATCATGTAAAACATGAGGATTTTGGAGTATGCCAGTATGCTAGTTAAGCAGATTGGATCTTGTGGACAACCATGAAACTCTGTTTTGCTGCCATGAAACACTAGGCCCAGTTGTTGCTGCCACAACTTTTTAGTTTTTAAGGGCTGGGAGCAAAGATTGGAAACTGCTTGAGGAGCACTCTGAGAATGGGATGTAAGAGTAGGAAAGAGCAATACTGGAGCAGCAATAAGAGAAAAAATCCAGCCTGCAGGAGCAGTTCTTCTGTTTATAGTGGGAGGATTATAGAAAGTAAGGCATATGTGCTGCATGACTGAAGATCAATATGAATTCCATCTCCTTACAGGCATATTGATCTGGGACACGTACATCACTCGTAATCTCCCTGCTGTAACTGGCAAACCAAAGTGTAAAAAACAAGGATGGCAGGGCTGAGTTAGGAGATTAGAGAAGAAAAATGTTAAGAAGTGTACACTTTTGATCCTTGGGGTGTGAAAAGCACAAGGTCATCTGCTGTTATGACTAGGCTGACTATAAAAGCTAAGTGACTCATTGATTTCGTACACCTACCCTGTAAAATATTTTGGTTTATGTGATATAATCTTCCTTTCCATTAACCTGAACTGAGTCACTTTATAAACAGCTTGAGTTTAGCGTATCAGTCAAAGATTGATTGTGCCTTGGAACTGTGTCTAGGTTTGGGAGGACACTGTTTATGTGTTTTTTAGAGTTTTAAGAGTTGAGTAAGAAAAGAACTGTAGGCATGCCTGTGAATTGGTAAGTGTTTTTTTCTCTGTTGTTTGATTGTTTGGGTTTTTTTCATTTGCTTTGTTTTTTGAAAGTGACATTCAGTAAAGAGCAAAGGTCTGACACTCCTTTTAGTCTTTCCACTTCAAAGAAGTCAGTAATACCAGTAAGAAGAATTGGCCTTGCTTATATCAGTGCCATTCCATGAATAAAACTAAATGACATCTCTGATCTTTGAGTTGGTTGTGACTAATTGTGCAGTTTGCATGGATGAAAATAGGCAGGCAAGTCCTTGTGATGGAAACACAAGTACTTAATCTTTTGTAGAAAGTAAGGAGATTTATTATAGAATTTAAAACCCTTTCTTTTCCAAAGCAAGCAAACCTTGTCTCAAAAATAACTCGTCAAGGCAAACTCCAGGGATGTTCACTGACTGTGTTAAGGTGTATAGGTAAAAACTAGAGGCGTGCTGTTGGGTGGAGGTTCTAATGCAGGACTTGAGCAGCCTGATTTATTTGTGGGCTCAGAGTTATTGTATTGTCCCCATTTCACAGAAAGGAGTCAGTTGTGGGGTTATGTCAGTGTGATGTTTAAAAAGGATGTGTCAGAGACATATGCAGTGACTGACATGTGGATGGTATTCAGAAAATCGCTTTGAATAAGTTTAGTGGTATTTTATATTGACATGGGGTCATATATGAGATTCCTATTAAGCAGCACAAGCAGGCTTTACCTGTGTTTCCTTCCCCCTCCCTGTGTATTTCCTTGGTGATATGTGTGGTGGTTTCTGGAAAGATTGTCTTTCTGTGCCTCCTGGGAGGCAGGGCATGGGTGAAGCAGGCAATGGGAACAAGGCTGAGCTGCTGCTCTTCGGTGTCTGATGCCCTTGCACGCCTCTTGAGCTATTCCTCTGTGTTCTAAATTGTCAAAGAAAGGGCCTTTATGATTGATTATATTTGTATCTCCTCTGGCTGCCATCCTGAGCATGCAGTCTGGCAGCTTTTCAGGATTTCTGCCTGGGCCATGGCTGCAGCTGCCCTGTCTAAGACCCGAGTCTTGTACAAAGTGCTGCTCTTTCACAGGCTTTGAAAGCTCCGTGTGAATGATTCACTGAAAAATGCTGTTTAATGATTCTATCAAGTGCAAAAGGGAAGTTGAGAAAATAGAGAAAAATGAGGGATGTCAGTAAGTATTACTCTCCCCTCACTTCTGCAATGTTTTTTTTCTGACTCTGTGGAGATGGAGATGTCTTTTGTTCATGTCTCAGCATTTATTCCCAGGCCAGCATCTAAAGAGATTACTGAAGTAACTCTTGAATTCCAGTTCATCCATAGTACTGTGTGCCTTAACTCAATCCAGAGTTCACCATAATTAGTATTTATTTGTTTATCTTTGTAAAACAGCATTTAAACATAATTTGTTAAGTACCTAGGTTAAGCTTCTGTCTTTTATTGCTGTTATACAGATCTTATTTTACTGTCATTGCTCATATTGCAGCACGACACTTTATTGGTAACTGATGTTCATCATTGAGATTGTCTTTTCTTTTGGGGATGGGGAGAAGGACGATTAGTTTTAATACACAGGGCTACTTGGGATTGAAATCTTCAATTCTGACACAGATGGCAAGTGACTACCAGTGTGTTTTACTACAAATTAATCTTTCCAAGCTATGCTGAAATGAGATTTTTAAATGAACTTTAAAATGCATTGTAATCTGCTGTTTGTTCCCTGGGAGCCTTAGACAAGTATCTCATCACCTGAAAGTTGTCACTGTGTGAATGGGGAATTAGAGATATGGCACCACCCTTGCTTTGATTTATCATGATTAAGGACATGGCTAAATTAATTTGCAGCGCTTTACTGAATGCATGGCTGTACAAAATGCAGAGATGTTCAAATAGATGGGTAAAACTAATACTTCACTTCTTTATCAAGCCCTCCACACAATCTCTTGATTAATGAATAATGTACTCCCTGCAAAAAAAAAAAAAGTATTCAAAACATGACTTATTTTGTAGTGAAAGAATTACTTGAAAAACTTGTTGGGGGGCATTTTTTGTGAAATATTATTTCATCTGAAAGGGCTGCTTCAGAAATGCCTTTGCCATCACACTCCAACTGCTCCTGGCCAGAGTAGTACTTCCTAAAATGTTTGAAAATATTAGGCTGGCACACTTGCACACAACTAAAATGTGAAGCAAATACCCACCTTTGACACAACCTGCCACCTCACCTGAGAGAAGTGCATTTCGGAATAGTTACCAATTCTTTCTGTAGGGGCAGTTGCAGCAGGAAGGACGATTAACATAAATACACATATTTTTGGAAGAGCTTTTTTTCTTCCTTGTTGACAAGCCTGTAATCAGAATAATGCCATTTATGTGAAAGGAAGAAGCAGGAAGCGTTTCCTAATTGGTTTATGGGTAACTGGAGTAGAAAACAATTAAACATGGACAGGTATAATAACAGCCATCCATCAAAACAAATGATTCTGTAAGTCTGAGAGCTCTGGGTGTCCTGTTAGTTCCCTCCTTGAATTTAAACCAGGGCCACTGAGGTCAGCTCTCTCAAGGCAGAGACTACTCTTGACATTCCGTAGTGAGATGACAGCGAGCTGCCTGCGCTGTGCTGCAGCACACCCCAAAGCGGGGACTTTAATTGTTGGTGTCCAAACGGGGCTGTGCGAGCCATGCAATGAGCTGTAATGAGGATTTTAACGCTGCCGGGGCTGCAGGGCTGCGCTGCCCCCGGGGATCCCCGCAGCGCAGGTGAGCTCGGGACACAGAAGGGGCTCCGCGCTTCCCCTCGCCTCGGCTGCGAGGAGCTAAAAGCCCAGGGAGACCTTGTTTTGGAGTTCTCTCTTTGGACGTAGCAGTTTGCGCTGTTATTTTATTATTCCCTTGTTACACTGAGGTTAATTTGTGTTAAGGATCGGGATGGCGGAGGGCTTGCCGTGGGAAGCCTGGGGCTGAGCCCACGAGGAGCCCGGTGTGGCTGGGTGGAGCGGCCTCGGTGCAGCTCGGCTGGCGAGGGGCGAGCGCCGGGCGCTGCCGGACGCCCGGACGGGGAGGTTTCCTGGAGAACGGGGCTGAGGGAGGCAATGGGCACAGCCACCCTCAAGAGCAGCGTGAGGAAACGCTGCCGTGCCGGGCACCGGAAAATACAGGGAGGCGGAGGACATGGGGCAGCATGGAAGGTGAGGAAAGGTCAGAGGAGAGAGCCTGGAATGTGGTAGGAACTTCACCTGAGCAAGGAAAAAAATTCTACATTTGGAACAAATCTAATTCCTGAGCCTCTCTTAAATGATTGGTGCAAGGCCAGGAATCTTGCTGCTTGTTAGCAGCAAACCAGTTCCTAGTTCCTGAAGGATCTGCTTCCCACTGGGAAGTTAACTTATTAGAATGCAGCAAAATAAGGTCAATTGCTCAAAAACTGAGCATGGAGATTTGTGTGTTGGTTTGCTTTTGTATTTGTCAGTAAAATTAAAACATCTTTCAGAACTAGACAGAATCGATGTATATTAACTTAATTGGCATGATATGTAGATTAATAAAGTTTAATGCTTGAAGGTTGTAAGTATATTTAGAGTTTATTATGACTGTTAATCAGAATTAAAAAGCTCTGAGGAAGTTTCAATGCCATAAGGACTCCTCTACTCATATAGCCCTTTGGTATTAACTTACTGCCAATATATCAGCTTGTCATAAAAATGTAAATGAGGAATGTATTGGTACTGAAATATCCTTTTAGCCTTAATTTCATGTCTTCCTGCTGGGAGAGTCTGATTTGGGCACTGATTATGCCAGCAGTAGAATGCCTTCACGATTATCTGGGTTTGCTTCTGAGATCCCAAAGTTGTCGTTCTGTGTCCCAGAGCACAGAGAACAGATCCTGGCGATTGTTGCTTTGGTTTATTTTCTTTCTTAATTCACACCATATTTTTTAGAAGATTCAGACAGACTGTGATTGAATTTGGCTCAGGTACAAGTTGTGGCCTGATGATTAAAGCTGGAGTTCAGTTTTGGGATGAGAAAGTGTTAAACCTTCCAGGGCTATAGGAAAAATTTTGTATGTTTGTTTTTCAGATCTGGTATATGGAGTACTGAGTTTTGTGGTGTTGAGAAGTTCTGTTTCTGTCTAAATGGAGGATAAAGGAAATATTTTGCTTTGGTCTTTGAATGCCCTGTTAGAAACCCATATTGAGGGCACAGGAGTCAAAAGCAGTTTTAGAAGTTTGATCATAAATATTTCAAAATGCCCAACTTTTTAAAATTCCTTCTTTGATCTCCTATCTTATAAATTGCAGGATCAACTTTATTTGTGACTAATTCCACAAACCTTGGTGGAATTTTGCCCAAGGATAAATTATCCCAGGATGTTGAATTACATAATTTCTAAACAGAGGTGCTTTCTTAGCAAACCTATAAACTCTGTTAAAAGCAGTGCAGAAGTAAGTGATCCTTGTTGTTTTGTGCTGAAAGGGCAAAAGTAATCTCAAGAGTTCCTCATCCCTTGCCAGTTTTGTTCCTACTCTGTGTACAGTAAATTTCATAAAATATTAACCTATAGTAAATATTTAATACATTATTTATTTGTATTATATAAGTTCACTCTCCAATATATGAAGTGCTGAATAGATAATTATATAAATATTTTAAAGTGACAAATATATAAATATTTAAATTGCCAATATAAATATTTTAAATGTAGGAACAAGGGCCACATTTTCTTTTTTTCTCTGAGTTGAGTAGGTATAATTGCTGACAGCACTTTACTTTCCAATTCTGAATAAAAGCCTCAGACAAAGAAATGTATGCTTTCACTTATGTCAGTAAACTTTGGATTAGGTCAGTAAATATAGTAAGTTTCAGTATTTCATAAGGACAAAAATTATATTATGGTTTTATGCATTTAATATAATTTGGGGAATATTACAAAGAGACAAGGCAAGTATTAGCTTAAATTGAAAATGAAAATGTGATTATAAATGCATTGGTTTTAGCTGGTTTCGTAGAATTGTAAAGATAATACAAATGAGAAGGCTCAGGTGAGGGAATCAGTTTTTGCCTAATGGGAAGTATAAGGAAAGTTCTTTGAAATTTGGTGCCTGCATGAAACTTGTCCCAACAAGCAGAAGCCCAGTAGACATTCTAAGACATTGAAGAGTGCGAACACTTCAGCAGTTGCACCTGAAATAGTCATATTTGGTACAGAAGGGGAAGTGATTCATGCACTTGTAAATGAGAGGGGACAACTAATCCATCATTTCCTAGAGGAAACAAGAAATTCACTTTGGAGAACTTGAAAAACTTGCTCAACAATATAGTTGTTTATAACCATTGGTGGTGATTGTATTATTTTTCTTTCCTTTTTTCCCCATTTCAATGAAAGTTTCTTTTTCAAATAATGTGATACAGAAAGAATCAAGTCATTATTTGTTTGGGGCTAATTAAAGCCACAATTATATAAGCTGTCAAACAGTTGAAAATTAGGAAGTTTCTGCTTGACTTCTTTAAAGATATCTCTTATTAACAAGTCTAAATTCCTGTGCACTGTCCAAGAACAAGACCAATCAGCTCTGAATGACTTATAATTTCTATATTAATTAAGCTTAATCATCCTGCTAAAAAAACCCACACAGATGCTAAAGTTTATCATCAGATCAGCCGACATTTGTTTGCTCTTGTGGCATGAAAAACTTATTAAATACATAATGCTGAGCTGTGCTCTCTTTTGTTTAAGCAGAGCCAAAACCATGCACAAAGTCAAACTTTCCTACTTTGAACTGCACTAGACAGCTTTTGTGACATCCCAACATTTGCTGAAAGAAAACTTCATTGTGTGACAACTTATTGCGAAAGAGGAATGGCCTGTTTAGCAAAAAAGATGCTTCTGTCAAAGCTGTGCTGGCATTCTGGTTATTTTTTTTAAAAAAAAATTATATTCCAGAGTAGAGTTAGAAAGGCAGAATAATTGTGTTACCTCCTGAAATGCACCATGATTGAGTCAAGCAGAATCAAACTTACTGAACAAATTAACACTCTTCTGTTTGCAAATAACAGACAAGTCATGTAACAAATTCTTGAATGTGAATCAGTGGAAATGACCTGCTCACTGCACTAGTAAAAACAATTGTTCCTAATAGTTCATTGCAAGCATTAAGAACTTAAAGAATGCTTAATTTCAGTAAAAGACATTACCAGATGCCTTAGTTTTCTCTCTATTATTTGTAAGAGTTACATGAGTAATATCGTAGTAACAATTTCAGGACCCTCTCTTAGAAACACTAAGTTTATATTGAATGGGAATTTGAGTGAAGTTCACATATTAGCAATGTATTATGGAGTGTTGGCTTGAATTGGCTGGCTCTGTTATGTTTGAACTCCTTTCAATCAAAGGCATGATAGAAATACCTTTATCTTTCCACCCCTCCACTTTTTAGTTGATATTGTTTGATTATGCAGATGTTAATTCTATGGTGAAGACAACTGGGCTGGCACAGGTTGTTGCTCTATTGTGCACTAGAGTGAAGAATATAATCTACTTGTTGAGGAGGAGGAGGAAGGGAAGCAAGATAAGGAAGTTAATAGATGTTGATGTAATTCATCAGATCTGGAGAGATGCTTTTTAATTACAGCTTGCTTGATTGGAGTTTGTCAAAGCTGATTACATTTTTCCTCATGAGTATTAGTATTCTTTTGAAGTTAAATGGACTGCACCTTTGCATTTTGAACTTGCCTCAATGGCAGCAGATCCCACAAAGGAAACATAATAGGGCTCAGCTTTGTGAGATGGTGCCAAGTACCGGTCGTGCAGTAGCCTTCCTGGGGATTAGGCAGCTGCTTAAACTTTAAAACATGCTTTTATATCAAATTGAGCCCGCACAGAACTAGGATTCAAACTAGCCTGAGAGTGAATCAATGGAAAAAAATGCCTTCCTTAGCCAGAGAAGTATTTCAAGTTCAAATTGATGCAGTTTCACCACAGCTGACAAGTATTTCTTGGGTTACTATTAAAACATCCAAGATCTGTCCTTTAGGAGATGATGCACTTTTAAAATCCAGATTCCACCCGTGGTTTAACCACTTAGCATAACTGTAAAGTGGGTACTCACGGGCCTGTATAACAAGAACATATTCATGTTTGGGAATGTTTGTGAGACCTTGTCTGTTTTGACAGAAGGTACAGTTTAGTACTGTTTAGATTTCTACAAGATAGACAAAATCACTCTCCCTTTGAAAAAATAGCTCTCCTCTGTGCAGATGAAGTGCAAGATGAAGATAGTTGAGCAGCATAAATAAAATCTGTACCTTCAGTGCAGACATAGAAATACTTCAAAAGGAAATAGAAGTGAAGTTGAAAAGAAGTAAAGTAAAAAATGAGGAAGATTTTGCTGCAGTGCAGCTCCTTGTTTTTTGGCCAGTGCAAAATATCTGTCAAATAACACACCCCAGTCAAATTGCTGTCATTGTTAGATTGCTGCTCTACAGAGGTTTATATTCTTAGGTTTGAGTTGTTATCATTTAGAAAAAACGGTGTTTCAGAGGTCCAATTTATTGGCAAGTGCTTCAGGGTCCTTTGGGAACAGGTCATTGTTGTACCAAAGTGCTGTATGTATGAGCTTTAGGGAGAGGTGTTGTGATGCTGATAGTAAGGCAATAAAAACTGCTTGAGGGAATCAAGCAACAGAAAAATTAAGCTCCCTTGGAAAAGCTAGTTGAGATAACGTCAGATTTCTCTTTAGCCCCTTCCTGTATAAACTGGTTATTCTTCTACTTCAGGGAAAACTATCAATAAATTTTTGCAGCAGAATGAAAAGATGAAGAAAAAACACTGGCTATAGTCAGATCTAGCACTTTGGAGTTTCAGGAAAGCAGAGCAGTGCATCAGGTCAGTGTTAGTGTCCCAGTGCTGCTGAGATAGCTCTGCACTTCTCAGAGATCATGAAGCACTGCCAGCATTTCAGTGTAAAAGGGAGAGCAACAAGCCTTTGTTTGTAAATCTGTGTAGCATTTGGTTGAATTTCTGTGTTATGTACTTTCCTTAATTTAAAGGAGGAGAGTGAAGTGGCATTTAAAAAAAATATTTCCCCGATAAGGAAATAAGAAAGACAAGTTATTGCATCCGGGAATGCCTGTTAAAGTTGCTTCTTGCAACTGCTGTGTAAGGACTGATTCCTGAAGGCTCCTGGGAGAACAAAGGCTGTCTGTAAAGGCTGAGTTCCTCCCAAGATAAGTTTTTCTCAGCAAAAGAGAGCCAGTCAGTTGCACAAACACCTTCTGGCTTTTTCTGATGCCTGATCTGTCTTTGAATGTCTGTTAGTAGCCCATGGGAGACTTGAAAGAAGTTCACTGGAATGGCTAAGAAGGGAAAGAAGATTCCACATGCGGCCAGACACAGTGGCTCCTCTGGTCACTATTTGCATGTTCTCCTTTCTAGTGTATCTTAGATATCTCCTGCTGTGAGAAGACAAATGAGAAATGCACACTCTTCCAGTAGTTTTACGGATTGACTGGACCTGATTGCAGTCCAGAAAGAAAGGAGGGAGAAAATGCATCAGCTTTACAGGGCATCCTTAGAGGGAGTGTGACATGCATTTGTGTTCAGAGAGCAGTTCTGCTCTGCTCACAAATCCTCAAGGGAAGCTTCTCACTCCTGTGCTGTGGATAAACCAGGATACAATAGTGTAGTGCAAGGGGAGCAGAACTGTACTTGTACTTAGTCTAACATGCATCTTATGCCAATATGAACATTGGGCTAATTACCAGTCCCTTTAGGGTCATATTAGTACTGGAATTGCAGCAGCTTATATTAATGTTGAATTTACTTAACTCCCTTTGCTTTGAAGAGATAGGCACAGAAAGGAAACATTTTAATGTCAGCAGCAAAAGATAAAACAGTTTTATTGATCATGGGACAGACCAAATAATCTCTGCAGGAATTGGGATAACTTGAAGTGGAAAGATGCTCTGAATAGCAATCACACCTGGGAGTTTTTCTTCCTTTTTAAGATTAGAGGTCTGGATTTAGGAGGAAATTATTTAATTTTACCATTGAGTGCAGTCCTAGTAGAATGAAATTCAACAAAAAACCCCATAACCCTGGATGAAGATTAGATAATACAAGCTGTAGTCTTCTGACAGTCTGGAGTATCTATGTGTAGATAAAAAAACTTCTGCTTGAAGCAGGTCAACTTAGTATGTGCCTGGAAGTACCTTTCCTGCTATACAAGCAGCTGTGGAGGAGTTGCCAGTACAGACACACTGACACAATTGACAGCTGTCTCATAGTGTGAATTCACAGGTTACTGGCAAAAAGAATTTTTTTTCTTTTGCTTAGAAGTTTAATCTCCTCTTCAGAAGCTTAAAGTGCAATCAAAGCCTTGTGGTGAAGTTGTGTCTGTGTTCAGGGCTTTCCCAGCCCTGGGATTGCCCACCTGCATGTCTTCCCCTTCCTCCCCTAAGCTCATCTTCCACAAAGGTGTTTTGGCAGAGCTTTGTAGCATAGGTAATTTAGAACTGAGTTTTACCTTCCTACTGCTTTTATATCTATCCCAGGCAGAAATGAGTAAGGAGAAATGCCATAGGAACAGTAGATACCTGACTGTCTCATGCCACTGATATGTAATAACTCAAAGTAAAAGCTTGCTTTCCTTTAAGAAGAAATTATTGCTGTTTTGTGAAAAGTTACTAATTTTATATTATTTGTCTTTTTTATATTCTTAATTACTTGCTATACAGTGGACATTTGAAATCAGTGTGGTGAAGTGCTTTGTTGAATGGAAACAGATTTAAAACACATAACAAAAACTTAAGGCAAAGAAAATGGGTTTCAGTATATTTAAGTTCTCAGGAATCTTGATGCCCTAAAAATGGTGTTTATTTTTTTGCATTTCAGAAGTCTTCAAGATTTTACTTGTGCTGTGGGATTTAGAATTCAGTAGGACTCAGATCTTAAGAGAGTTTTTATATTCTTTAAAATAGTGATGCTGAGTGAAGGCTGGCAGTATTTTTAAGGCCTGTTGAATCAATGTTTTAGGATCTATGGCTTATTTTAACAATTGATTGGCAGCTTTGGACCCAGTATGAAGTGAACATGGTTGACCTTTGCCACAAATTCTTAAGATCACGTTATGGTAAGAGCTTTGATTTGCCTTTCCCTTGAACAGGGGGAGAGAGATATGTGAAGATCTAATTCATTAGTGAGCCTCAAGGGCTCAAAGCAGAGTTATGCTACTGGCAGAGGGTTAAAAGAGTGGGCACACTGGAATTCATTGCCTTTTAGGTATCTTTTCTATAGAGATTTGCAAACTTGACTTGTACAAAACTGCTCTGAGAAAGATCTTTTGTTTGACAGCAGCTGAATAAGTTCAGAAGTATAAACTACAGAGACGATAACTTATTGTGCTTGCATTTTATTTAGCAAGATCTGTTTTTACAGCAACTGACGTGAGGCCTGATGAGAAATGAGGAACCTTCACAGTCTGTGTTTCCCACCAGCTCAGATGCCAAATGCTTCACAAAACTACAAGTTGCATTCAGTGACTATCAGTGACTCACTGTCATTTTGGTAGTACTACTTCATTTTGATGTTTCACTCTGGTACTTTTAAAAGTGAAGGTGTCCTATAAAATGTGAGAACTGGGCAATGGGAAGTTTAGGGCTCTTCATGCTGTGCTGTCAGTCATTATTTGGATTGCTTTATGGTTCCCTTTTACAGGCATGTTTTTATTTGCTAACTTGCTTTAACTAACCCTGTGCTAGAGATGCAGCTCAAGATGAATTGTTATAGGAAGTTTCTAACAAGTTTCTCATGTTTCTGAAAATGAGCTTAGGAAAAGTTATTAGCTTATTAAGCAATGAAAAACTTTGTAACATAGTATAGCACAGTTTTACTTTGTAAGAGAAAGAGTCGATGAAAGTTTGGATGTACATGTCTGTTGAAAATTCTCTGAAACATGGCCTTTAAGCCAAAACCAAGGATTCTTCCAAGGAAAACAGTTTGTTTTTGTGTAACAACAGTCTCATACTGGGTGCTCCTCCATTTCTTATTATCATAACAATATTCATAGAAGGGATGGGACAATAATATATGTATAAGGAAGATGAAAAGAAGATGCTTAGTTTTTATGCAGATTACACAGTCTGCAGTTGAAAAGCTGGTCTAAGAGCCTGAAGGTATTTCTTCTGCTTAGCAAAATTGAAAATTGAAAGGTTATCCATAAAATGGAATTACTGACTTCTCATGTTTCTCACTTTCTATCTTTTTATGTTAAGAATTATAAGAGAAACTAAGAGTGGAGGAGAAAGAAGATGTAAAAACTTAAAATGAAAACATGAGAAATGGGAAGATAACAACAGCTTGTTCTCTCTCAATATCTGATTCTGTAGTCCTTTGCAGTTTGTCTGAATCTGCAGCTTTCAATCACCTGTGTTTCTTGGTTATTTTCACCAGGCATTTCTGAATTAGAGAACACCAAGTGTTTTAACAGGATTGGGTTCTAAGGCTCTGTTCCATATATTTTCCATTAATCTGTGAGTAAAAAATTACTGAGTTGTCCCAGGTATCAGCATGACAACAGCTGCTCACAATGGCTTGCTTTATGCACTGTTACTGGGAAATGCTTTTAAAAAGAAAGTCTTTCCTGTGCACTACCTAGTTACCATGATAAATTTCCATTTCCAGCACTGTTAGTAGCATTGCAAGTGCAGCAGTGATTTACATCATTAGAGTGCTGTAGATCAGTGTTGAAAAGGCTGATTGATAGGGAAGTGGGTGCCTCCTCCAAAAAAGCAATTGCTGACAGCCACTGTTTCTTTAATTATCCATGATGATTTAGGTAGGTTAGCCAGCATGCTCCAGGGATTTAGATATTTAAGAAGAGATGTAAATCAAGTAGTGGAGGGTTCTTCTGGGGTACTTAGAATTCATGCTTCAAAACCTATTTATTTCAGGTAGTCTGATATAAAAACATAAATATGATAAATATTTCCGACCCCTTTTGTCTATTTTGGAGCCTTCCTTTAAGAAGCTGGTTTGTTGGTTTTCTGATGTTTATTTACTGTGATGCTGGGAAGGATTTTTTTTCAGTGCCTGAACCTATTCCTTTTGAAAACACACTCTGCATAGGCCAGGACCTTCTGCCTAGTCTTTGCAACTTCAGGGGCACTTTGGGCTGCTTCATGAGAAGCACTTATTGATGAATTATGCAAATGACCTTTCTATTCTAAGTAGAACCACAGACTTGTGAGGAGAGAAAAGCCCAAGGTTTCCTTTCTTTGAGATTCCCTTCTTGGAGGAACCAGCTTGAGCTGTTATTTTATTATTTAATTGTTGCACGAATATTAAATTATTTCAAGGATCTGGACACCTGAAACTCTGCTGTGGGAAGCCTGGGGCTGAGCCCTTAAGGAAACCTGGTGTGACTGAGTGTGGGGTGGCCTCGGCTCAGTGTTTATCCTAGCTAGGATACACCAGACAGGGCTTGGAAAATAACTCCCCCCACTGAGCATGTGTGAGGGTTCAAGTTCATTAGAGAAAGCTGGTGTAAGTGGAAAGTGAGAAGATTCAAAGTGATGTATTCTCAGAATGAACAGGGATTTTTTGCCGCAGTATTTGCTATTTCCACTTCAGGTAATGCTTTTTAATTGTGTTTAGCATCAAAAGAACATAATGAAATTTAGGTCTCTCTGTTGGTTGACTACAGCTTAAAAATGAATTACTCTTCACTGGTGATTATGTCACAGAAATATTATTTTTTTAATAATACCCGCAATACCTGCCAGATGTACTATACTTAGCAGTACCCCTTGAATAGTACGGAATAGTAAAAACCTTTTGCAAGCTGTTCATTGTTATTTATGCTCAAACACCTCACTTGTTTTGTTTCAGTTGGAATATATGTATAACAATAGTTTGTGTAGCTTTTGAGAGGGATTCTGTGGTTGAACTAATATAGTGTTTCAAGCTTTTGTTCTGCCCCCCACCTCAAAGGGAAGCACAATGCTCCCGTATGGGGTGGGTGACCTCCAACAAATAAACCAACAGAATCAGGTGCTAAAATATAAATTTATCTAATGTGTCTGCACAATTTGAAATAACAAAGACTAACTGCCAGTGTCTGCTGCATTATCCATGAATAAAAATAGATGGTACTGGGCTAAATTATTCTACACATACATTTAAAAGGGTTTACTTGACAAGAGCATGCTATAGAAGGGAAGCAGTAATCTTTTTTTGTAATGACCATGTCAGTATGGATGCTGGAATTGCTGTGTTGGCTTTCAATCATGGATATCTAAGAGTGTGAGGGTACATAAATACAGATTCAAATTCTTCTGTCAGACAAGAGCTCAGTGTGTCAGGGTAATTGAGGCCAAAGCTGGTGCTGCCACTCTAATGGATGGCTGGTGTTTGCATATGGATTTCACCTTGGAACTGCCAGTGACACACTGTGAAGTAACTGCAAAAGCAAACCTGATACTGGTGTGTTTATATGAACCTACAGTGGCTGCAGCAAAAGCTGCAAAAGCATGAATCCTTGTGTTGTGTGGACTTTAACAAGTTCCTTTACTGAAGCTTGTTTTCTTAAACAAAGGAGCAGCTTGTTTTCCCAGATCTGTGGTACCCTCAAAACTCTGTGGTATCAGAATCCACAGCAGTCCATGTGAACAGTATTCTGAGTAAATTAAATTGCTTGGCCTGGTGGTGTAAGCCATCTTCAAATAATGTGTGCTGGGATTTAGCTGAAGACAAAAATTGGTTTTTCTATTTGAAGAGGGACAAAATCTTCAAAGTAAAACAAATTCTCTTAGACTCTCAGGACTTAGACCTTGGTTTCTGTGGGACTGGTTATTTGCTATTTAGCAGTGATACATTGTTCACTCTTCTAGACTTTTTGTAAAATGTCACTCAGAAATGAGAGAATATTTTAAAGTGTGATGCAGTGATGGGGAAATAGACCTCTTGTACAAGACACTTGGAAGTGCTGCTTTTTGCAGTGTGCTGTGGTGACAAAAATAACAGCATGACTTTGACATCATTGTTTCTTTAAATGTCAAGATCTTGAAATCAAGCTTGTTTGACATACAAGAAATGAATCCACTGATGGACCAAATGATTTATTAATAGTCTAGATGTCTTTTTTTATGCAGGAAATGTGGTTGACATGTATGTTTTACCTGTCTGGGACAGCCTCTGTGTGTTGCCTTAGTTTTGTCATAGTAATTTTGAGATAAGAGGTCCAAGAGCTTTTAACAGATCTTTTTATTTTTATGTCCTAATATTGTGGACATATACGAAAAATGTGAAATCATGGGGCCAGATTGCATGATCATTCCAGTAAGAGAAGTATTTATACTTAATGAATTTTCTTGGAAAAAGAGAAGGTGGCAGCTGAAAGTAGCTGCTAATTATATCTAGCCCCCAGTAGATGGAAATATTGCTACAACTTTGGTGATTTCAATATCATGAAGTTTCTCTGTTTCAGGGACCTCATGGTTCTTTCCTTCTGTCTTATACATTAACTTGTTGACAACCATAAATCATCTAAGCTAGTATCATAAATAGTATTGCAGAATACAAATCTGGTGCTTTTTTTGGCTCTTATTCATAATTCACATTTATTGAAGTTGTACAAATATATCGGGTACCATGAAAAGAAGCATTTCTAATTATGTTCAGAATATAACTGATATATCTGTAACTGTGCTGGTCATCTGTAATGACAAACTGATACACAAGGCAGGTGAAATAAACTTCAGTATTTTTCTAGTTTTGATTTATGCTTCAGTTATATAACAAACGATTTGGTGGGGGGGGAGATTACAGACAGAAATTAGGGGTCATCAAGTATTTCCATTTGTATTGTGTACTGTAGACCAAAACTAGAAATTTTTCTGTTAAATGAAGAAATTGAGATTTCTTAGATTCAGCTGTGATGACTCTTAAAGAAAACTAAATAAAGGATATACCATGTATGTCTCAAATTATGTATATACACATATATATAATCGAAGTAAATAAAGTAAATGAATAAGTAGAAAAAGGATGGGTAAGTATGAAAATATAAAGTAGATCAATACATGTAAACAAATATACATACTCTGCCTGATATATGCTAGTATTTATATACATATATATATATATATGTGCATATTAGTAAATAAAAATGAAAACTAGAATAATATGGGATAGTTCTGAAAACTAAGACTGGATGTTGTCTTGTTGGGGTGTGCCCAGGCAATTCAATGTGGATTTATTTCTGACAAAATGTTGTCTAAACTATTTTTGAAATTATCCAGTGGTAGTCCATGGGTTCCTTCACTGTCTGTTCCTGCACTGTCTGCTTGACCATTAGGTAATTATGATAATTATCTTGGCTCATAACCTGAGTCTTTCCTGTTTAGAGCCTGTCTTGCACTGTCCTAACTCCAGCTAAGAGAGAACGTGCTCTCATCTAGACTGTAACTGCTCTGACATGTTGAGGGCCACTGCTCAGTCAGTACAATGTGTTTTCAGGGGAAAATGGTAATTAAAAGGGTTGACCATTGATGATTTTTCCATGCTTGCCTGCTGCCACATGTATAGATTGTAAAGGTATGGGGAGAATAAAATTTTAATCCTGTTGATGCAAAGTAAATCCTACAGGAACCCAGTAGTTTTACATGTATTCTGGATACCAGATCAGGAGGGGGAAGGATTCAACTTTTTATTTAAAGATCTCTCTCAAATGCCCAGTTCAAGATTATGAATTCTCCTGGTCTGTTTCATCCTTCCTGTTTATAATTCTGTTCCTCCAGATTGGGAATGAAGATACTTTTGTGCTACATATGATCAGCCTTCCTAAAAGCTACAATAAATACATTTGCAGTAAGCTGTTTGTAGACCATGGGGGAGGATGAGAAGAGAGGCCAGGGGAGCTGTGGAAAAGATAACTTGATGATGAAATATTCCATGAACAAAATAAAGGATAAATCTGAGTAAATTATTTGCAGCAGTGGCTTGGTTTCCAGCTGCACTGACAATGAGATAGTATGTTCCAATATCACTTATGAATTCATTTAGAAAGACCTACATTATTTGAAATATATATATGAAGGTCACCAGTGTAAAAGTGCTTTGAAAAACCCAGCGTGAGTTTTTTCACAGAGAGCACCAGATTCCAATGTGCCTTTCAAATGCTGTGTTTTTGCGGACGCTATTCTCAGCTGAATTAGTAATAATTTTGATGGTATTTTAAATGGTTAGAACAGAAAAGTATGCTAGTACTAATCAATATTTTAAAGTATGAAAATGCTTTCTATTCAAGTTTTTAAACCAAAAGAAAAGAGTAGTGAAATATTGCAAAATGTCCATACATTAAAATGGTATTTTTGAAATTATTTTGAAATAATTTGAACAGATACATTAAATTCACACATCAAAGCCTTCCATGCATTTGTACATTAATCTCTGCTTTGATCACTGCTCAGAGTTTCTTTTCCCTCCCAGGGACATCAGTGTTTGTGGATTCCCAACAAAGTAAACTTTAGGGTCTGCTCTTCAAGGCATTGTTGTGGGCTACTCTATTTTCTGATGGTTTAAGGTTAGGAATAGTTCAACAGTAATGAAACAGTGAAGTAGTTTCTTCAGAAAATAAAAGTGGATTGTTAAAGGGGTCAGGAGTAAAAGGAATTTTGTTGTTTGTCTTGTTTTCAGTTATATGTGGATTCATTTTATACTTTTTGTAGAATTTACTTAGAGGGATTGTGAACCTCTCGGAAAAAGTTAAAATCTTTGCATACAATACTGTAAGCAAAGGAGGTTTTGTCAAGGACTTAATTTTATTATGCTGTATCCTGTCAAAATCCAAGCTTCCCCAGGAAGAAGGGGAAAAAAAAGCTGGTTGGTTGGGTCTCTAGGCCACAGTTATTTGAGGGAAGTAGGATAGCAAGTGATTGGACAAAATAGTGGTGCAAACTCAGGAGAAAAACATGCATGTCTTAAAAAATAGAAAATTATGCATGCTTCCTCTGTTGGCTTAATGTGTTATCAAGAGGCGCCTTAAACAAGGTGAAATTTGTCCTTTCTTGTGGACTACAACCAAGGAGAATTAATTATCAGGAAAAGTTTTCTCCTGTGGACTGCAAAATCAGTCTTTAGGTCAGAAGAAATGATAATGAAAAAGTATGGTTATTAAGTCTAATGCACAGTTTCTAGAGAATAAATCTGAAAGGTCATTCAATAGGGTATTATCATACAGAAGCTTTCAAGCCTGCAGATTGTGATTTGGTTAATAAAATATGCTGAATATTTAACAAATTTGCATCATGTATGCTTCCCTTATCGCTCTTGAATCATTAAATGAGAAAACATTACTCCCAAGAAAGTTTTAGATGATGATAGAAGTGAAACTCTTCTTTCCAAAAAGCCAATGTATTCCTGTGAAAAACCAAATGATAACAAAATAAGAACACAAAAAAATCCTCAAAGCCCAATTAAAGTATTTCACAGGCAGGGACTGCTGCTAAAGCGTTTTGCCTGCAGGATTTGGGAACAGAGAGAGCCCAGAGGGAACTGAGCCTGGAGAGCAACCCGAGGGTGCTGCAGGCTCTGCGGTGGCTCCTGGCTTTTGTTTTTGGTGCCTCTCCTGAACCTGCCTACCTGAAGTCTCTAAGCGCTAGCAGAGGCTGGTTAGAAAGTTCATCCTCCACCAGATCAGCTGGCAAATGTAACAGAAAAGATGGTTAAATGGTGCTAAACCTTTGTCTAAAATGTTAGGTGCTTTATTTATTTTCTTTCTTTTTTTTTTTTTTTTAGAAACCTGGGATGAACTTCCACAAGCTCCATAAGCAAGCCATTGAATTCCTTTTTAGCGTTATTGTTAGATGCTTAATTTTAAACCTTTCTGCCGCATAAATAAATTCATTACATCTGACCATGAAGATCAGTTCATCACCCCACTTACAGAATGTTAGAACAGGGTGCTCTTCGTTCTTCCTGTCTTTCCTTGCATGCCAGCAGGTATTCCTAATCTAATGATTCTTCTTGTTCCCCTGTGGGCAGTTTCTTACATATTTTTGGAAGGGTCCTGCCCTTTGAAGGGAATATCTTGAATTGAAATTAGGTTTCAAAGAGATTGAAGGCTTTTATTAAATTTCAGACATATGCTCTGGAATGCCTTTGAAAACTGGAATCCAGTGGCAGACAGAATCCAAAGCATCTCCTCTGCCATGCTGCCTAGTGTATGTTATTTTAATGTGCTCCAGTTTGTAGGAAGATTGGAAAAGAAATTGCCTACTGTGATTCACTAATACAATTTTCTTTATTTTTTAAAATTTATGGATTAATGCTTAAGTATCTACATTAAAAAAATGTTGTCTTGTTTTCCTTCCCCTCCTTTGACAGTGAATGTGTCACAGGTCCCTCTGATTTTACAGAGGTGTTGGAAGGAGAAACAAACATTTTTCTTTACTGAAGGGAGAAAGTTTTAGAATACTTTAAAGAAAATGATTAAATAGAAAGGCTTAAGAAAAAAAGAGTATTTATACCTAATTCATATTTTTTCTTTGAGCAAAGGATCAAATAAGAAACAACCTAGGGAGGCAGCATTAATTTAAAATTAAGGTGTTCCACTTAAATTTAGAAAAATTAGAGGTTTTATTCTTGAGCTCTTCTAAGAGCTATGGTGTGATTTGAGGGTGTTTCTATACTTCTCTTTTCTCACAGTGAAAATGGCCATATTCCTGAGACTGACTTTATAAAATAATTTTCAGCTTCTTTGGGAATGCAGTTTTGATTTGAAGTATATTCTTAGAGCAGCTCTTTTTAAGAAAACTTGTTAACAAAGAATTAAAATGAACTAAAGGATATAACGTTGGCTGGGATCTCCTGTGTTGTGGCATGCAAGTGGATAACAACTCAAATTCAGTTTTTTGTTATTTCTCAAATAATTCTTCTGGTGCAGTGAAGGATTTAAATGGAAGGATTGATGTATTCCTGGGGAACTCTAGCTGGTTGGAAGTGGAATCTTTTAATTATTTTAATTATTGTGACAATGTGAATCTAAGTGAGTATTTTCTTTTGAGCTGTAAAGGGAGGCCTCAAACTTGACCAAAAGTTTTGAAGCAGAAGAATCTCAGTAGGTACAGGGAGTGCAGTCAGAGCAGTGCTGTCGTGCCAGCTGAACATTTCCACAGCCTTGTGTCTGCTACACTCTGTGTCAGAACAATGAAAATCATGTTCAAGTCTTATGTATAGAGCCCAGACTTCTTGCTGTAGGCCATATCAGATGAGAGTTCATTCATGGTTCACTTCTTGATCTAGTTCTTTTTGATGCTAATGTTTAATTTCGTCAGGGGAATATTAGAATATGCCACTGCCTAATCCAGGGATGGTGCTGGTCTTTCACTTGATCTCCAGCATCTTGTTGCAAATGCAAATCCTTGGCAGACATGACTGGCATTGAATGAGCGTAATACATATTATTTGCATTTTGGGATGCTGTGGTGACAAGAAAATGGCAAAACAGAAGCCTGATTTGGGCATAAGGTTTGCACAGCCTTTACAGGACGTGGTGCTGGGTCTGTGGCATTGTAGTTAATTTTCCCCAACAGTGTGATGTCACCTGGGTGAAAACTTCTGTGTCTGTGCTCCACCTTGTGTAAAACACGTGGTGTTCAGTGCATCTTTGAGGTGGGCAACCACTCTAATACCGATTTTCATGGTAGCAGCAATGCTACTAAGTTTTCGCACCTTTTCCCTCCACTTCTTTTTCGTAAGAGCATTTTGGAACTTGAAGTGTTTGGAGCACAGTTTGGTTTCTCCGGCAAGCTTGAGAAGATTACAGAAGTTCCTGGGATTGTGTCAAGACAGGAACATAGCAGAGTTATCTTAAGATGAAATTCATGACAAAATGGGTTTGTAAATTAAAATTCTTAAATAAATTGCAGAGGTTTTGCCAGATTTTTTTTTTTTTTGGCTGTTGAGAACAAATATTCTACAAAGCAGTAAAGATACTCTTGTGCACCAGAGCAAAGAGGTTCTTGCATTTCAGGGTTTGAAAGTTGTTAGAAGTGTTATTTATTAGTTGTCTGAGATACAAATAGAAACCATTAGAGCAAATGAGCTCCTAATTAAAAGAAGGCAAATTGTTGGTGGTGGGTATTGAAAGAGGAGAAACCTAGCATACAACTGGGATTTTCTTTTTCTGTACAGTTGTACTGGATGTGGAAGAAAGTGTTTATTTGCCTTAAAAACCCTGAGAATGAGGCCACAAGTTTTAACTAAGAAAACCAAATCAGCTGTTAGCTTTTTGCTGTTATAAATACTAGAGATTGATCTCTGAAGTTCTAGAAAATTAACTCTTATTTGTATGGTTTGATTTTAAAGAGAACATTCTAGGCATCTAAGCAAACTTTCCACACCAAATTTGAGAGATTAGTGCAGGTTTATTCTAAGAAGTGGGGATTGTACAACTGGAAGGATCATATGTCATTAAACCAATGCTTTATGTTTACAGGTAATTGTGTAGCAGATAATTAGCTGAAAATTCAGGTAGTTTTTGTGCCTATACTTCATAACCAGGAGAGTTTTTATTGTGCCTGATTAAAAACTTTATTGGAAGGAATGAATGAATGAAGTCTGCTAAACCACCTCCCCAAACCCCAAAATGTGAATGTCTTGAATTCCTGTGATAGCAAGAGATTTAATGAAGCCATTCAAAAATTGGGTTTTGTTTTTTCTTCCACTTTGAACTAGTTTTAGAGGTATGTTTGATATGCTTTAATGTGATTTAAAGGGATTAATTTTAATCCACTATTTTAATTCACTATTTGCTTTATTGACATCTGTCAATCCTCATGTCAGTGAGCTTTGGTTGAGTGCCAAATCAGAAAAAGAAAAGGCACTTTGACTTGTAACCAGGGTTTTGCCACCTTCAATCCCATTCTGTCCTCAGCTTTTGTACAGGTAGAAGCTGATGTGCAACATGAATTGGGTGTCACCACTTTATACTGACTCTCCTTGTGTGTCCTGCCACTGCTCAGTTTTACAAGGTTGTTTGTTTCAGAGGAGTTCCAGCAGTGTAATGTTAATTCAAACCTTAGCTTATTGTTATGGTAACTCTTTCATATGGGCAAATGATGGGAAGGATTGTAAAAATTGAGGCTTGTTGGTATTTAGATGATAAAATTTGAATGTGTTAAAGTACTCAAGACATTTTAACACCTTGTTCTTGCCCACAAATAGGAATTTAAAAAAATCAGTGTTCACAGTTGGACTTAAGCAGTTTAATAGTAATTCCTGAGTGTTTCTTCAAAGTCTGTGTGCTTGCTGTAATGAGCTCCAGCCTGGCACGTTCAGTGTGATCCAGGGCTGGCCAGCCTCGTTAAGGGATGCTGTGCTATCTGCACAGGGTTCTGCAGGTTTGGTGAGGCAGCTTTGCATGAATCTGTCTTGCATGCTGCAAGCATATGGAGATTTGCTTCCGTAAAATAGGCTTTCATCATACTGCCATCATTTAGTCAAGGGATGAAAAATGGACTTTCATTTGTTAAGCAGCATAATGAGAGAGAAAGCAGGCTTCTATTTAAGCATTTATTGAAAATGAAGTAGGTGTTTTTATTTCTACTATTTCTCCATACTGATTGTTTCAAAAACTTTTTTCTTATGTTGTTTGGTTTTTGTTTTTTTCTTTCCTGGTTTCTCTTTTCTACTTCTGCTTATATTTCCTCAAACTTAAAGCTACAATAAGAACAGTTCCCCTCAATTGTGAAAGAGATTGACTGGAGGCTTATTTGGTCCATCTGTCAGGGAAGGGGAAGAGCACCTTTGACAAGTCGGTAATGAGGGCTTTAAACTAAAGCTGCCTCTGAAGGGGAATCTCAATCCATTCCACTCCCACCAGTCTGAATCCAGTGCCAGCAATAGGTGCCCAGAGGAAAAGGGGAAATATAGTTCCCATTTAGAAAAAGGAAAATCCAAGGAACTATAGGCCAGTCAGTCTCACCTCTATGCCTGGCTAAATGATGGAGCAAATTCTTCTGGGAACTGAGAAGGCACAAAGAAAGTAAGGAGCTGATTAGTGACAGCCAGCGTGGCTTCACTAAGGCCACATGGTGCCTGACCAATTTGGTGGCCTTTTATGATGAGGTTACAGCACTGGTGCATCATGGAAGAGAAACTGCCCCCATCTGCCTGGGCTTGTGCAAAGCACCTGGCACTGCCCTGCTCGATGTCCTTCTCTAAACTGGAGAAACATGGATTTAATGGATGGATGGGGGTCTGGGGTGACCTTCCAGTGCCTAAAGGAGCTCCAAGAGGGCTGGAGAGGGACTTTTGGCAAGGGCATGGAGTGACAGCACAAGGGGGTATGGCTTCAAACTGGAAAGCAGCAGGTTTAGATTAGATATTAGGAAGAAATTCTTCTCTGAGAGTGATGATGCACTGGAACAGTTTGCCCAGAAAGGTTCCTAGGAGTGTTCAAGGCCAGGTTGGATGGGGCTTTGAGCCACCTGATCTAGTGGAAGGTGTCCCCCTCCATAGCAGGAGGTTGGAACTAGGTGGTTTTTAAGATCCCTTTCAACCCAAACCATTCTGTGATTCTATGATTTGCTGTTTCCAGACTGAAATCTCTTTGAATTTACATATATTAAAACAATCATTAGGTAAAAATTACTTTTGTTTTCTTGCAGATATCACACGAATGTTAAATATTACACTTTCTACTTTGTAGATCAAGGAGCACTTTGCTAAGGGAAGAAAAAGTTTCTTGACAGGAGAAATAATTTTTTTTGAAATAAAGTATATCAGTTTTAGGCACAGATGATGTGGATATATATGCTAATGATGGTTGAGTCTTAGGGTATGCGTACTGTGGTTGTCGTTGGCAACTTAACATTAGGTTCCTTGGGTAATTGCAGCTGCTATCGTGTCTGGTAAAAGCAATATCATAGTTCTGTAGTTAGAAGTGACTAATAGTAGGGTTTTTAATGCCTCCCACTGCAAAACAGTGTGTCATTACAGCACTTTCTAAATATATCTCATCATGCATTTATCTTTTCCTGTGCTGATTGACTCCTATTCTCCTGAGACATATTTAAATGTCATTTTATCTTTCAGTGGCAGAAATGCTGATAGTTTATCCTGGAATGAAAATGACATTGAACAATATTTTGAAAAGAAAAGGTAGAAGAATTTCAAGCCAGTTTTTCTTATGTGTTGGCAAGTGGTTATTTCTAATACTATCTGTAATTTTTAATAAAAAGAAATCACATTGATTTGAAGGAATATTTGGAGAATATTGGCAGATTGTCCTGTAAATTTGTTTTGAATTGTCAAGGTAATGCATTATTGCAACTCCAAATGGTTGCTTTGCCATTTTTTTCTTTACTGTAGCTGCAAAAAATGTTTAATATGTTTGGAAAGGAAAAAGCTGAGCACACCGTTATGCACATTTAACAACAGATACATTCAATGACAGATGGCTGTGCATGTTGAGTGTTGTTTTAAACTATAATTGGATGCTTATGTAAGTATGCTTAGTCAAATTTGTGTAATTAAGCTGTCTTGTTAGGCAGGCTAACTTTCAGGGCAGGCCAGGTCTCAAAGATGTCAGAAGTAATGGTTATACTGGACTTGTTCTGTTGAAACACTTACCTAAACAAAACCCAAACAGAAGCATCTGCTGTTTTCAGTTATTGCTCTTTACTGCGAGGCCTGCAAAATCAGATGAAGATGAAAATTAAATGACACAAAATGCCATGGGAGGTTTTGTCTGCTCTATTTTTAAACCTTAAGACATGGTATGTGTATGAGAGCAGGAATGAGAGAGACTCACAAGTGACATTTATTCTTAACACAGCTGGTAATTTCCTCACTGTAATGAGGTGTAATAGTAGTGCAGACATGTCTAGTTGAAGCCAGTAAGTTGGTGGATACCAAGCAGAGTCTTTAAAACTGATATGGTTGTCTGAAATCCATTCTTACCGAGTAACCTCGAGAATTCACTGTGGATGAGAGGAAAACTACACAGCCAATGAGAGCAAGGTGTTCCTGCTTCTTGACACGTAACCCCAAGCTGCAGAAATACAGATGTGCTGTGCTCATCTGCTCTTGCTGTGATATGAAAGGACTGTTTTCCCCAGGAGATAAGAAAATATTTTTCATCTCCAGAGCTTTCAGGAGTACTGGGACATTTTTTATTTGGTCCCATATGATGTGGCCTGATTTATAGCTATTTATCATAAGGATTTTTTTATCTTAATTTTTCTGTTCAATTTATTGCTGCTCCTGTGCCTGTAAAGAGCAGAATAGAGAAAAGCAGCACTTTTGGAAGAACTCCTCATGTTCAAGCCAAGTTTAATTAGTTGCTATATTAACATGAAGCTTGGCTTAGTTCTTTAAATTAATCCAAAGTCCTGAACTTGTCAAAACTATGAAAAATGTGTTCTGCACTTGCATTTCTATTACAGCAACTTCAAAATGTGATTGTGATTCTTTATGGACTTGGCCAGAAAAAAGCCTTTACACACATGGGCCAAGGTGTTTTCCATCCTACAGTTAAGAATAAACACCTGTTTAACCATCAATGTGACATTAGAAATATAAAATAAGACCCATGTTTCAGGTTTAAACTAGGAGGATTATTGTTTGGATTGTTTGCATGTTTTCTATGCACAAATATACCAACTTTAAACAGAAGCCCTCTTCTGGAAGAATGTTTTTAGTAGTACCAATATTTAATATTCTCTTCACACATTTTTCCTTCAGGGAGATGGGTTTCCAGGATGTGCAGTGATCATCAAATCTTTTTCTACTGAGCATGAATGTGATCTGTAAAAGAGCATTTGCTGGTGCCCCACCCATGGGTGAATGCTCTACTGTAGGTACCAAACAGAACCTTTGCTTTTGGCTCTGTCCCTAATCCCCAGAGAAATGCAGGATTCCTATGTTTGCATCTCCCTATCAGGTTTTGCTGTCTGTTTAGCACTGTGTGGCCTGAAATTTCCCAGTTGTTTTCCCCAGGAATTGAATAAGGATGACACTCAATTTCTGAATTGTTTCTGAGAGTGGGATGCTTCATAATTAAGTGCTTTAAACTGAGGCTTTCCAAGTATCTTACTGCATCTAGTCTGGAGTCTTGAGCAGTCACATGGTGACTTCAAGTTTCTGGGCAACCGGGAAATGCAGTAAATTTGGAAAATATCAGTATTTCCCCCCATAACTATTCCCACGTTTCATAAATTCTGGCATATGGATTACTCTTGTGTGTTTTGTGCATCATCAGTAAGTTTAAAATGTCAGAGCTTTTTTTAAACGGGTTTGATTTCCCTTCAAATGAAAAGACAACATATGTACCATTTTAATTGTTGTCATGTTTAGATTACAGAACAGAATTGGTTAGAATGTAATTTGAGCTTTAAGCCTCAGTCATACAAGATACTTGCCTTCCATATCTATCAATTTTCAAAGAATACTGTTTGATACAAATGCTAAGCTAACTTAAGTTAATGAAAACTTCATTTCTCTGTTTATAAGGTGATTTTTACATGTTACCTTAACTCTGTGGCTAGCTACAAGAAAAAAATGACACCCTGCAGTGTTGCCTACCATTGAGTGTCAATGCTTGGTAATAGTAACAAATTTATTCCATACAGATAGTTCCTTCATTTGGAAGGTTATAAGTGTGTTTTAAGCAAGAAGACCAAATAGCCAGGTTTTCCTGTTACTTACACAATATCCTGAGTTGGAAGAGACCCACAAGGGTCATGGAAGTCCAAATCCAAGGACGTCTCCTACAATCTCACCTTGCTAATGGTGCATTCCGCTCCTGCATTCAGATTGGTGATAAATGTATGAAAGCAAAGGCTGGGTCAGTTTGATCTGACTGGGAAGCACGAATTTCTTCTATGAGCACACAGATTGTTGCTGAGAACTTTTTTTTGTTAAGTTTGCAGTTAAACAGTACCAGATGAGACCTGAAGCAAACCCTCAGCTTCACTAAGGTGTAAGACACCGGAAAAGATTCTCAGTCTTTGCTTTCCCCACTGGTTTGAACAATGATATCTTTTGTTGAAGGAAATTCAGGTGTTTTCTTTTTTTTTGGTGTTAGTTTTATCAGTTACATATGTTCTTGGATATGAACTTTTCATCCTTGGGAATACAGCATTGAGAGAAAACAAATCCCACTTCCTTTTTGCTCATACCTTTCTAGACAGAAGAGGCATGAAACTTTTTGGAAATGCTTTACTTGTATGTTCAGACAATCTTTTGTTCTGCTGTTGTCTGTAGTTTTCAAACAGTTAGAAATGTCTGTACTGGTTTTGACATGGTCAAAGATCCTTTATTATTTTTTTCTTACTTCCAGTAAATAACAAAGAAAACCTTACATTTTTGATGTTGCTGTCTGGTTGGTATGAATGTGAGGGAGAAGAACCCTTTCTATTTAAAAAGAAAAATGGTATCACACTTCCTTAAAAAACACTGAAATCACCAAAACCCAGAACAAATAGGCATCCTACATAAAGGAAATCTTCTTTGGGTGTTATGCTAAATTAGCTTGGGCAGAGAGGAGGCATTAAAAACACGAATTCATTCTTCTGGGATTTGGGGTTGTTTTGATTATTGTTTAAAAACAAAACCTGCTGACAAACCAAATAACAGCCAGTAAAATCCCCACCTCAAAGAGTTAAAAACTTATTTTGGTATTCAAAAATTTCCTGTGTTCTAAGTAATGTTAGCCATAACTTCTGTTTAGGTGAATAAAACCTTTGCTGTCACAGTCCTCATTTTCAGTTGTTTAATGTGTGTGCTGTGCAGCAGCTTGTGGAGTTTTAACGTACAGCAGAAGTATTATCTATGTAGTCCAAAAAGGCATTTTTGGACTAAAGAAAAAAACATAGACTTTTGAAAAGTTTGGATTTGGTCTTTTTCACAAATTTCCGACTGTTTTTATCTTTGCACATGGTTATGGAAGCCCTTGCAACTGGCTTGATGCAGTTCTTGTCATTGCTTTATTCTTAATACATGCTTTTAAAAGAGGAATTCATCCATTTCCTCTCAAAGTCATTGTGGGGATGCCATCATTTTTCACATCAAAGCCTACCTTTAAAAATGTTTGGAAATGTAGGCAGTATCTTTTAATCTTTTTCTCTTTGTGAATATTTTCTGCTTGTTTGAAAGCCTTAATTCTACCATGACAAATTTGCACTCTTCTCTTTAATTGCTTCTTGCTCTGTCTTCATACTAATGCTGCTGTTCTGAAGAGAGAGAGTCTCTAAATATTATTGCCACTGCCAGTCCAGCAGTATGAAACACTGTTTTCCCTCTCAAAACATAAATTCGTGCTTCATAAAGGACATAAAAATATTTAGCCTATTTATTCCATACACTGTATTAGGGTTTCTCTTTACCTGGCCTGGGAAGTAGGTGTGATTTTAGAAATAAGAATATATGAATATATATCCATCTTTTTATAATAAACCTACATATTTATGTTTTCAAGTTAGGTGAGGATGCAAAATTGATAGAATTTTTGCTGTTAGATCAAAGTTATGACCATTTGCTCTCCTCTTTAAAAGCAGCTATAAAAACAAAAATCGCTTTCTATTAATCACTTTTAATCAAATGAAAATCTGTGTTGTAGCATCTGTATGTTTTGGTGTAAGGATTTATTTTGCTTTTGTGAGGATACGTCTCTATAAATATCTAGCAATGAGTGCTTTAGATGTGGGTAATTGGTGGTTGCCTGGTGAATTCAGCCATTATTTATCATAATTTTGTGTGCAGTCAAAATTATTTATTGAAATATAAATTCATTTGAAGGTAACTTCTGTCAAGCAAAGTATTTCACAAAATCATTTCCATTTTTCATTCTTTCTGGTTGGCATGTATATCCGTACCTAGCTACAGATGTATAGATATAAAAATAGATACAAAATAAAAGCTGGAATGGATGAAGCCTTTATGAACATTTTCTTACAAACTAATCTAAAGCTGCCAACTACAGAAAACACAGTAGAAAGCTCATTTATTGTATTTTAAATTAGTTTGGAGTGTTACTGGAATAAACTGAATTTAAGAGCTCCAGCAGTAAATTCCAGGTACTGCTTACTTAAAATATTGCACAAAGTGTTAGTGGAGAAGTCGGCTCCCTGCTCAGCAGAGTTGCTTTAGCCAATGGTCTAGGTGGGAATGTGACAGTGTTAATTTAAACTTTAGATGTATTTTCCTGCACCTAATGTTCCCTGAATGCATGTGTTGTAACAACTTCTGGGAAATTGAGAGTTGCTAAATATAAGTTTTGCAAATTATTTCTGCAAAGCTTGGTATTTCTGGTGGAAAAGACAGTGGGACCTTGCTGCTGTTTATTTTGCTGACAATTGTGCCCGTGTTCTGTGTAAACAAGGAAAAGCAGAATATTTTCATAATATATCTAAGTCTTTTAGGACCTATGTTCAGCACAAGCCAATTTCATGCAGACTCATGCAATTATATCCTCAAAAAGTCACTGGTGTGAGTGTAAGGCTTTTTATTTCATATTTTGTGTCTAATTGGGAAGCTGCAACTACTGTACTCTTAGAATTTAATGAAACATTGAGCCTATTTAAAGAAATCCTGATTTTATCTTAATGTGTGAGATGCAGTGAAACTTGTGCTTATCTTCCCATGTCTCCAACATTTTTATCAAAATTAAACCAGCATTTCTCAGCAAATGCAAATATCCAGTGGTCTCTTGAGCCTTTTCTTTCATCCTGAAAATTTTTCCTGTTTTGTTGATCATTTTCTTAAAAAATTGAGCCAGATTCTTCGAAAGGCTTATCCAAGCTTAAAAAGCTTTGCTGTTAACCTGGAGTGCTTAATAAGGATGTAAAATTTTGTGAGAAACATATGTTGTAATGTGGTCTGCAGATGAAAGCAGTTGGAAGGTGATGGTTTAGGGGCTGTTTCACCCTCAGTGGAGCAGCTGAAAACACTGAGAGAAAAAGAATGTTTTTATATTAATCATGTAAAGGCTATTTTTGGAGGAGAAGAGAGGGCCTTCTTCAATCCAGTTTCTTAAAATGGGAATTTCTAGGAGCAGAGATCAGATATTTGGTGTGCTCTGTGTGATAAAATTGAAGTAAAGGTGAGTTTTCAATGTTCCATTTTCTTTAGAAGGTATGTGTACCATGTAAAAGAGAATTTTAAAATCATATCAGATGAACCTCAGGTGAAGATATTTCTATGTAAAGTAAAAATTTTGTCAAAAAAGGTATAATATACTACTTATAAATGCAATCCTGGCAGAATGGCTTAATCTTTCTGAATTAAAATGAAAGAGAAAAGAAATCATGGTAAATACATTGTGATCCAGAGTTATCTCACTGCCCTTAGTTATTTTATGGAAGTAATATAGTTAGACTAAGGAGATGTTTCTTAGGCATAATAAATGAGAATATTTTATAAATATTTCATACGTTTTTCAGATATCACCATTGGTAAAAAACCTGAAAGGTCTCTTGGAATTGTCTTATGTCCTGGAAGGGTTGGAACAATAGCAGAGATAGAATATCTGACTTGCAAAGTAAGAATATGCATTTGAACTTCGAAGCTCATTCCTTTCTAAGCTGAAAAAAAATCAAACTATTACACATTTTTGAGTCTTATTAAACATATTACTAAATGGCTCAGAACTGTTTAATTTTTTTTTTAATGAAGCTTGTCTTCATCACTGGGTGTCAAGGTGATTTATAAAGGAATTAAGTGTTGTTACAGCAATTTGTCAAGCTGAGGTGCTGACATGGAGAAAAGTCAAATGGTTTGCCAAAGATTACTCAGCAGACTGATGGGAAAGCAAGAATAGGCTTTAATCTCTTCATTCTGAGTCACTCCAGTCCCATAATCATTGGGCCATGCAATGAAATGTGAAGGATTATAAAGGTTTTATTATGTGATGCTGCTCCTCTCTTCCTGTGTTCTTTCTGTGGGTATATGTTGTTTGACAGCTGACTGACACATACACACATTTTTATTTGCTTATGTAATGTTAAATCTTATGTATCCTTTGCTGGTAACATTTTTCTTTTTTCATAAAGCAAACACGAATGCAATTGTCATATTTTCTTGCTTCATATATCTTCTACAGAGCTTAATCAACATTATTATCTAAAGGCCTGTGCCTAATTCCCAAAACCTCATGTCCTTGAAATCCATGAAAATGAGAACTAAGCTCCAAATTCATCCCAAGATCCGAGCTTTTCTTTTGAAATCTGGATGTTTATCCTTCTTAAAGTTCAGAAGTGTTAGAAATGTGGATTCATATTCGTGATTTACATAAACAGAGCTATTACTAGTGTCTTCCAAACTCTTTGGAAGGGATAATTTTTTTTTTTTTGTCTAGAATTTCATAGGAGTGTGCGTTTTTTATATTAAACTGAATTTTATGAACACCGAATGGTAACATCAGTGTAGATGTGCATACATATTATTGTCTTCTCTTCAATGACTGACTGTATCATCACACAAAACCCTTCTGCTTAAGTATTAAAGAGTATGTGTACATGCCTTTCAATGTGGGATTTTGATTTGAGTTTGTATCTAGATCCTTCTTTGAAAAAGCTCTTTTAACTGATCTTCTCCAAGCAAACAAATCTGTTCACGTGGGCACTGGGGATAAGAGACCTTATACTANTTTTTTTTTTTTTTGGGAGTTTTCCTTGAAGGCTACCAGCAGACTAACTCACAGTACTCGGGGTGGGATGAGGAAAGAAGGGCGAACTGGAACTGAAGAATTTTTCCAGAGTCAGTAAGGCAATATTCATTGAATTGCATGTTTTATTTAGAGACTTTAGGGGGAAAGGGAGGGTTGGAGGGTAGGGAGGGAGAAGTTTTTCAGAGCTGGCGCCTGGATGATACTGAGCAGGTGCTGCCAAGGTGAGGGTGTGAGTTCTGGGCTACTCTGAAGATAGAGCACGACACTGCTGATGAGCGCTGGGGTCAGCCTTTCCACAGGGGTGGCACAGCTCAAGAGAATGTTATCTCTGTTTTTCCCCTAGAAATGCATTATGATTTCCAGTCACTTCCAATCCAAAATGTTGAGATTACTCTGTTATTACTGAGTAAAATAAGGGGCTGTAACTGAAGTCAACAAATTCATGTTGCAATCCTGAATGTGAATTATTTCTGTCTTGCAATTAGTCTGGGTAGTTGGAACTTACTACGTATTTTTTTGTCTTTGACCTTGATTTTCTTCCCTCTAGAAGGGACAACATGTCTTCCCTTGTGCTTTATTTCAGTTGAATAGTAAGTGGCAATGAGATAAACCTCCCATCTGTCCATGTGGAAAAGAAATTACAACACAGGAAGCAGTGACACAGCCACTGCAGCTCGAGTTTACAGCTCCTGCATTTAGTTAAGAAAAATTGCTTTTAGCTGTCCAGATTTAGAATGTAAAAGGAAAGGGGAAAATAACCTTCAAAAAATAATCTTCCCAACCTCTGTGATATCTTAATTTTTTTTGAGCAGCATGACCATTCACCAAGAGGACTAGGATCTTTTACAGCATTGAAAATGAAATATCTTGCCCTTGTACTTATTTTTGATTGTTGCTGTGTACAATGGGAAAGTTAACTAAAATGTAAAGGTTCTCATACAAGCTGTCAAAAAAAAAAAGTGCATCTCACATTCTTGGCCTTTGTTTGGCAGCATCATTCTGAAGGAAAGACAGAGAAACTAAGATGAAAGAATGGCTCCAGCAGTTCGCAGTGGAAGTTGTACCTGAGACAGGTGTGACACTGGAACCCCTTCAGGAGAGTGAAGTTCAGTGTTGTTTTATGGACTTGACCATTTATTCAAGACAAAATAATTGAGAAAACCCTCTTATACTAGGTAGCTGTTGCTAGGTTAGAACTCCAAAATGGCAGCTGTTAAAGGAAAAAGAACATAATCTGGGAGGAGAGCACCAGTGAGATAACAGCTGCTGGCCCTGCAGTGAAGCTGTTCTGAGCTCACTCTGTGACCATGTGCGGTGCTGATGGGAATGGGAAATTGAGCCATGGTGAGCAGGAGGGTTTAGTAATATTTGTGCAACATTGGAGCCGTTTTGGACCAAGTTCTGATACAGTTTCTGATTATTTTCAAATGCTTTTCAATAGTGGTGTTTCACATCTGATCTTGATTGTACCTGTTTTTCACTTCAGCATCCATAAACCAAGGATATTAAATACAAGCTGTTGAAACAACTGCTGTGGTCATGTCCTCAGGGTTTGGAGAACACAACTGCTATTCTGCAAAGTTACTCTAGGCAGCACATTGTATTGCTTCTTAGTACTGTCACCTGTGAAGTTCAGGAAGTTGTGCAAAAGATGGAGAAAGTAGTGGGACAGGGTCTTTCTTATCTTGAAATTTATTTTTATGTAAGTGAAGTGCTACTTTATTTCTTCAGACTTTCCCATAACTTACACAAATAATCTGTCTAGCTGAAAAATTTAATTTCCTTATCCTTCTGTGAAACAGATTCCAAGATGAAAACAATGTTGAAACAGTTCCCTTGAAATGTACTCAGTATCTGAAAGTTTTTAGAAGTCATTAAGTCTTGGTTTACAGCAACCAGTACTGATGTCCTGTGGAGGAAGGGTGAAAGGCTCCTTCAGTACAATATTAGTTCTGTTTGAACAGTTTAGATGAAATAAAAGCTTTTCTAACTGCTCTCGGGCAAACTGATGTGTTGCAGGTGCTTAAATTCAGATGAAGAAAACCGATCCACCCTGATGACCATAACAGCTGCTCCTCTGTGTAGATTTAGTTTCCTCTCCTGTATCCAAAATATTTAATGTTCACACTTTGGAAATGAATTAGATGCTCACTGGTGACATTGGCTGTACTGAGCATATTTATTGAAATAACTGGAGGAAAATGGGGAAGGTAAAAATAACATCTGTGACAATGCTGTGCAGTATCAGTTGACAATTTTTGCTATAGAAAACTGGAAATCAGTGTTTTCTCCTTTTTAATCCTTATAAAAGGAGATATGTCGTAGGTGTGCAGCTCTTTCATCCATGTGGATTTCCAATGTGAAAAAATCTTAGCTGTTAACCTTTAACTTTCCTTGGAGAGGGAGAAGGGAAAATTTTGGAGTGTAAGAATCATGTTCCATTTGGTGATAACATTAGGTGTGGATAGTCTGTCTAAAAGATGCATTAAATAGTTAAGCTCACTTTTAGTGTGTGTTGTTTTTGAAGCAGAGATGTGGAAATTCAGGGGCTGTAAAATGACAAATTTAGCAACATAAGATCAAAGAAGCACGAGAGTAGGGGAAAAAGAAGTGGGTATCTTTAAAGTATATTCTTCAAGTCTGACAATACCCTAAAGATTTCTCCCCAGCTTAGATAAATGGGAATTGTATATATTGTAAGAAAGTAAACAAGAATATCTTTACAAAGTTATTGCAGTGAGTTGTAGCTTATTGTACAATATTTAAGAGCAGAATCCACCCCTTAACGATCTTTTTTTAAATAAAAATGTATTCATCACAATGGAAATCTCCTGTGGTAAATGAATCTCACTGAAACCACTTGTTTTTGCTTGCTTGTCATACCCGGTAGAAGGAATCAATATGAAAAAACCTGGCATAACTGGCATGTATTATAAATAAAGCTGTCTTGGGGAACTACATAATGATTCATCAAAATAGACTTATAAGTGCTCAGTATCATCAATCATTTCACTTAATCTTGGTTTAGCGAAAATATATTAACATATTAGCACACAGTTTTAAGGGTGAAAAGGGAACTTTAAAGCATCTTTGACTTAAACCTTGAAAAATGTAGAGGACCTCAGAATGCAGAAAAATTATGTGTGTAACTCAGAGCAATGCAGATGAATAATTTTGTAGCTTTGTTTATAGCTGTTGTGCACTTTTTTTTGCTGTTTAATTTGACCAATGAACTGTGGTTTTAATTTTCTTTTTGTGTTTTATTCAGTGTTTTTATATGCTGGTGACAGTTTAATTTGACGATGTAGTTAATATTTCATAGATTCATTCAAGTTGGAAAAGACCTTTAAGACGGAGCCCAACTGTTAGCCAGCACTGCCAACTCCACCCCTGAGCCCCAAGCACCACATCTACACAGCTTTTCAATATCCCCAGGGACAGGGACTCAACCGCTTCCCTGGACAGCCTGTTCCCGTGCTCGACAGCCCTTCCAGTGCAGGAATGTTGTCTCACATCCAGCCTGAACCTCCCCTGGCACAGCTTGAGGCCATTTCCTCAGGTCCTGCTGTTTGGAGAAGAGCCCGATCCCCACCTGGCCACAGCCTCCGTTCAGGGAGTTCAGAGAGTGATGAGGTTCCCCCTGAGCCTCTTTTTCTCCAGGATCAGCACCCCCAGCCCCCTCAGCTGCTCCTCAGCAGCCTCTGCCCCAGTGGGTGGGATCCTGGCTGCCGGGGCTCCTGTCCCATCCAGCTGTGACCTGGGGGCTCCTGGGGGGCCTCTGAGGTCCCCCCTGTTTGGCAAAGCCCCTGTGGACTGGGCTAGAGAGCTCTGCTCTGAATTAGAGGGAGAGAGACACTGCTAGAATTAGACCCAGGCTAGTGATAAATATAAGGATTGAAAACTGTTATTTCAGAATGGCTGTGAGGAGTTCTATGAACAGATGGTCTGACCCTGTAAAGGTAATTGTATCATGATCCTAATTTATCACAACAGGACTGACCTTTTATTGACTCATAAAAGAATTTCAGTTTGAGAATCTTCAGTCAAATTTTGATTTTTATTTTATATTTGCTTTTTTAGTTTTCCTTAGGTCAGATACCATATGCTGTGTATGCAGTAGAGGAGCTTCAAGAGATAGAAATGTAATCACATGTTGGCAAAGTTGACACCAGTTGTTGCATCAGGTGAGATCACAGGACTTAGAGGTGAACTCTTGAACTGGTGAGTCCAACTCTTTTTTCTTCTGAACGCTTATCCCATGTCTGTGTTGTATTCTCTTGCCAATGTCAATGAGTTTTCTTTCCCAACAATATGTTCATTAATTCAGCAAGTCAAGTTTTTAGTAAATTATTTATCTTCCTGTATGTCATGAGGAAGTTTGATCATTTTAGTCTGGGGTCTAGGTTATGTATTTCCAATCATAAGACCCAAGCAATTTATTTGATGATATCTGTTAAGAGTTTGTCTGATTTGTCTGGGATTTTTCTGTTTAAAAAGTCTCAAGACTGGTTATACCCTTGTGGTTAGTACTTTGTTTCTCCAAATATCAATGCACAAATGCTGTCTGGTTATTCACTTTAGTGCTTTTTTTGCTCTATTTCTAATTATGCCTATTGGGAACTTTAACTGTTATATCTTAAATGTCAAAATACCCTGTAAATTACTGCTTCCTATGGGACAGTGATTGTTTACTACTCTGAAAAGTCATGAGACATGATGATTAAACTATGAACAGAGAAAACACAACAAAAGCAAATATTTAATGTGCACTTTTATTTAAATAAAAACTACTCCATAGCTCTGAGGGGTTTTTGATTTTGTTTTTTTTCTGTTGTTTTTTTTACCTTTGTTCTTTCTTCTTTGATCAAGTGTTAAGGAAATGACATGAAGTGCATGTGGTTGTAGCTCTGATTATGCTTTTTCTATTGTTCTTGTTTTTGCCTTTTGCATCTGTTTTAGTCTGAAACTCTCCAAAACTTTTAAATGGTGTAGCATAATGACTGGGCAAGTGAAGTGCTTCTATTCTTTGATCCAGTAACTACCAGTAATAAGAAATAAAATGCTGTAAATAATCAAGCTCCTAGAGGAGATAAGACACTTCTGAAGAAAAAGGAGCACTGGGCCATTATTTGCTTCATAATCCTTCTGTCATTTCTAAATGTGCCAAATGCAACAGTTAAAGAGAAGGAAATGTGCTAAAGTACACTTTGTGCATTCCGGGTGTTTTACTGAGTGACAGTGGAAAGCATTCAGCTGAGTGTGTTCTTGCATTTTTACAAGGATAACACTAAAATATTCTGAGGATCACAGCAGCTCTCAAACAATGGGAAAAGAAAAAGTGTTTTCTGTATCTACCCATTGTGCACACACATAGCATAAATAATTTGGTCTCTTTGATCTTCCTTTAATTTTGGTGCTACAGTGTATTCTCATCTTTTAGAGATGCAGAATTCTGCCTGTTAGTGTTTATATTTCTCTTGTCTCATGGGGGGTCCTTAGGAAGCAAATTTCCCATCTTTGAATTGTAGAAAAGAGGCCACAATGGCTGTTTTTGTAAGGTACCTTTTGTCTTTTAGGGACTATTGTTCATGTTTCTTCCGCATATTTCCCAAAACCTCTCCTAGGTTCCATACCCTTACTTTTCTAGTGTAGCAGGAAATCTGATTTTTTTTTAATGTGTAGGTGAGATGACAATGGAACAAAGTTATTTGCTTTTTATTTCTGTTCCCATTTTCTTTTACCTTTTTTCTTTTGTTTTTCATTCAATGCTTTCTGTTCTATTTGAGTTTTTTTGGACTCAGAACAGAATGCTCATACTTGAGTAAAAGGGATGAAAAAAATGTTAATTTTTGAACATTGCAAAAAGGGGGACTGATTTCCCATTTAAGACAGGAGAGCTTTGATAAATTAGATGTCAGTTAAAACAGCAGACTATTTTCAAAACTGAGAAACTTCTTTTTTTGAGAAATGATGATGAGTAACTATAGCAGGGAAATGTAAAACTTGGGTCTTCATGATGGTATTTATGCAAATGCTCTTCCTCAGCTTAAGAACCTGGTAAAATCTTAATTACAACTTGGAAATGTCCATGTATAATTTGTTAAAATCATACAATGTTTCTATAATATGCACAGAAAGCAAAGTTCTTTTTATCTTTCTTAGGGTTTTAAAATACCCTCTATTTTACTAAAGAGCTTGGTTAAAACTATGGATTTATTTGAATAGCTTTCATCTCTCTTTAATCTCTCCTGCCTATTTCCCTAAAAGTGAAGTAAAGTTTTGATCTGAGGTGCTGGAAATATTTAAGGTTGCACAAACTCTGTGAGTGTATGCAATGTGAGTGCACCTGAACCCCAGGGATGAAATGGGGTTTGAATGTGCCTTTGCAGGATCACATTGTCTGGCCACCTGCAAATATTTATTTGCTGCTTATTTTTGCAGTGGAAGGTTGTTGCATCGCTGACAATGTCGTATCATGTTCTTTGTGCTCTTTTCATACTCTCTGTCAAGGCAATAACATTAATTTGTGTCTATTTGAATAATACTCATTGTCACATGGAAAAAGATCTTGTGACAAGCAAGGGATTTTTTTAGCAAAAATGCTTTTAAGAAATGGCAGTTTTGAGAGGCTTCATTTTACAGGAAGGGGTCAGAGTGGCTAAACAATTCAAATCCATGATGTTTTTATCTCAGTGTGACCATTTGCTGATGCACTGGGCATATAATAAAAGAAATTCACTTTCCATGGTGCAGTCTAAATGCTCCATAAATACAATGATCACACCTTGTCTCAATTTCTGATTGCTGATTGCGGCTTTTTTGTTTGTTGAGTGATCCCAAGTTCTTCAATGCATCTTTGTGCTTACTGCAGGACGTGTCTAGTATTTTGTCTTTGTGTGTGATGTCACTGGCACACAGAAATGAGCCTTTCAGTTATACCAAATACATCAACCCAAATCTAAAGAGATTCTACCTATGAAGGTGTTGCTGCAAGAATGGTGTTCAGGTCAGTGAATAAGGTCTGAAGAGGTGGCAGTGTGATTTGACTGCTATGACTGAGGCTACTGCTGGAGCTTCCCAACTGGAATTACTGGTCTAGAGGTCAAAGCTGTTCTTCTTAATTAGGCAAAAGATGGGGATATGGTGCAGACAAAATTGGATAATTCTAAGAACTATTAGCGGGGGAAAAAAAATAACCTTCCCTCCAAAATCCACTCCAGCAATCCATCACCGGACTAAAAATCCTTGATGGCCCTGCACTTAAAAATTCCTCTATTAAGCCAAGGTGATCAGATGGGGAAAATGTGATACTTTTAAATTATTCAAGATTAGCCACTTATGCACCCATGAAAATGCAAATGCAGCCCCAGGAAGTATCAGCTGTATAGGGTTTTTTTACCTAAGTGTTAGTGACATAAGCACTGAGTAGCTGTTTTATAGGCATCCTTTAAAATGCAAAACGAGCATAAAGTAGAATTGAGAGAGAGGTGGGCAAGGACAATAACCAGTTTCATCTTACAGGGAGACCAATGGTTTGCCTTCCTAGTGTAGGAAAAACAAAGTATGAAAGTGGATTTGATTAGTTTAAGAAGTATCTGTGTTTAAGTACCACAGAAAAAAAACAAATCCTGTTTATTTAAACTAGGAACCAACACTGACACCAGTTTTTCATCCATTATAAGATGTACTTGGGAACCAGAGCTTACAAAAATCCTGCTAAAGCAGAGTTTACAGATAGGAGATCCACATTGCAGCTCACTGGCAGTCTTCAAACTGCATTTATTTCAGAGTGGCATTGAGGCCAAAGAGCCAACTATTAGCACATTATCAGGAAATATGACAGGGATGTCAGTCTGGTACCTAATTATCAAGGGATATCAAGCAGGAGGAGACTGCATAGCCTTAAACTCCATCCTTTATTTATAAAAGCACTTGTAATTGGGAAGATGAAGTGCTTCATGTACCGACCAAGGGCTATTCTGTGTTTTCGAAGCATATGAACACATTTCTTGTGTTCTAGAACTGGAAGCCCCCGAGGAGAATTAGTCACTGTTGAATGAACCAGCCTACCAGCCTGCAGAGTTTGATGAAAATGTTTTGATCAGGACTAGGACACTTCAGCTTGTCCTTTCCAATAGACAGTCATATGTTAGAAGTTGTCCCAGCGCTTTTGCCATCTTATTTCTGCCAGGGTTTTGTAAATATTGGCTACTCCAAGCCATGCAAGAAAACCTATCTGTTCATCACTGTCTTCAGTTTTGATGTCAAACAGTTTCTGCTTCTCGAGAAGGGACATGCTAAAGGAATATTCAGTTTGTATGTGGTGAGGTGACCTTTTGAAAGTTAAAGTATTTCACATTTTCCTTGGTTGTTATAACTATCCTTTTCCCAGTAGCTTGAGCTCTTCAGTTTGAGGAGCTTTGATTTTTATAGAAAACTACTCAAGAAGGCTTTAAAAGAATTCTGAGCTATCACTGGCTAGATTATATTGTGGGGTTTTTTTGTGGATTTTTTTGTTCGTTTAGGTCTGCTGAAGACTTATGAGTGTCATATAAAGGGCTAAGGATAATCTGTCTTCCCTGTAAAATAACTTTTATTATTTCTTACCTCTTTTTGTAGTAAGCTTAGTAATTTGTCAGAGTGAGTTGTGTTTTTTAGCTGATGTTCTTTCTGTTCTGGCATCTTTATTGAGAATTTTCAGTTGGCAACCAGAAGGAGAAAAATTTTTATACATAGACTCAATTTTCGGATGCTTGAAGGAAATCGATTAGATATGTTAATTAACTAGTGTTGTCAGAAAATTTTGATAAAGATTTAGTGAATTCAGGCCTTCTTGATTTATCTAAATTGAAATTTTGATCAAACCAGAAGTAGTTATAAAGCAGCAATAATTCAGCTAATGTTGATAGTAACTCATTTGGTGTTAAATCGTTAAAGAGATCTCCCTGATTCTTTAAAACTGTAAAGATTTCACTGATAAATAGCAGTTGTCCAAATCAATTGCCATTTTTATTTGTTATTATATCTAGAGTGAGGCAAACTTACTGGAATATAAACTTGTAGGAATTGCCCTACTGAAGAGGAGCTAGATTGTCATATATTTCACGTTTGATACAGTGGAAAGTGGGTCCAATAGCCAAATTCTCTCCTGTTTTACCTCCTGTGAAAGAAATACTTCTTTGAGGTTTGGTCAGTGAATATTGATCCAGGATTCCAATTACATTTGTGGATCAATTACAGACTTCCTGTGCTGCTGCAGCAAGTAATTTAAGTGACACTTTCCTTCAGCTTCTTCTGTATATAATGCTTTGCTGAGGCATTGCAAAGATGAAATCCACTACTAATTTGTGAGCTGCATTGATTCTGCACTGTGAGGGCCATATTATCCCATAAATGAGTTGTCAGAAATCTAATTATATAAAATTATATAAATGTAATTATGTATTATCTGATTATATTTTCCTAAAGAACTTCACAAAGACAAACTCTTCGTTTCAGAAATTAAACATGTATGGTGGGTGAAGGAGAGATGAGACTGGGAGCCAGTAAAATATTGAGTTGGGATAAAACCAGTTTGTGTATTCCTTCGAGAACTGTAAGTTTCTTTTAATTCAAAAGAAATGTGAAGCATAGCCTGCAAATGCAGCATGCTTTATGTAGAAGTTTTTCTTTGAATAGATGTTATTTAAAAATGGAGTGACTAATATATGCTTTAATGAAATATGCCTTAGGGTATTTTCTTGGCTTTTATTTTCTCAGGCACGAGTAGTGGTTGAGTATTGGCCGGCTCTTCTCCACCATTGAAGAGCTCCTCAGGGTTGTGTCACAGTCACTGCATATCTAGAAATGGTGGTGACAACAGCCACATTTCTATAGATAAGGATTTGTTTTTAGGCCTTCCCAACATGTTGCCAATATTCATTTGTGATTTCCAAGGGTGTAGCTCTATGAGTATCATGAGCGAAATGGTTGTCGTAAAACACAGAAAAAGCTCTAACATTTTCCCTGTTACCACTTGTGTGTGGAAAAAATGTTTTTTTTCTCTTCTACTTTTTTCATCATTTTCCATAATGTTGTGTGGTCTTATTATTTGAAGACCGAGTATTTTTCTGTTTTGGAGCTCAGTAGTTAAATGCTTAATCAAGCTCTAAATCAATTTGTGATTTGTTTTTCAGTAAGAATTACTGATGGTTTTAAGTCGCAAAGAAAATATGTTGTAGGCTCATAAGGAATGCTTATGATCAAAAAATATCTTGATTATTAATTAAGATGTTACAGAACAATTTGCTAATTACCTATTCATAGTCATAGAGAGGTTTGGGTTGGACTGATGAGGTGCCCTGAATTACTTTCAACTCCAGTATTATATTATTTTACCAATTACTTGCAATCATAAATTAAGCTATAAGATGCATTGCTGTGTGCTGTAAACGTTTAAAATAATCATCATTCAACCAGGGATTCACTTGAAGAGAATGGTGAGTTCTTTTAATGCTTAGGAGGGGACTTAAACTCGGGTATTAGGCATTAGTTAGAGTTTTGTTTCGCTGCAAATAACACCATTGGACTGACATCTTTAAGCATAAACATAATGTTTTGATTTGGGGACCCAGAGAAATAGGTCCCATGTATGGCATACCCACTGCATGGAAAAAATTCTATAAAAGAATAATTTTTTTTTTGGAACATGGAAAATGTTACAGAATGGCAGAGAACAGATTTTGAGGCCTGCTGTTCTATTCTTCTGCCATAAGGCAGAATAAATTATCGTATTCATTTCTTTATTAGTAATTTCTGATACATTAGTGCATTCTTTTCTTCTGCTCCTGTTAGTAATTAGCAGTGTAAAATGCACATAAATATCCTCCAGTAAGTCACAGGTGATGTCTCTTGATAGGTATTGGATGGAAGTACCATTAAACCCAAACCCTTTATTTAGGCATTTGCAGCCCAAAATACCCAAAATGGCTTTAGAAAAGAAGCAAAAGGGGATCATTTAAGAAGGATTGGTGCCAAGTAAAGGTGCAGAGCTCTGTGCACATCTGATTTCTGGTTACTTTTTTCATGGCCATTTTCCATTGTTTCATTCTAAAGCATGTGGATGTGATAAGCCCAAATACAGATATTAGGCATAGAATCTGTATTTCTTATTTAGGACCGAAAACTTGGCTTTAGGGACAATGGCAGCTTCAGTGGCAAAGAAGGATAAAGAAATTCGGCAGATAGTGCGATGAACATGTTTCCTTATCCGTGTTGGAAGAACTGACTTGTGGAGCTGTGTCCTTCCAGTCCAGAGCTGGACTGAATTCTCAGTGGGGGAACATGCAGGTGCCAGGCAGAATCAGATGAGAGTTTGTTTTTTAATCCACCAGATTCTGTGCTAGCTTCAAAACACCTTTATGGAAAGCATGGACGCAGCTTGGTGTTTGGTATCCTAACAGTGCTGGCTTCAGTGAAATAGATACCATGTAGTCTTTTAGGGACAGACCTGTCAAAATATTTCATCTGTGCTTTACACATCTCTGCTTTCATCTTGAGCAGAGACTGACATCTGTCAGATTGTGTGGTATGGGGGAAATGTGATTTAAAGGTTGCAAGAGCAAACAGGATTCTGAATTTCAGATGTGAGTGAATGGGGAGGTCCTTAAACAAGTAAATGAATTTGGTTTTCTCTTCAGCCTATTGAGTAATGTTTATGGAGATTAACAATTATAAATAAAGAAGAAATAAATAGGGAAATATAGATTCATAAAATACAGTGGTAAAAGGCTGATTAAATTGATGAATGCCACAGTCAGGGTTGCTCTGTTTTACTGATTCCATGTATCTGCTTACTACTTGGGAAACTTCATTATAATTTGATATCAATAATATTAAGCATGGTTTCATCAGGGAGTAGTTGTAGCAGTTTCTAATAGGGCAGAGAAAAATCCATATTACTATTGCAAATCATTCATTTTTGATGTTGTAATTGAACATTCAAAAAAATTGTATTAGCTGCTATTATTTGTAAAAGAAATTATTTCCATGTGAGGTTTATAGTATTTAGCACCAAATTTTTAATATCGTCTTGTACATTATTGTGTTCCATAAAACATAGTGCCTGGATACTAAGACAGTACATGCCTTTGGTTATTAGCTAAAATTTAACTTGGTATTGTAGACATGAAAACTTTTGTTATAATACTAAATTTATTGCTGAGAAGCATTTATAGTAATGCATATTGAAAGATGGAAAATTCAGTTACATTAGCAATGATGTCTCTAAAATTAAGGTCTCTGAACATTTATAAGCAAACCTGTATTACTCAGATTTAGTGTAGGACCAGGTTATGGTTATTACAGATTTGAGGAATAATCTTTCTTTTGCACTTTCTTATTGAAAGGTGTATATACACATATTCTATATATATGGAGTTCGTATGTCTGTAGTCCATATGTGCCTCCAGCAGATTTAGGATTGCTCACATTCTTAAAATCCAAACCTTAAGAAACAAAAGTACAAACTTCTTGTACACTTATATGGATTGGCAAACCTTCCCTAAGTTCGTTGTTGGGCAAGGCTTGTGATTCGAGGCTGAGCCTCGTACCCGACTGCTGTGTTCAGCACTGCGTGAGCTCTCTGCCTGGCTGACTTGCCAGTTGCTATCAGCCGTCTGTCCCCTTGTGCTCACAGAGCTTTTGAGTGGTGTGTGACAAGCAGAAAGGCTCTTCTGGTGTTTCTGGTTTAAATAGCTCTTTTTTCTCCTAATGAGGTTAATGTTCTCAACTACTTCCACATGAAAATGCACGCAGAGAGCCCAATACTATAAGAAAATACAGAACAGCAAGACAGATTCTGAGGAGTTGCCAACAGAGTCAGAAAGTCGTAGAATTTTTTGAGTGGCTGCAAAGTGTTTATTGAACTGTTAGAATTGAGAGAAAAGTTGAGATGAAGAACTGTTACTGGTTCAGAAAGTTGCGGTGGGGCTGGTGGGGGAAGTGTGGCAACATCTGAATTTTCTTTCTGGAATACTGAAGCAAAGTGCTGTTACAGGAATAATGCAGGGAGGATTAGCTGTGCTTATTGTATTGCAATCCATGAGCTCGGCTGGGAGTACATCGCCTGATATTTGGTTAAAAACAGCTCTGCATTGACATTTTGCAATCAAGAGAACCATCAAAGCAATCTAAACTGGCTCCTGCTCCCCAGTTCTAAATTTTGCAACTGCCACATAACTACTGTGTTTATTCAGCAGAAGATGTGTGAGTTCTTTTCAAGATTTTTTCTGGAGATTCTGGGGACTGGACATCATTATTTCTTCCTTCTGTTGTGTTGTGTTCCATGCTTGTAATCACATTCAGACCTTGGATGTGGTCTGCTATCTTCCTCTGGTTTTGGTTTTTGTTTTATTTTTCTGTATCTGCCTCTCTACTCTTGTTCTCTGAGTTATTTCATAATGGAAAGACAGAACAAAACTTCAACAGCAAACAGCAGAGCTGTCTAACCAGAGAGCATAAGGCCAAGTGGGGAACTACAGAAATTTCTCAAGCTATTTTCTAAGCAGCACAAAAAGAAATTTGTTTGATGACAGGGATTCTTTGTACACTTGGAAGATGGTGTTTAATTTGGAAATATGTAAAGAATGCCCGATGAGGAATAAATCTGTATTCTGTAGTATGGATTTTAATGAGTTCATGCAGATTCAGCAGGATTTTCCTTCCAAACAGAAAACTGCAATATAAGCTTTTAGTTTTCCTTTTGCAGAGGTAGTTTTGCTGGAATCTCATTTCTAACAAATCTTATGTTGTTTACACCTCCAGTTTTTGATCTTCTGTCCATATACCAGCTGTCAGGAAAACACCAAGCCCACAAATTACTGATTAGACACCAGGCACAAAGAACACAAGCTGCTACAGTTTGGAAAGCTCAGCACTCCTTCCAAAGACTTTGCCCCATTTGAACCGTACCAGTTTTACTTTCACTAATGATATATTGTATAGCTTGTTTGGCAGCGTGGGAGTTTATCACAAGTTTCTCTTTTGTTCAGCCCTGAAATCAGGCTAAAATATGTAATTACAGTTACTTGTCATCAGAGGTCGTGTTTTTCAATAGAGAAAGAGCTGCGATGCCTCTTAAATAGTTTCTTGATGAAAATTTGTATCAGCTGCCCATAAGAAGCAACAGTGTGATCATGCTGCCTCAAAAAACTTTTTATCAAAGGTTAGAAATAATCTTTAACATTCAAGAGACAGTGAATCTGCAAAGATTGTTAGGTCTTTGCAGTGTGTTTGCCAATTTGCTCTGGTGTTGATTTTATTTTGATGGTAGTGATTTTTTTTCCATTACTTGCCTCAGCTTTCAGGCAGCATCTGCTTCCTGGAAGGGAAAACATCCCTGTGTCAGGAAATCCTTTGTAAATATTGTAATAGATGATGCATTTTTCATACCTTGCGAACACAGTTTAGTCTCTGCCAGCCAGAGCTTCAAAATGGGAGCCTGCAGTAGTTTGCCTCCCAAACCTATCATTTGGCACTTGCATGTGTAAAAGATTCCCAAATTTATAAGTTAGCTTGCTCAAAACTTGGTACTCTTCCACATTTCCTTGGAGCAGAAGAAAGTTTGTGAGGTTTGTTCAGGCTAACAGTTGCAAGATTAGCTAATGATCAGTTAGACTTGTGAGTGACTGTTATGTTTAATCATTTTATAGTGAAAACCTGGGGAGGCAGGGGAGGATAATGCATTTGTGCAATCCTGAATAATTTCTTTGCTTCTCTAAGTAAACAAAACAGAAATAGAACAGGACAACACAGAGCGCTTGGATATGTGGGTAATCAGCAATCTCCATGACATAGGTAATTAACTTTGTTATGAAATATGCTTAGTTTGAGACCTGAGCATTTCTAAGAATTAATGCAGCAATTTAATTATGTAGGCAAAAATACAGACCATTTCTAAGATAAGCATTTTTCTCTTTGCATTAGCATAATTTCTTTTTGTCCTATGGAACAAGAAATACTTTCCTATCTTGTTTCTGACAATAAACATGTGTTATTTATTTGTATCTCAAATTTTTCCAGAGAAGCTAAACTTACTTTGAGCCTATACATAAAGTGTTGTTTTGTCTTGTTTGCAATACTCTTAAAATTTAAAAATCTATGCCTGGTCTTGAAAGTTATGTATAACAATTGATAAAACACTTAGTGCTGGCATTTAGATTAAAAGTACTTTGAGTTACACTTGGCATTCTTTTTATAAAATTGCACAGCAAATGAAGGTTTTCAGGAGAAATTATATGGCTATGTAAGGCCAGGAATTGAAAGGAAAAATATGTGTTTCAGAATGATTTCTGCTGGTCCTCCTTTTACCTGTGTGCAGTGGCAATGTGTACACGTGTAATACTGGAGTAGCACGGTTACATACCAGTGTTGTGGCTAATGAATCTTGATATGTATGAACTAAATGAGGAATATACAATAAATCCTGCCTATATAGACTAGAAATTCAGTTCAGATTTTGATTATATTTTTGCCAACACCGTTTTTTATCAAGACATTGTATGATAAAGGAAAACACCGAAATGGTTGTTCTTCCCCCCTCCCCCTCTGCACTGTTAGTGCTTTAACATCAGGAGTAAGTAGATGGTAATTGACTTTCCAAATGGGGAAATTCAGCATGTGGATAAGCACTTGCTTGAGATCTGAAAGAGGGAAAATCAATAAGGAAATGAGAAAGTTGCCATTTCTAGTACTCCATTAGCTACTGTGTAATAAGATCTCATCAAATAAATCCTTTCAGCAGAACAAGTGCTTTTAAAACCAGAAAATTTCACCAATTATGAAAGTTAAGACTGTGGTTTTCCAGTATCTCATGTATAAAGAGTTTAACCAGTGCTGAATGAAACAGTCAATATGTAAAGCACCAGTGCATGTGACTGGACAGATTGCTATTGATTTTGGTGGGCTTTGGGTCAGGCTTTAGGAGCCAAAAAGATCAGAATTGGTCAGCTGAAAATGAATGATGATGTAAGCCGTATTTTCTCATTCATTTTCCTATTGAATAGAGGGAGAGAGAACAGAGAGAAAAGATTAAAAAATGATGCAGTGAGGCTTGGAATTTCTGGTATGCTGCTTTAATTTGATGTGACATCCAAATAAGGGTGACATCTTGTATTAGTGTAGGATAAACAGAAGGATTGATTTATTTCACTCATTAATAACATCCATGTTTATTAGATGAACATAAGATAATACAGTAAAAGGAGTTAAGTAAGGAAAATCACAAATCCATACTTTAGATATAAATTTTATGGTGTTGAACTTCCAACAACTGTAGGAGTGGAGTTCAGCAGATAGTTACCACCTCGAGTCCTGCTTCTTTTCCTTACACAGAGCCTTGTTTACTGGTCAGCTGTAACTGGTGATTGAATGGTGGTTAACTGATGGGAAAATATTATTTTTTCCCAGATTGTAATTTTTATTTTGTATTTTTAAATTTTCTTTCCTAGTGGTACAGAAGAATCCTTATGTTCTTGGGTGAGATTTTTTAAAATGCCTGTTTATAGAGCTTCATGACTGATGTAAGATTCCTCCCATCTTCATCCTGCCTTTCTAATACAGGATGCAGATTTCTTGCAGTAAAGATGATACACTCAGCTAAGTTTACTCTTGCTTCCACTGATCTCAGTGGGGTTATTCTATAAATACGTGTGGGATTGCTTATGAATTAAGAAACAATCTTCTTCCTACATGGACAATTTATTAGGTCAGTCTAAATCACACTACTTGGGAGACTGATGTTTGCCATGTTATGTCATTAATAAAAGAATAGAATACTCTTTTGCTATCAGGATGTTCATGCTGGTTTTCTGTGTTATTTGTTTTCTTCTGTTCATGAAATGCTCCATAATTGAGTTTCTACTAATTTTATATTCATAGAATTTTAATTATATGGGCTTCCCTCCTGGCATGCATTAATGTGGTAGCACCTAGAAATCTAATAAAATACCCACTCTGATAATAAATTTCAGTCACTGTTGGAATAAAAGTATTTTAGATCAGTTAGAATATCACTCAAATTTATGTTTTCTTGGACATGGCAGTCTCGGGCTTTAGATTTAGTGTGAAATTTAATGTAATTTGAGCTGGGAAACAGCCCTGGGAGTAGAAATGCTAACTTAAAACTCATTCCTCCCCACTTCTTACACCCAGAATTCAGACTTACAGGGCCTGCTCCTGGCTCCAGTGGGAAAGATGGAGAATATTTCTTCCCAGTTTCTGGGTGATAAATGGCTGGCCTTGCTCTCAGTGGTAAGCGATGACGGTTTGGAAAACTCACATGGAGGAAATGCTGCAGGCAGGTGCACGTAAGGACCTGGCCTGGGTCTCTGCTGCCCTTTTGGGTGCCAGGGGACTGAAACAGTGAGTATTATTAGAGAATTTAACTTTTAAGATCCTAAATCCTGTCTTTGCTCTAGCTTTCACTTGCAATAAAAGAAGGTAAAGAATAATAGGCACAATGGAGAAAAGAGGAAAGGTGTTGGTGCAGGTGCCAGGCAGCAGCTCGCTGTTCCTACCCATTAGGCACTGTCAGGAAGCCTGTGGGTACCTTGCTTCAGGCTGGCATAGTCAGAATTTCTTTCTCTTGTATTGACAGAGTATTTTGTTATTTTTTTTTTTATTTTTTGATATATAATCAAAACCTGACATTTTCTTTGAAGAAAAAATGTAGAGGAAATCTGGATCTGTAAATCCACTTTGACTCTTTCTTGGTTTTGTCAGGGCATAACTTGCCATTCAGCTGAACGTTTAATATGTCTTTTGCTTGTAGGCTTTATTTAACATTTATTTCTAGATGACTGATGAAAAACTATTTCACTTGCATTTGATTTGAAAACCATGATTCTTATTTTCAAATTATATTCAGAATACTTTCATTCTGCTTGCACAGAAGGGAATGGGAAATAATTCTCCACCCCACCTCATTGTGGATGTGAGTGTATTTTTGTGTGTCTGTATGCACTCACAAAGTGTGAGAGAGGTGATGTGAGCCAATACTCTTCCAGTAGTGTAGGAAAATGTCTTTTAATACTCTTGCCATGGTGGTTGTTATCCAGCACCACCAGGTGAATGTGTCTTTGAGGCTGAAGTCTCTGCCTTTTGCATCTCCTCCAAAGGTCACATTTCCTTTTGTACCTTCAGAAATGTATGTGGTTATATGGCTATAATGACATTTAATTGCATTTCAGAATTAGTATGGTTTGACTTTGAATTAGTTAAATAGAAACCATTGTGTACACAGTAAGTTACAGTGTAAATTTTAAAACAATTTCAACCTCTGGAGTTGTGAGGTGTAACTCCAAATTTAGAGTCATTAAAACCATTGCTGTATGTCAGGAATCACAAAGAAAACACCAGCAGTGTGCTGTGAGCTGAATGGACTTGAGAAACACATATTGTATGGTTATTCTTATTTTTCTAAGTGGCAATATTTTCACATGTGTCACCTATTTCTTTCAGATCTTTCAGTTACTAGTGTAATTTGTCATGTTTTTGCATGAGTGTTTGATTGAAATTAACTGAAAATTAATATCAATGAAAAATCAACCTAGTAAATTACAAAAAGGTGGGGAAATTTTCCTGTCTTTGTCAAACTAAAGTTATGTGAAATGCATTCTATCTTTACAGCTCTTCTGAGAATTTATTTTATTTGGGGAATACAGTTTACTGTGAAACAGAAGAATAAAGTTTTAATTTGTTTCTTCTTATAAGCAAAACTGCAGTTTGCTGTGCTAATTAGAGCAGCTGGATTACACAGCCTGCCTTAAATCCCAGAGGAAATCAGGAAAAGAGGCTGGATTTAACTATTTCTTACTGTCTCCAAGGTTTTAAATTAAAACCTCTTTTGGTTAATGAGAAAAGCTTAGAGGTTCAGTTTTTATTTGGGGAAGGAGTGACTGGGAATTCTTCTCTATTCATATTTCACTCAAAGCATGGCCTTTTGATTTAGAAAAACTATCCCAGTCAAATAGTGGGCAACAGTACTTTTAAATTTATTGGAGAAGGCTGCAATCTCTGATAGATGCCTGAGCACAGAAGGGGAATATAGAGAAGCTTTTGGAACAATAAAAGACATGTAGGTTCCCTCAGGTCTTTTAACAGACATATGACTTTTACCCAAGGTAATTAATCTATTAAAAGACTCTACTTTAGGAGATGCATTTGGCTATCCTGTCAGATTCTGGACACATTCAGCCTGGTCTTTATTTGCATTATTTTTCAGTCTAAGTTCAAATCATAACTGCTCTGTTTTTTTTTTCTCCCTATCTTTTTAAGTTCATTCTGGTTTAGTAATAAAAAATACACTGTCACAGCTTCTGAGGTTTGATTTGAAACTTTTTATTATGAGTAGCTTGATTGCAATGTAAATGTCTGGATACTAATGCTTGTCAACCTCAAACACTAAAAAACCTTTAATGTGCTGACAAAAACATGGACAAAAAACAGCCTTTGAAATACTGTGAAAAGAATTTACTTAACTGGTGAAGAGAAAAATGTCAGTTTGTCTAGAATCATGAAAAAGAAAATTAATGAGAGATGGTACATATGTAAATGTATTGCTTCAGAGAATTGTGGCAGAGATCTTCTCTCTCCATCTGCAGTGAGGAGAAAAAATCCAAAGAATTTGTTTTACTGAATCATTAGGGAAGCATATCTAATGGCATTTAATGGATAGAATAGGAAGAGTAGTTTTATGTTAGGGCAAAATTTACCTTCTTCAGCCAGGTTTTCCTAGCTTGTAGCCTTCTACTCCAAAATACAAGCCTTAACTATACAAGTTAAATAAATTTACCTAGCAGCAGTGTTATTAATAATCAGATTAGATAGGTGCCTTAAGAATAAGTGACTTTGCAATGTAAACCCCTATATTCCACTGTTTGGCTATCAATACCCATTCCTAGTAAAGAGCATGGTAACACAGTGTGTGAATATTGTGTGAATCATAATTTTTTGTTGTAACTCACCTCATTTCTGATTGCTTGCAATCATATGGCCATGATGACTGAGGCTTAGGTTATATTTCAGTTGCAACAAAATGCCAAGTTAATGACAGAAAGCCCATATGCAGCTTAAAAGTAACTACAGAGTTGTGAAAAATCAAAATGTGCTAATTGCTTTAATCACCTACTGATTTTCTTAGAATTAATGAAGGCTTAAGTCAGATGTAGCGTGAGGAAATCACAGTGATTTGATGAACCCATGATATTGTCACTGTGAGGTGCAGTATTAAACACACCAGTAGCGGTGTGTTTATCAGGTTGCAGACCCACGACTGGCACTGGGCGAGGCTGCCCAGCACATCGGAGCAGGAGAGGAGTCTGGGGGTCACTCCAGCCTTCACACCAGGGCTGCGTTGTGTTGGAACGGTAATTTCCACAGACAGGGTGTATTCTGTTCTCTGCTGTCGGGAGATTCCTATTTCTCATCTAAATCTCCACAGCTGGAATCATTCCAAATACTAAAATAACTGATATCTGAGATGTGAACTCAGAAGGGCTTTCAGAGACACATGGAGGATGTTGGCTTATTTGGCTGGAAGGAGGAGCTCACTCTCGTGCTGTCCTTACCACAGGCTCTGTGCTAAATGGTTTCTCTTTAGCTAAAATAATTGTATTCTATTGAAAACAAGGGAAGGCAAGGGACACTTGGTTTTCAGCCAGAAAAGCTGAAAGAACACAAAATTCCTCATGTCCTTTCTGGGACCTTATTATGCAGTACACCTGGTAATACATCTAGAAGTTTTGCTTTTAAATACTTAGGTATTTGCCATGTTAATGAAGGATGCTGCAGAAAATTCTACATATTGACACTTTACTATAACTACTCTAACTACTTGCTATAGTTTTACTTAATTTAATATGTGTTTTTATTTTCTGAAAATAGTTTTATTCGGCCAAATGGGATAATTTTTGTTCATCAGTTGTCATACACAAATACCATAAAAATGATACAGTGTGACTAAAACCCACTTGGAGAAAATTTTTTTCTCAAAAATTTTAACTCAAAATTATCTGAAAAATATTTTATACTGTATTCTTACTTACAATACTCAGGCAGAAATCAAGTTTAAGATTTGTTCTGATCTATCAGTGGAATATCAGTTTTAAAATCAGATTGAGACAATTTGGCTTTCAGGGATGACTATTACTGCAAATGTATCTATTTGGGGCCTCTGTGTTTCAATCCTCTTCCTAAAGCAGTGTCACCAAGAGCAAGTTGCACAGGGTTACATACAGGCAGGTTTTGAATATCTCCAGAGAAGGAGATGCCACATCTGGAATTTAAATTTGAAGTGGGAATTCATTGCCTTAAAAAGAGTCATTATGACCAATAGTTATTAACTGATGAATGGACAGAGCCCAATATGCAGAAAAAAGCATTTGAAATTAAAACCCACCACCTGGACCATTTCACCAGCAGCCCAGAATTAAATGAAGTGTACATTCAAAATTTTAGTACAAAACTAAATTTTGCAATTCATTGGCACCCTGTATTGTTAGCATTAAAAAGTCTTTAATATTAAGAGTATAGATCTATATGAAAAAATAATGTTGGTGTTTATACTCATGTGTCCAGAATTCAGTGAAGTATTGAGTATTATGCTTCAGTTTGTAATCTATAAACCAGATGAGGCCCAGAGAAATTTTTTCCATTTTGTAGAATTCTGATGATTTTTATAGCCACATTATATTAGAAATACTCAATGTAATTCTGTGTTAATGATGGAATTTAACTGGAGAAGACATTGGGATGATGTGCAATCAAAATTCTTAATGTGTTGAAGATCCACACACGCACTGAGGAGATTCAAGAACCCCATCCTTAGTTTGTCAGAAATATGAAATTAAAGATTTTCATTGCCCCAAACATGCAGAACACGGCACATCAGCCATTGTGCCTTGATGTGAGTGTGTAATGTGCAGGCCAGTGATGAATCAACTAGAAAATGCATTTATGACTATTTCAGTCTCCAAAATGAGCCTGGTGTGAGGTTAATGCTCATCATTCTTCATCATTGCTTTAAGGGTTGTAAGGAATCAAAGACAGAGCTTTGAACAAATTAGCACTAAGTTGGCCTAGTTTAGAAACTTTTTTTCATAGCTTTGTTAGTCATAAAGGGAAACAAAATTTTACCAGTACTGGTAAAGAAACCTTTTATTGGCTGCCTGCCAGAGGAGTCTGGTGATCAAATACAGCAGCAGCTTTGTGTTTCTGGCAAACAAAGCCAGAAGATTTTTAAATAATTACTTTTCTGTAATCACCTTCTAATGAAAGAAGTAGGTAAAAAAACCATAATACCAGCAGCTGAGGTTTCTGAAATTTGATAGTTCTTATTCCCAGAATATCTTGCATACAGGGAAACCTCTGCTGGTGGAACATGAGTTTCTAAAGTGGAACATACTATGGAAGTGCTTTGATTTATAATTAATACAGTGCAAGTGCAGTAGCATGCCAATTCTTTCAGACTATTTTACAGAGCTAGTGGACTACAGAAGATACTGAATTTAATCTTGGAAATGGTGAACAATTTTCATTACACCTGCAGATTAATTGGTGTAGATCACAATTTTTTCTTTTTTAAATTTACCCTCTAATGCAGACCTGTGCTTATATCAGCTGGTGAAAGGAATTTCACATTGACAAGCAATTTTTTCTAAAGGCTTGATATGGACAATGTGGTTGCTTTACAGCTGCAGAAGGAAACATGCAGGCAATGTCACTTCCAGGATGGTTTCTGATTTGAAGTATCTGGAAATTTCTTCTGGTGGGGCATTACTGTGCTCTTGTGTATCTCTGGATGTGCAGTGACAAAATGGAAAGCTTGCAACTTTAAACATTGGCTTTCATTTTAAAATCAGAAGTTGCCAAAAATATTTAGGAGTAAAAGTTCAAAAGGTTTGGGACTTGAGTTCAGAGTTTGTCAGCCTGCTGCAATGTCATGAAAGTTGGTGCAAAATACAGTATTGCAAAACTGCATTGTGAAATTCAAATCAGTTATTGAATTTGCAAATATCTTACCAGAGAATAATAACTTAATCAGGAGTAAAACCTTAAGGGTATTGTGAAAGTTTTCTTTTTGTACCATTATCATGTTTAGTCTGTCTTGAATTACCAATTATTAATTGCAATGCTGGAGACAGATGAACTATCTCAGAGTAGGTGCACTGGTTTCAAGCCTTGGTTTGTGAGAGCTCATTCAGATGTTGCAAATTCAGAGAAAGCAAGGCAGAGGACTATTTGGAAAAAGTCTGAATGTTCATTGTCATCGTGTTGTTACTTAGGCTTTAATAAAGCTACCAAAATTTCCTGTGTGGCTTTCTCACTAGAGTCATATCAAAAAGGCTCCCAATGTCCAGGAAACTTGTGCGTCAGGTAATGTTTGCAAATGCTGGTGTTCAACACTTACAAAGAGGTGCATTTGTCATGCCACCCACATTTCCCTTTTTGTCATGCTGTTCTATTGGATTCTAGTCCCAGCCACAGATATCCCAGTGCACACATTAAACACACATTAATTGGCTCAGTTTGCATACTTAGTCCTGCTAAGTCCCCAGTCAATGTTTGTAAGGCAGAGGCCATCATATACATAATAATTATATCCAGGGTCCTTTCAATATACTCAAGCTGAATTTATTCCTAAAAGGCTGGAGTACAAAATACCTGTAACTTTTGCAGTGAGGCACAAGTGGCTACTTTTTATGCATTCCCTATTTTCATTTTTCTCATGCCATTTGTACTGGTTCCAGGCTACATAAAATGTTGTGCACAGGCCTATATGAGCATTGTCTAGTTGAAAGTGATTCCTGTTTCTGGCCTACTTTAAATTGCACAAAAGGTAGGAGACTTCCTACCTTGCTGAAAAAACTGGGCAAGGAAGTATTAAAAGGGCTGGATGTAGAAATCTCATAAAGCATTCTGCATAGAATTTCCTATGATATGCCATTTACCTCTATAACAAAGTCATTGAAGTGGATCAAAAGTGTAAGCACATTATTTTTACTGATAGTACTTAGTAGTCTAGGATTATATTGAAAACGTGAGTTACATGCTGCATGTTTAATATATAAGATAAGATTTATCAGTATTCACTTGTAGTGCTTCGGTGTTCCCAGGAAGGTTTTCTTATTGGAAGAGTTATCTGTGGTAATACAAAGAACTTGCATTTTGGGGTGGGTAAAACAGACTCTGGTGCTTAGTGAACTCTAGCATTTTTCACTCAGGGACAATGCAGTACAATTTGTCTCTAGTGGAGCAGTGCCACCTAAAATAGTGTAGGATAGGCATGTCCTGATCTTCTCAGGAAGTGTTGCCAGCCTGGATAATAAATTGTTTTATGATGGACTACAGGCTAATTTTGATAAGGTTCATCAGGTAGTGAAAGGGTTGAAGGCACTGCAATTGTGCTGATTTACAAGAGTCAAAAAGTTTCCAATCTCTATAATCAGTCTCTGAGACTGTATTGAAATGTTCCAGCACTACCAGAGTATACCTATGAAAAATGAGCAGGGAATTTATTATCCATGTGCAAGAGGGAAGGTATATTGAGTTTGGTTGGGCAGTTTCTGGCAGCGGGGGATGCTGCATGGTTGGCTTCTGTGAGAAACTGCCAGGAGCTTCCACCACATTGGACAGAGCCAACATCATTCGTCTCCAGGAAGGACCAAGGCTGAGCCCAGCAGTGACAGTGGCAGCGCCTCTGGCATAACAGATTTGAAAAAGGGAAAAACTGCTGTGCAACAGCAGCTGGAAGAGAGGAGTGAGAATTTGAGGTGCTCTGCAGTGGTGGAAATTGTTTGGCGTGTGGCAAAAGCATGACGTCACACTCCTCTGTACCCATCAAATCTGAGAATTCTATTAAAGCCTGAAATTTTACCAGGATTGCACTTTTTTGTTCAGAGCTACTGTGACAATTTTAAACTTAAAAAAAATTCCCCTCTTCTAAGGCAAAAAAAGTATACTTCAGAGAAATTTTAATTTTACTTACGTTCATTCAGCATCATGCGCACACACATAAATACACCCATGAGGAAGTTTATTCAAAATAATTACCCCTCACAAAAATGCAGCTGATACTGGATGTATTACTTCAGTTTTCAGTGTTTTGAAAATCAGGTGCATTTCAAAATATTATCTGTAAAATATAAACTTCAATGTGTAATTAGCACTTGCTGGTTACTGATTAGGCCTTCAATTTTTATATTCTAAAAAGAAACTCTTTATATATGTGTTAATTATACGTACGTGTAAAATTCTGTATAGAATTATGTTTCATTATACTCTTCAGTTTCTAAAATCTGGAACTAAAACACAGTAAATATTTAAAAATCTAATCCTGGATTTTAAACATGTCATCCTTAATCTTGTAGTATTTAATGTAATCTTATACAATAATTTTAAACAAAGAGTGCCATCCTCGCATCCAAAAATATCAGATTTATCTCTACCTCCCCACTGACCCATTTTAAGCCGATTGTACTTTCCTACATCTTACAGCAGTACAAGATCACGCACTCCAGAAGGGCTCTTGGTATTGAATGAGAGAACACAGGAAGGACTGGGTCAGATGCACTTTTAGAAAATTTTCTTCTTTTAATTTTGTTTGCTAGGTTGTTTATGAAATTTTGAATTTTTAATGGGCAATGGTGCCTCTGCAGCACTGCATTTCCATAATTCTTGATACAGTCCTTCATGCTTTTTTTAAATACAAAAAAGGAAAGCAGCCTTGGGAAGCTGAAGGTCTTTTTCAGAGGTACTTAAGTGTATGTGTATTTCTGCTAAAAACTTTTGTAACATTGGACATAAAAAGGAGAGTGTTTAATCTGAAAAATCATTTTTATCATATCCAACCTCTGATTTATAACAGTTGTCAAATTTTACCCCAACATTATTATTCTAAAGTACCTTATTTATCAATAAATAAAATGTCACTACATTTTATGTAGGGAATTTAAATCACTTTGAAGTTGTTAAAGGTGGATCTGATGCGCAGCCTTTTAACAATCCTACAAAACTACCATCCTTAGTTTTTCAATACCCATTAGCATTTTTTATTTGTATGAGCAAGGACTGGGAAGTGAAACAACAGCCGTGAAATAAATCCCCTCTTGGTAAATGGGCACACTTTATAACTCACTGGTTCAAAAGCAGTTTACAAATTTTAAAAGCAAAATTATGTTGTGCTCAATGTAGTATAAGTAATAAAAATAAAGAAATGCATGTGATACTGTATGTATGAAGAGCTGAACAGCAGAAATATAATCAAAGACAGAAACAGAGTTGCAATAGCATCAGACAGTGATAGGAAATGGGAGAGATGAATGGTTGTACCTGAAATGGACAAAGAACATGAGGCTCCTGATTGAAGAATAATAATGAGGTGGTCAGACAGAGATCGGGGAGAAAAGTTAATTTCATTTGAATCCTTACAGTGCTGCATTAGTAATTCTTCAGGAACTAGTGAGAATGGCAGCTTAGGAATTAAGAAAGGAAAAAAAAAATGAGGAATCTGAGCAGGGAAATGTTCCTTGAATTGCTCAACTGTGCCTAAATGTTGTTTTAATAAAGTGATTTATTCTGAAAGTCAGAGAAAAAATCTGAATACAGGAATATAACACCAAAGCTTTCAGAATGAGAGAGAGTCCTCAGTGAAGAACAATTCTGTTGGTAAGACACTGAGGAAGGGCATCTTGTGTATTTAAGCCTTGTTCTTGCTGTGCTATTTTTCTGTCTGCCCCATCTGGCTTACATCCCATGTCACAGGCAATGTTCTTAATGTACAAAAGTAATTATAAATGAAAGTCAAGAACAAGTGTTTGACATTTTGTTTTATTTGTTGTTCAGGTGGTTTAGTTTTATGATTTATGATTTGCTAATCAATTTTTGTGTATGAGTAGAAGGTTAATGCAGAACCTTTCATGGAAACACATGATAGCTGGCCTCAAACACTTTGTTTGGACTTCTAGAGAGCAAGGTAATTTCTGAACTTCTTAATGGATCACATGACCTTCTTTTCATAGTGATTTTTTTCCAGTTATAGATTCGTTTAAAAATTGTTTTGGTTTTTTTTTTAGACTCTTTCCATTCAGACTCACAATTACTAGCGAAGTAAAATGCATTGCTTTGACATCTTTGTCAGTTGTGAATGGATTCAGGTAACTCTGTGCAATGTGTTGACCATACAAAGGTGCGTTAAAGGTTTTCTAAGATGGGATAAACTGGTCGCCCTTCACAGCTATGCTACCTTGATTATCACTGCTTTGAATTGCCCAAGGTTCTTTGATACATATTTCTAATTTCATGTTGCTTTTGTTTTCATAGATGCACTTTAGAATCTCATTTTTTAGGACATTTTTATTTTATAGTGTCCTCTTTTTAAAGACCCATTCATGGGCTGTCTGGACTTGGTTTTCTTTTCCCATACTGTCAGTTCACTCTAAGATGATCAGATAGTCCCCATGCTGGTGTTAATTGGTGGTGACCTCTTGGAAATCCATTGGCTGCACCAGAACAAAATTACTGAGTGGGAGGAGAATCAGAGTTTGAGATTCTAATATATTTAAATCAGCTATTCTCCAGGATAGAGGACTTGAATTCATTTCCCCACTAACTGTATCAATACATTAATTTGAGCTATTTCACTCTTAAGGATTTGTGGTTCACTGAGAGTAATAAACCATCAGCTGTAATTTACAAAGCTGAATGATTTAGCTGCTTCATCTTTGTGTAACTCTGAGTCTTATCATCCATGGGCAAAGCATCTCTGATGAAAGTCTTTTGTAACACCATGTGACAGTAGAATTAGCCCTGAGATTTTGCTCTGAGTTCTATTGATTAGGAAATAAGAGTGTTTCAGTAGCAAAAATGGTTGAGATCAGCTAAAAGCATACATGAAACAGCTCTGTTCCCCTGAAAAAAAGAAAGGATTCAACATTCAGGGGGCTAGACTGCTACAAAAGAGGCAGTACATTCACACATTCAGACTGCTTTAGAACCACCGTGTTTGTCATTAAGGCAGCATATTCTGTGGTTTAGGCTTTGCTTTGAAATCTAAAGAACTGGCTGATAACAGCAATGATTATCTTTTCCACTCTGGCCAGCAGTCTTGTCAATCTCCAGCTCCTGGATGGAGTAATAGAATGTTGAAACCTTCCCCCTCTACCACCAAATTGGTGTCACTTTCAAAGAACACAGACGGGAAGGCAAAAGTAATTAGCAAACTTCCTGCTTTGGCCTTGTGATGAACATTTTTGAGGTGATAAGAGGGAAAAGTAACCACAGCAGGAATCTGCTACCACAATCCCTCCAATTAGCATAATTTGAATTATGACACATTCGTCTGTAAACCCTTTTTCTCACATCTGTTATGCATCTTGATTCTCTTCTTAATCTGATAATCCACACTGGGATAACCTGGCTAAGTAATGGATTCCACTTAGAGACAACTAAGAAAGTAAATTGCGCCATAGAAGAATTTAGAACCACATCTGACAGATAACTCAAGTGTCCTTTCCTACTGCTGCACTTGGTTTCTCTCCCTGCAGATCTACATCTCCTCCTGTTTCCATTCTACCAATGTTTTGTGTCAGCAGGAAGATCTTTCTTACCTCAAAAAGTAAAATGATACTTCTAGTGACAGAGTGGAAGAAAACTTGCAAAACAAAGCATCTTTTTTAAGCCCTTGAGATCTGAGTCCTGTACTAACTTTGAAATGCATATTTATGATTTCTGAGAAATTCTCTATGACTCAAGCTCTAGGATAGAAATAAAGCAGAAAAACCAGATGTACTCAAATTGTTACAGGATTGATTGAATACCAATAAAAATCTAGTAGAATAACATGTAGTTTTAAAAGAGAAAATGGAGAAAAATATACATTACTTTAATAGTCCAAGGTGACATCTAGTTTTTAATCTTTGAAATGATTCTGTTTGAAATGAGTAATATTTAATTTCTTTCATTTTGATGCTCAGGCTTTTCTGTCTGCAAGGCAACAATGAAAACAGATCTAATTGTGTGACTTTTCCTTAAGGTGCTGTCAGTAGATCTGGCTATTGTGGAATGATTAAATATCTTCAGTAGTGGTCACCACACAAGAAGTTTTATTGAGGTGGTCTGAACTAGAATGTCAAATTCTAGTTTTGTGAAGCTCTTCATTAAAGAGATAGCAAAGCTAATGATCACCATTGACTCAGTTTTATTTCAGATAAAATACAATGGGTTCTTGGGTAATAAACTTGAGAAACTGAAACTTAAGAATTTTTTTTTGTCTTTTAAAGAATTTAATATTAGGTACTCATGTGTGTACATGCAGACTGTGAGTGGCACTATTTTATATTAATCACCTGGCTGATTGCAAGTTTTCAGTTGGTGTGGCTCTCAAAAATCAATATTAGTAAAGTCTTTTGATAAAATTCCTGAGAAAGACTAGCACAAGTTCTTCAGTAATCCTTGTTATTTTCAGGTCAAATAGAATCTACTTCCTTTCTCACTCCATAGAAAAGGTGCCTCTCTTTAAGGGTTAAGGATGGGTAAAAAGCCAGGGCATCCTTGAAGAGATTTCTCTTCCACATCTATCTTATGTGACTTGAGGACAAAATGATCTCATATAATCTCTCTAATTTCAGTATCAAAATAAATGGCAGATTATACTAATCTTTCACTAAACATGCAGAGTAGAAAAGTCAATATTAGTCATGCCACATCTGTCCTTTTAAAAGGCAGTGGTTGTGTTTAACTTCTTGGCCCTACATGGTCCTGCAATGAATAACCTTGTATTATTTTTAACTGTGTCCTTAAGCAGAGCCCACTGAAGCCAAGCAGAACACTTTTTATGATTTTAGAGTGCCTTGGATCTATCTGTTATCTAAATATGGCCTTTTTATTGTTCTAAGTCAATAAATCTGTTGCTCTGGCACATTTTCAAGTGTTACCCTTGCTTATTCCCTGAATGGCCTCTTTATAGCAAACCACTGTTGCCAAATTGCTTTGGGTTTACTTTGCATTGATAAGTCCCAATTTTATAAGTGTAATAGATCTTTAAAATTAAGCATGTCTTTCTGGCTGGCTGGTCCCACTCAGGGTTGCAGTCCCGGTGGCTGAGTGGGGAGCAGGGGCAGGAGGCGTCCTCAGAAGTCAGGGTTGGGGATGGCACTGCTGTAGGGTGACAGGGACAGTGGGATTGAGGGCACCCTCAGCGAGCTGGACAACTGAGGTGTGGAGGGAAGGGAGTCCATTCCAGAGGGACCTTGATGGGCTTGAGAAGTGACCTTGTGTGAACCTCAAAGTTCAGCAAGGCCAAGTGCAAAGTCCCGCACGTGGGTCGGGGCAAGCCCAAGTGCAAACGCAGGCTGGGCAGAGAATGGATTGAGAGCAGCCCTGAGGGGAAGGACTTGGGGATGTTGAGGGATGAAAAGCTCAACCTGACCTGGCAATGTGCCCTTGCAGCCCAGAAAGCCAAAAGTGCCTGGACTGCACCAAAAGCAGCGCTGGCAGCACGTCCAAGGAGGTGATTCCGCCCCTCTCGACACCAGGAAAATTCAGAGCTGTGAAAGTGATGAAGATAATTACCTGCTCCTTCCTGCTTCAGCTGTCAAAAGTAATAGCTGAAGAATGGTGGTACTTTTGAGTTGGTTTTGGGCTTTGCAAATTATCTTGTTTGGATTTTTAATGCATCGTGTAGAGTTATGATGGCGTAAAAACTTTAAAAAGAAAATGTCTACTTTTCCACTAGACAGCATGTGAATTGTTCAGATAACTGTCATTCTCCCTGGATTTTAAAGCATACAAGTGGACATAACTTTAATATGCTTTGTGAGGAGTACTTGTTCTTGGTGGAAACGCTATCTTGCTAGCTATATTTGACTTGTATGTTTACCAGCAGTTTCTTTTGCCTTAGCTCTGAACTGGAACATCATTTTAACTGAGAAAAATAGTACCTCCATGAGCAAATAATGGGAAACTCAATAGTGCTTGTGACTAACTAGCTGGGGATTTCTACTTTCCAGGAACATGTCTCTGAGTATTTCTAGATCTGTAGTAGTTTATAGCTGAATGAGAAGTTTGTTTCCTAGAAAATGTTAGGTACAGTGATGGAAGCCCTTAATGTTTAGGAAAGATTTTTTTTGTAAGTTCTGGAGTGTTCAGCTTATTAAATCAAATTTTCTTACCATTGTATTTCAAATGTTATTTGTGTACTGCATTCATATAGCTTAAAGCTTTCATGATAGTAGTTTATTCCATGAGTATATTTTGGGTTTGAGGAAAAGCTTCCTCTTCAGACAGTGAGCACACATTAGACTAGAAGGAGTGACCTCAGGAAAAACTGGGTTGGAGTTTGGGTCAGTGTGTGAAACTCTACCCTTTCCAAGATTTTTGTGGTTCCCCTCAAATGTAAAACCTAACTAGAGAACAGCAAACCAGAACCCCTGGACTATCATGATCATATAATTTCTTTCTGCTGAAACTCCTGCTACTTAATACTATTTTACTGTCTTAGTGACATGACTTCATATGAAAGGCCCTTATACTTTTTACATAGCCTTTTTTCATCCAGCAATTGTTTTTGCTTCTGTGCCAGACAGATTTGTGGTGTTAAAAACCATAATATGCTTATTCTTTTTTAAATCCATGAAGTTGAGCTGATTCTGCCATTTTTAAAAAAATGTGAACCCCAAATACAAGTTCACCTGCAAGTGCTAATATTACATGGATTGCTTCAGTTTAATTAATTCATGTATGATTTTAATGAAATTATTGGGAAATTCTGCCCAGTGATGCAAGCAAAATGTTACACTCCTGGAGTTTAACTGACAGTTGCTGGCTGTTGTAGTGTAAACTTTAATTTGTATTTTTGTGACTTCATCTAAAGCGCCCAGTTCTCTATTCAAAGCAAAACAGCAAAAGTTACATGAAGGTCCAGCCCTTGGTCTGAAAATAGAGGTGACTTCACTTGGACTATTTACCTGAGAGAACACGGGGTTGATAGTATTTCCAAACACTGGTGGATGGGTTTATGAGCAGATTTTGCAGGATTTTCTGAAAGTGTATTTTGGCATTTGCTGTAGCTACAACACAATTACTTGTCTTTAGCAATTTCACTAAAGAGAAGGAATATTTGTGGCTAGAAAATCCAATCTTTTCCTTATTCTCCTCTTTGTTGATATAGTAGTCTGTTAAAGCTAATCCAACCTGACATCACCTTGTGTCATATTTAATTACTCTCAAGCTTAGCATCAATTTTGTGCAAAGCCCCCAGGTTAAAATCCAGAACAATTTTTTATGTTGCAAATAAATGTCGAGAGATCCTACAGCAGATCAGAACGTGTTTGTAGCTGAGCAAAGCATAAGACTGTGCACCTTCATGTACCTGGACCTTAGCTGTACCTTAGACGTGAGTGTGGTGTGGGCTGGAATAGGGATGTGCATCCAAAGGAGCAGCCTGTGGAATATCAGACCTGGAAATCCGGCAGGAGAATGCGGCTCCAACCTGCCAATGCATCACTGAAGCCTGCTCAAGGGAAATGTTAGCTCCAAAGTACTTTTCCTCCATTTTTTAAACTGGGATTGGCAGGAGAGGAAGGTTTTATTTTAGCGTAGGAGTGGGCAGTTTAGGCCCACTTAATGAAATTCTAGACCCACATACTAAATGAAATTCTAGAAAGAGTTGAATTGGCTATAATTTCTGGGGAATTTTCAGTTGATAGATGTTCACCAGCCTGGACTGTGGTGATTTTGATAAAGACTGAGATTAGACTCTCTTTATGTGTCTGTTTCCCTTTCAGAAGCTAACTTGAAAAGTGTGGCTATGCAAGGTGTTAATTTTGGGCAATCAAGAGGTTGCTTTGCATTACTTCAAAGTAGTTAAAATTCTGACTTTTCAATATTTTTAATTATGAGGTGACAAGCAGTATATACAATGCTAAGAACTGTAGAAACAAGTTTAATAAGGAAAAAGAAAAGATGGTGTTGAATTTTTACAGGAATACCCAGAAATTTCCTTCTAGATTCCTACTGATTCTGACTTCAGTGTTTTGGATTACATTGCTTTGTTTTTTACATTCATTAGTGTTAGTTTCTACAGAAATTACTGGCAGTAATGACAGGATGTGAAGTTTACAGCAGCTAGGAAGATAAAACAGTGGTCTCACAGGAGGCAGCCTGATTAGAGTGGACCTTCTTCTCAAGACAGGAAACCACTACAACCAAATTTTATTTAGTTTGGTTTTTTTTTTTTTACATGTTGCTTGAGGCAGCTTTGCTCATGAATACAATAAATTTATGCTATTGTTCAACAATATCAACTTTTGAGACCTTTGCTATAGTTGAATGTAATAATATTAATATCTGTTGTCAATACATTAAAACATAGACTTAAAATGTTTCATTTACATTCCATGCTGTTTGGTTTTCTGGTTCAGTGTTTTTCCTCATAGGTTTCCTTACAAGTACATTTAAGGGATAGAACACCTGCTATAATAAATGCATGAGGGAAATCTTTGGTGATGAATCATATAACAGAGCAAGGAGGATAATGGGAGTCCTGTCTGGACATGGAAAGGAAAGAACTTGAGACACAAGACTAGAACATACTGTGAACAGTTCTTAAATCTTTCTTTTAACAGTGAGCAATATGGTGTATTCAACCTGCTATTGGGCAACTATTCTTGAATTCTGTAATATTTCCCAGAAATGCAAAGTATCCTTTGGAAGCTTGTAAAGGAATAAAAAGGCAAAGGAGACAATACCATAGAACAGTCTTGGAGCTGTGGGCTGTGTCAGAACTGGAAGTAATGCAAAGTCAGCACAAGATTCAGACACTCCTAATTCTTTTGTACACACCGTTTTGTGGCTAGAGATGGAAGAAAATTGTCCCAGAAAACATTATTTTGTTCTGTTGACATGATTTTTTTTTTTTTTAAATATCATTGTTTGGTTTAAAAAAAATAACAAGTCTAACCAAATCAAGATAAGATTTTGGCCTTTTTTCTTTAACTTATTTGGAAAATAATGAAATAAGCATTTCTTCATTCTTGTAGGAAATATTTATTACTAAAAAAACCTGTTTCTGAAACCCATTGAATTATACAGAAGAAATAATTTCTGTAATAGGCCAAACTAGCTTTGCTTTGATGTAATATTTTCCTTTAAGGAAAATAATAAAAAGACTAATGTATACATATTCATTAAAATCTCTCTGAATATGTAGTTCCTTGGTGGATTGTCCATGCTTTAAAATAATCTAAAACTCACGGCTTTGCATCAGAAAAGCAGAGATTTCTCTCTGATTAACCCACACAATTTTCTTAAACTGCAGGTGAATATAACCTGAGAGGTACTTTGCTGGACTGATGATTCTGTGTTAAACTGTATTTAAAAAAAAGGCATCTCAGGGCTGGTTGCTGATGTTGAGCAGGACTGGTAGAGATAAACTATTAGAACAAACTGATGCTACAGAGCAAGCAAGCATGTTCCATTTTATTTACTTTTACATCTTGGGATAGTACAGCAAAAGTTAATGATTAAAGCATGAAGAAAATTCAGATAATTTTTTTTTTGTTTGTGTATGTTGGAATATTTAGAATTTTATGTAGGGCTAGGCAGAACTGACTTGAAGTATAGCTCTGGCAAACTTTGAATAGCTTGATGTGTGTAACAAAGAGATACTGTAGTCATCATATTTCAACTAGACATGGAAGTAGCATATTTGAAAAAGGTGGGGGTTTTTTGGGGGGGGGGTTATTTTTCTTGGGTTTTTTTTGGTGGCATTTGGTTTTATTTTGGGTTTTTTCTTTTTTTTTTTTTTTTTACTTAAACCTCATCAGAGACAGAAAAAAGACAGACAGCAGTAGTAATTCACTAAAGTTCATTACCTTAATATTCCTGATTAAGATCACTTTTGTCACAGATTGTGTTTCTCAGTGGTTTAGTCTCTATTACACATATGTTCAGATTTTTAACAATAATCAGGCACTCAGTGCTTATAGGATCTAAGTACTTAATATGTTTTAAAATTTCCACATTCATTCTGTGTTTCGGTTTCACTTTGTAAAGCTGAGATAATGTTATCCCTCTTCTTTACAAGGATATTGTGAGATAAAGGCATTAAATGCTGCAATGTGCTTGGGACTTATGCTAATCTCAGGTGTCTAACATTCTCTAGTAAACTAAGTACCTAATGTGTCTAGATGTTCTCATCCTGCAGAAATTGCTTGGGTGAAACTTAGCATAATATGAATTATCTTTGTAAATAAGATGAAGGTTTTGGTGCTGATGCAAATACCAATGCTAAGGACTCCAAATGACTTGAATGAACTTTGATTTTGGTCCATTAAAATTTTTTATGAACAATTTTCAGCACCCAGGTTCTGAAAAATTAATTTTCATTCTGGTTGTGTTTTGTGTTATGAATAATACCGGGGTTTTTTTTGTAGGACTGTCATGTGCTCAAGAGTATTTGAGTGTTGTATTTATGTAGCTCTAATGACTGTGACCGTTTCTGTTTAGGTCAAAGGAATTAGGTTTCTGAGGCAGTAAATATCACCACTATTAAAGGCAGCCATTCATCCGTTTACGCACTGTCAGGTAGCACGACAAATAACTTGCTATTACCTTTTCTGTGTTAGGAGAATCAGCAAATGTTTATTCCTTCCAATGTTCATTCCGTGCTTTGTTAACCCCTTTCAGCTGTTCCTCCATCCACTGCCCCTTGTCATGGATTGAGTGATGCCCTTCACTTGTGAGAGACACAGCACTAAACCTTGTTGAGGTAAAACAGCGTGTTTCAATGGTAAATGTGACAATGCTTTAACAGGATTTGATGGCAAGGCACACTTGACTATTCACTGCCTAAACGATAAAGTCAGAAAAAGCTGTCAGGGAGAGCCTCCCGCTGAGTCACGGGGTCCTGGAAGGACCCCCTTGCTTTCTAAGCTCGTCCTCAGACTGCAGCTCCATCCAGTCTCCGTCTCAGACTTGATCAGCAGTGTCCGTCCAGAGGAGTGTGTGTGCAGTCAATCGTTTGTATCGCTGAGCTGACATTTCAAAGGTGAGCATGCCATTGATCACTTTGCGGGGGTCTGGTGTGCCAAGGAATCTTTCAGCCCCAGGGGTAACCTTGAGAGCTGTCCCTACTCCAGGGGAGCTCCTGGAGTGCAGCCACGTCCGTGCGGGAGAGCGCAGTGGGCCCTGGGCTGTCCACTATTTATAATGACATGATTGACTGGTAGTGATATTTACATCGTGGCAAGACGTCTGGGTCACCGTTCCAGACAGCCCTTGGCGGCCCTGAAGCCATCTGTCCCCAGAGTCCCCAGGAAGCTGATGCAGGCACCACGGCCCGCTGGCTGTTGGGGCAGGGAGGGGGCAGCACACATCGCACCACCTGCAAATTAAACATAAAGCCTCTTTGGGGAAAATGCAATTACACTCCAGGATATGGATGTGCTGTCCTGGACACTGTGTTCTTGGTCAGAGCAGCTCTCTGCTTGTGAATGATGTGCAGTTCCACCAAACCAGACCCTTTTGTGTCCACTGGAGTTTTGTGGTTTGAAGCACTTCTAATGGATCTACAGAGACAATCTTGCATGATCGCGTTTAGAGGTTTTACTTTGGAAAAAGTATCTGTGTGAGCAAAATAATTAATTCTCATTGAGCTAAAAACTCTTGCAGGAAATGGAAGGAAATCTTACAAAATTTCATTGTGAAATTGATTCTTGACATATACTTCAATAAATAGGCATGGTACATCAAGGGATGATACTGGGAATTTCTGACAAATTGTAACTTTCTGAACCTTATTTTGTAACTGAATGTCCATGCTGGTTTGAGTGCCATAGCAAGCAGCATATATTGAGACAGGTTCTCATTTAAGAATCCAACCCCTGCAAATGAGTTCAAGTGATTTTTAGATATAGATAAAGGAAATTAATTCAGTAGTTTCATTATCAGCATTCCAGTAAGTACTAGAAATAATTTTATTTTCAAACTAAATCTATGGAAATGAACAGAGCTCATAAAATGAAGAAATATTATTCATATTTAAAGTGCATTTCTCTAACTATTCTAAGGGCAAGCAAGATAAAATGTCTGAGTGAGTTTAATCTTTGATTTATCGAGGCAAATAAAATTAGGATTCTTTACATTATAATGCTAATACAATCAACATTTAAATAGTTATCTTAAACATTTATTATGACTACTATATCTGTTAGATAAAAACCATTAATTTTAAGTGCCAACAATATAAGATAGGAAATTGTGGACACTTCTGGCTAAGGAAAAGATGATTCTAAATCTCACTTAATCATTTGTAATGTGTAGAGGAAAGTGCAAATTAAATTTTGATCTGAAACTTTAGTGATTACAGCAATCTCCATTTTTATTCACCAACACTAGGTACATGGTATTAATTCCTCTTGAAATCTGAGGAAACAGAAGCTGAGGGAACTGAGGAGTGGCTGAGGGAGCTGGGGTTGTTTAGAGCAGAGAGCAGGAGGCTCAGGGGGATCTCACCACTCCCCCCAGCTGCCTGAAAGGGGGCTGTGGTCAGCTGAGGGTTGGTCTTTTCCCTCAGGTAACGAGCAATGGGACAAGAGGTAACAGCCTCAGGTTGTGCCAATGAAGATTTACATTGGATATTAGGAAAAATTTCTCAGTGAAAGGGTGCTCAAGCATTGGAACAGGCTGCCCGGAAGAGTGGTGGAGTCACCATCCCTGGAAGTGTTCAAAAAATGCATAGATGAGGTGCCTGGGGGCATGGTTAGTGGTGGACCTGGCAGTGGTGATTTGATGGTTGGGCTCTGATCTTAGAGGTTTTTTTCACCCATGGTGATTATACGATTTGTGATCTTTAGTTAAAGTAAACCCATTGTCACTTTGTAAAAGCTATAACAGGACACATTTTATCCCATGTACTGCATTAAATTGAAATAGTATTTTCAGTATGCTTAGCTTGTTTTGTTGTGATATTCCCCAATACAGTTCATAGGTACTCTTTTTCCAGAAGTTTTTAGGACTCGTGTTTGTTTTCAATGGAAAGCCCTGTCTTACTGAAAGGATTGGAATGAAACTGAATTCCCAAGTAAACCAGAATTGCAAAATGTACCCTCCTTAGACACTTCTCAGGTGTTTCTTTTATAAAATTTACACCACAGAGTAGCTCACATCTGTTATAAATTTATCTGGGAAGGCCTCTGGGTAAGGGAGCTGTCCTGCCTTTTGATTTTGACTGTGCACTGAGACATATTTTGGCCACAAGACACACAGCTGGAAATAAGAACGTGCCTGAACTGCTGGAGATTTAGCCATAGTCGGGACATGAATATGCATGGCAGTGTGCAGGCTCATGATTCTCTGCAAGGAGCAGCCAAGGGCCCCAGGGCGAGGTGCCACAGCCTCTGTGGTGCATCCCCCGTGTTCATTTCCTATCATGTTATCTCGTCTTTTATCAGGTGTCTGATAGTGCGAATGTCAATGTGAGTGGCAAAGGTAAAATAGAATAAGAAAATATCTTCCATGGCTTCACCTTCTTTTTACTACTGTGGTTTTGTCCTAGGTCAAATCAATGAAAACAATGTAATAGTAAGCTATCTTTTTAAGCTTTCTATTGAATTGCTATCGCAAGGAATTCATGAGCTCCATTTTGTTTGTTTGTTACCCAGCAAAGTGTCCTTTTCAATGACTGTGGCTTCTAAACCTGTGAGAGGGAAATGTATCACATTAATATTTTTCTGCCACTAGCAATGAGTGTTAATTAGAGCTGGATCTGGCTTAGTCTCTCCTTGGATTATTTAGGATAGTAAGAGCTCTGCTGAATGGCTGTTTGTGCAATCCATCTTTTAATTCACTCTCTGAGACAGAAAGATATTCAGAGTAAGGTTTGTAATTGTTCCAGAGTGCATTTGATTTTGTGACATCAAAAATAATCTCTTACTTTATTAAGCAAAAAGTTTCTTCCCCAGAATAGATTTAGTTGTCCACAATCACTAAATGGAAATTATGGTTTTTAGTTGTGGTCAGTGATTTTTTTTTTTTGATAGCTTTGTCAACAGCAGTATTTTATGTTTGGTATTTTAAGATAATATTTTGATGGGAACAGCATATTTTCTGGAAAGTGAAGTAATGGCTAAACATAAAATTTGTCCTGTCAAATTGTATGTTAGAGTTCTTATTTACACTTTGCTTTATAAAGAGTTAAGCATAAGTATATAAAGAGTTAAGGTAGCCTGACCCTTTCTCACCAATACTAAATTATGAATAGGGCATCATTTGTGTGGATGGCATTCTCAGGTGTTGGATAGACACCCTCATAGTTTGAAAATTGGTCAAATGTCTCTGGCCAAGCAGACCCATGAAATTACATGTGTTTAGCTTTACTTTTAGTGACAGGCAATTATTTGAGTACCAAAGAATTGAGTAATAAAGCTCCCAAAGTTTCCACAGGGATCAGATTTTACCCACGTGGCATTTTTTGATGCATTTCTGAAGGAAGGGGCTGGACTGTAAATGTGTGCTAGCATAACTTATCTAGTTGAATCACTCCTATGGGACCTAAAGGCAAATTTGTTAGACCAGTGGGACAGGGGACTTCTGATTTTGCAGGCTTTTAAAATGATCCTTGGTTAGGACTACCTTGCAGGACTGTAATGCAAATAAAATAATTAACACTATTTTTTCAGTTTTACACTAAACAGCCATAGTATTGAAGGTAGATGTTTTGTTTTTATGTCTAAAATAATATTTCTTGCTATAGAAAAAAGAAATCTGTTATCCATGTATGTCTTTTCCTCAGTCAATAAGTTTCAGTTAAAAGGGAGCTGATATCTGGATCTGTGTTTTTTACAATTTCCCTTGCTAATTAATGAAAACTCTTTTCACATTCCTTTTGAATTAAAACCTGTGTTATGGTACAACTGATTTGTAACCTCGTTAATTTTTAAGTATAAGGAAATGGTTCATATTGCACATTTTTTTGTTAAAAAACTCAAATTTGAAAGAGAAAATCAGCTAAATTTTGCTTCATAAGCAGTACATCAAGGCAGATCCTAGAGTCTGAGTATTGAAATAGTTATAAATTGTTCTGAAGTGCACCCGTTCTGATATTCAGATATGAAAAAATTTGCATTGTGATGTTTGAAATAATTCCTTCAAGTATTACATGCAAAGTGCTCCTCTGCATGTTGTTTATAGGTTTTAAAGCTTCCCTCCCTCATTGTTTCCCCATCTGTCACAGTCCTGACTCTGACAGTATTAAAACAGTTAAAACACTTTGGCAGTGTTCAAACTCTTTGTTGGAGCACACTGTGCAGAAGCCGGGACACGACTGTGACACAGAATTTTAGGCAGGTTGTCTTTAATGTGAGTTTAAACTGATGCTGTTCACAGGTGAGGCCAACTTTGCAGCCTTGTGAACAGCACCTATCCTGGAGAGGGTTTCGTCCTCCACCCCTTACACTTGCATAGAATGTGGTTTGCCATCCTGGTTTTGCTCGAGCTTTTCCTCCCACAGGCTTTGGGATCGCCCCCTCCTGCAGCTCGTGGAGTGGCACAGCGTGTGGATTTTGGAGTCTGCAACCAGGGATGTTTCAAAATGTCGTCTATGTGCAGCCTCATATCCACATCTGGGTGGAGCAAATGGACAATGAGGTTCTTGCACACTGCAGAGAGATTTTTTGACTTGAGGAAGGGAATCTTCCCTTGTTTCTGAACCTGGAGCATTTCCATGATGTTGGAACTCTCAAATGGCTGTGAAGCATAGAGCATTGCATACAGGATGGTGCCCAGGCTCCACATGTCAGAAATCCTGGGCTCACAAGGAATGTGCTCGAGCAGTTCTGGGGCTGAGAAAGCAAGAGACCCACAGAAGGTGCTGCTGAGAATGGTTTCTCCATTTCCATCCTGAGCCAAGGGTTTTGAAAAGCCAAAGTCTGACAGCTTGAAGTTAAGATCCTTGTTGAGAAGGATGTTGTCACATTTCAGGTCCCTGTGGGCAAAGTCTAAGTCGTGGCAGTGCTTGATGGCAGAAGCCAGCTGCTGGAACTTGCTGCGAGTGACGCTCTCGTCCCTCGCTCCCTGGCTGGTGAGGTAGTTCAGCAGGCTCCCCTTTTCCCCCAGCCCCATCACGATGTACACTTTCCCAGAGGACGTCTCAAAAATCTCATAAGTTTCGATGACTGAGGGGTGGTGCAGGTGCATCAAAGCTTCCATTTCCCTGGGGAGAAATTTTTCCAGGACATTCTGAGAAATTTTCTTCTTGCCAATGGCCTTGATGGCCACTTTGCATTTCAGGTGGTGGCTGTAGGCAGATGTCACTTTGCCGTAGGAGCCTTCCCAAGGGTGTCACCGAGGCTGTAGCCCTTCTTCTTAAGCATCACAGCCTCCATCCTGGGAGAGCTGCAGGGATCTGCCCCAGCGGGAACTGCTGCATCCTGTGCTGCCGGGCTGTGCTCTGTGCCCGGTGATGGCTGCCAGGGGCACTGCTGTGACAGGAGTGTGGTGGGTTTTGTGTGGTCTCATGAACAGTTGCCCCAGAAGATCGGAAGGATCATTGTGATGTCATGGAGCTGCTCTGTGACATCACAGAGGGCAAAACTTAGCACGGAGTCACTGGCTGCTCTGTGCTGTCACTGACGGCCGCCCCTGCACATTGCAAACAGAAAATGGAGACAATTCCTCAAAGATCTATTTCTCTTTTTAAGGTGGCCAGAGTAGGATGATGGTTTCTATATCTTAGTTTTGTAATGCTGTTTTTCAGTTGAGCTATTGCTGTACATCATAGATTTGATATACTGTGTCGTTTTTGTGGATTTGAGGAAAATAACAAAAACCACCTGAGTACTGAAGCTTTGTGGACCAGTGCAGTCAAAAGCCTTTTTTATTTTCTTTTTTATTCTTTCTTTTTTTTTTTTTTTTGGTGGTATGATCAATCCTGATTTGTTAGTAAGTGCTGTTTTTGGAGTTTAATTGCAGTAGCAGGTGACTGACCTGAGTCTTCCAGGGAGTACCACAGAGTCCCACCGGTTCAGTGTTTTATGTCAGCATTGTTATGAGCATTCTAGAAGTCTGTTCCTTATTTCAGAAGAAAATAATTCTATGGAAATTCAGAATTGCCACTGCAGATAATCTCTCTGTACATGCATCTTTCTTTCCTTGCTTTTAGCACTTAGCGCTAGTAAACTTCCCGAGAAATTGTAGAGAAAAGTTAATTTTTATTAGCCACAATACCACTGTCATGTGCATGTTCCCCTTGCATCAAGTCTTTTGTTTTGAGTTTGAGGAGGATTTGCAGTGGATATTTTGCACATGCTGCCCTGCATATTTTTGTATTAGTCTTTCAACAGCCATATGGAAGGGAAAATACCTTCATTTTTGGGGAAGGGGAAAAGGGCAACTCCCTGATGTTATTCTAGGTCAAATGTTCTTGAGGGCACGGACAGCAATGATAATTTCAAATTACAGGTGTAACTATTCAGCATCATACCTTTGTCTGTCCTGAAGGTGCAGCCAATATCTGAACTGTGAGAGGGAAGGCATAAATCATTGTGATGGCATTGGAAAGAGCAAAGACGAAGAAAAGTCTTTAAAATACACGCAAGAATGCATAAAGATTTACAGTGGACTATTACATGTGGTTGTTTCCAGAACATTAATTTAATTGGTTCTTTTCAGGTGTAAATAAAAATGTGGCCTTGTATTAAATGCTGGATAGCCTCATATCACCTACTCATGCTCAAAACCACTCCAGCTTCTCATGTAGATGGCTTATCTTCATGTCAGCCTGGTAATTCTTTGGGAAATCTGTCTTGCATCTAGACAGATTTATATTTGTGAAAGGTATCCAAAATGTATCATGCACACTCTGCTTGTTGTTCATGTATCTTCTCATAGCCATGGTTTTGAAATTTATATAAAGGGATGCAGAAAAATATTAATTTTGGTGACATTGTTACACAGTGATTTCCACCAAAATTGTGTGGTAGCATTAACAGAATACTGCTACAGTCTTTTTCTTCTCACAGTAATTTAAGGGCATAACCATGTTTTTATGAAAATGCTCATATTTTTACTGTTAATATAAATTAAGACAAAATTGAGTGTCGAATCCAAGTGTATCAACTAATGTGTAACTTTTTGAGTAATTGCCTGCTGGCATTTTCACAGGCAATGGGCGTGGTTGTAGAGTGGTAGGTATTTGTTCCCTGCTCTGTAAGATCAGTCATAATGCCACCATGGAACAAAGGCATTAAGAAAGAGGATCTGTATTCAGCAAAGCCGTTAATTCCTCTGATGTTAAATGTGGTTAAACTTAATCAAAATCTAAGTGAGAAGTCAGATCTATTACCAGTGAAATACATTTTTGTCTCTGGTTTTAATGTAAAATTTTCTTTAGCTAAAGCAGCTTATTGGTGTTTAATTAGAATTTTGAATAATACTTAGAATCATCAATATTAACAAATTTACCAAAATTATACAGTTTTTTCTCTGGTGCCCATCTGTGTCAGTTGCAAATGTAATAGACTTAGGGCTTTAATGATGCAAATTAAATTTTCCAGTGAGAGAAATGCCAATACAGGCTGAGAATTAATTCTGAATCCAAAGGAGGAAGAGCAAACTATTAATTCATTACATCTGGCAGAAGCAATTCAGTAGTTTCCTCTTTAGTTACTTTAGTTATGTTTGGTCTTAAATAACAAAGGAAACCAACCTTTCCTGTACATGTTGTGCACATGGAGTTGCTGCACTCCTCATCTCTCAGACAGATCTGGTTTTCTGTTGCTTTCCTTGTTGTTCCTGCTCTGCTGTCATTGTTTTTCATCACCCTCTTAGGTCAGGGATGGAGAGAGAGCACTGAAATCCCCCCTGCATCCGTGTGGGCCCAAGTGTTCCAGCAGTGTCCTGAAAATCATGTGTTAACACTGGATCAGGGATGAGTTCAATAGGAGCCGTGTGGCACACTGATAGTGGGGGGAATAGCTAGAAGGCGGAAATATTTTAAGCCCTGGCTGAGTATTTCCTTGCATGCTAAATCTTCTGGCAGACAAAATAAAATTAATGATGGAAGGCAAGGGTCCAAAGCTGCCAGGACCGTACCTCCATACCACCCTAAGTCCCTTTTACAAAAAAAGCTGTTCTTTTGTTTTCTATTTTTTGCATCAGAAAACTACCTTTGAATTTAATTGATTATGCTGATAATACATTTTTAAAATAATACTTGTGTTGGTTTTGGCTGGGGTGGAGCAAATTTTCTTCATGATAGCCCCACAAAGCCTCTCACTCACTTTACCCCAGTGGGGCTCAGTTGCCATCTGGGGTTTAACCACAAGAGTGTTGAAAGCATTTTCTAGCCTTACCAGAATTAGCTATTGATTTTTAGTATTTATGATTTCTTTTCACAGAGATTTCACAACACATTTGTCCTGGTTTTCTAATATGGAAGAATTATCGCACAATAAATTTAATGGATTTTTAAGAGTATTGTCATGGGAAGTAGTCTGCTGGCATCAAATTCTTTCTTGGCAATTTCCTGGAATATTTATCAGTGTCTGCAGGAACTCTAAAATATGATTTATTTGTATAAAACATCACTGGAGGTAAAAACTTCGGGTTATCTTTTAATTCCAACCTTGCACATGTGAGTTTTTTGTTCCTAAAGTGCAAGATTTTATGTGCAAATCCTAAAGCAGAGTTGCAGTGTGAGGTCTGACCTCTCCATGGCTTTCTGCTCTTTTCTGTAGTTCTACGTTGTAGGAGAGCTGGAATTGCTGAAATTCACGTGAAGCGTTAACATCCTGGTGATGACAACTCCGCCAAAGACATCCATCATATTTTGGCTGAATTTGGCAAGAATGGGGAAACTGAAAAGGAATTGCTAACCTTAGTGAGGGGAAGGCTTTTTTTGGTGACCCAAAAGTGAGTCTTTGGTCAGAATTAGGGATAAATTGAAGTCAGAATTAGGGATGAGTTGAAGTCCTCAGCTTTCCATGTTGTTCTTCACTATGGGGACTTGGATGTTGTGGATGTCTTTTCTCTGGATTGACCAGAGTTCATATTCTAAGACCTATCAAAATAATTTTACACAATAACTATAAGTTCTGTAAATTAAGACTTCAAAAGCAAGCAAAAAAGATAAAAACACCTGAAAATTTTCAATCAATTCTTACAAAAAACATATTTGTGTTTTGGATTAGTCACTTATGAGTGTAAGAATGCTAGAAAAGTCCTTTTTTAATTTCCTTAATATTTTGCTTATGAATACAGTACTTTGAGTAAGTACATGCTGTGAATATCTTGTGTGAAAATAGTACAGGTTTCATAAGAGAGCTGCATAAAAACAAAATGAGAACAGATTGTTCCTGTGAAATAGTCACAGGTATTGACCACTACTTGGGGAAGCATTTTCTTCAAAATATGTTAGGGCTTTTTTTAGGCATTTAAATTGAAAATAAACAATTTAATTAAAAATAAATCCCACGTGCTGGATGCAGTACCTGGCTGCTTGTGTGGAAATCCTTTTAGGTTTATATTCTATACAGAATTTGAGAAATCCTGCCTTACCTGTCAAGAAATCCTTTTGTGCAAGAGTCAACCTATGTGAGGAGATAAACAGATGGTGTAACTGAGAGTACAAAAAATGCTAGCTTAGGTAAAATGCACACTGCTGATAACCCACTAAGCCTTCCTGGGTATGCTAATCCTAATTTATGGTAAATCGTAATTAAGACAGTTTTGTTTATTGCTTGTAGCCATGAGCACCTGGAAGACTGACTAATCCCATCCATGTGTTGGGGACAATCCAGCTGCTATTGTTAACTCAGAATGCAGAAAAATTTGTATTTGTGAGTTGTTTTCATTGGTGTTTTTTCAGGAATTTATAGAGGCCCTTTTCCCCATTGTATCAGGAACTGGAACAGAAGAAGCATCCTAAATAAAATGGATGAAGGGATTTTTGGAGCAAGAGACCAAAATCTAAATAGGCTCACTGTGTTTCCAGCCAAACTTTAAAACAGAATATCTCTGATATACCCATGCAAAAATAGATTCACAACTTCTGTCGTAGCTGTGCTTCTGTTTGGTGTTGCACATAAAATTATGCAGAACTGTCAGCTTTTCAGGATTCTGAAGGGTTTTATTCAGGAGGCCATGGGTGGTACCGTAGAAGTAAAATGGTAACTGATGGGCAGAGGAAAAAGGGCAGCATAAACTGAATTCTCAGGAGAATAAAGCCATAGGAATGGGGATCATTTAAGACCACTTTCTGTAAAATTCCAAGTTTTCAGTTGCATCTTTTTTCTAATGATAGGCTAAACCTATGTTCTCATATAAGTGTTGCTGGATATGTATGGGTTTTGGACCTGTACCTGGTGCATATAATCACACAATTCCATCCATCATGGATTGTGCCAGAAGTTGACAGGAATTGTTTTCTGTTTCTTGTTCAGCATTTTTTCTTAAACTGTAGGTAGAAGTACCCAGGTCAATATAAAAACTTACTGTGAAAGCTTTTTCCCTTTAAGAGAATTCCTTCTCTGGGACAGTATTTATTCTAATGACTTCAACCATCCATTTAAAAAATCATGCAAGAATGGTAGTGTTTTTCACCCTCTGTTGTTAAATCTTTGAACTGTTTAGGGATTTCCCATTCTTAAAATTTCATTTTCTGCCTTGTCATGATGGAAAATATGCGAACTACTGTTAAGTGACAACTATATTCTCTGTACTATTTTGAAGTCAGCCCATGCAGAACTCACAGTGTGGAAATTTGGACCTAATTATCCATTCAATACATACTGAAAAGCATTGTTGAATGATTTTTTTTGTCAGGTTGTGGTAAAGCAGAAAGAATTAGGGATTAAAGGTGAAACCAAACAAGGACATATATTTCATAGTTTGTACAAAATTCAAGTGTGAGTGCAACTGCTTTGCAAAACCTTCTGATTCTTCTCATGTTTAACTCACGGTATTTGCAATTACATGGATTTTCTTACCAGTTAAAATTAGATTTGATTTTTGTAAGAGAGCAAAATTAGAAATGAAAAATTTGCAGTGTACATATATGTGTTATAGAGCCTAAAATGAATGGCATATCTGTAATAATTTCATGTGGATTCTTCTTACAGACAGCAGAGAGCAGCAGTGTGATGACCTGAATCAGAAGGAATAATGTTAAGGAATACTGAAACTAACTTACAAGTTAAATGCTTCCAAAAACCCCCAATTATTGCTTTGATACTTGTGCAATTCTTTTTTGACAGACTTTCGCAAAATAAATTAGAAGACTGGGAAAAAAAATGACATTGCCAATAAAATAACCATCATGAAAATAATTGTCAAAGAAGATGTTTTCATACAGTAAAAAAAGTGACAGCAGAGGCTGGGTAACTAATTGTTTAAGGGAAATGAAGGATAGATTAGTGTCTGAGCTGTTTTTAGAACTGTCCAAAATGATGATGCAGAACAAAAGACAAACATTAGCTCACAGACTATAATTTAAAAGAATTTACTTGAATGTGTTCTTAATCGTCTGAAAGGGGCTAAACTCAATGAAATCAATTTTTGGAAATCATTAATTATGTCTACAGGTAATTTCAAAGTCAGTATTTTTGTTCATCTTACACGTTCATAGGTACAAATCAAACTACATTAAATCACTCAGGGTAAAATTCATCACGTACAACATGAAATATTGTTTCTAAGGACTTGAAAGTTTTTTTCATGTATCCCACTTCATTTGGTATTTTATTAACTCAAACCCAAAATTTCCTTTTTTTATTATTATTTTTTAACCAGTGCCTGTGTTTTTTTTCACCAGTACCTGCCTCCATTATTTTCCATAGTAAAAAGAGGGTGCAGACTCTGGTGGGTAATGAGCAGATATAAATACCTATGAGTCAGATAAATTATGCTGTATCCCTTCATTCCAGGGAAACTGCTACACTGAAGGATGTAAGCAGATGCTGTTGCCCTGGTGATCGCTCGTTGGAGTCTGGATTGCACCGGGTCTGCATTCCTCCCTTCTCCCTTTGCATTTCTCTAGACAGCTCCCATGGACAAAGGCTGCAAATTAAATGCAAAGAAATGAAACAGCAAGCGTAGAATGAGATGTGTTGAAAATGGTATGTGGATTATAAGGAGTTATCAGAGTGTTAATCGTCTTGATATAGAGCTAAAGAGAGATGTACAAAATTTCTGCCAAACTAATCGAAGGGCCTGAGTTTGTGTGTCCCATCTGAAATAGAAGAGACAGCAAGTCTCTTTCTCTGACTTACACAACCATTTTCTGATGGTTGAATTATTCAGGTGGCTCTGTGGAAATTCTTTTTACTCTTTTTTTTCCCCCATCTCTCTTTGCTGCTTTAGGCCACAAGATCTGATCTGAAGTGCACTGAATTAAAAATAAAAGCTGCTACACTATACAAATTATCCTCAGAGCTCTGAAAAAACAATATTAATCATGAAATGTTTATTCTCTGCATTTTTTTTGAGTATTTCTCCCTCATAATGAAACAGCCTTCATTTTGGAAGCAGGTGGACCCTTAGGAATTCAGAGTTATTTGCATTCTTGAATTTGTGTTTTACAAAGGTTTTGATAATATAGACTCTTCTTAATGTGTTTGTGGCCCTCCCTTTTTGAACTTTGTGTACTTCTCATAGCATGTTTCTAAGGTTCTCCCCTTCTTCAGAGAGCCTTAATGTTTCTTTAGCCTGAAAAGCATGACTGAAATTCCAGAAGAAGCTGTTATGCAGCAAGTTGCTTTTCAAACAGATCCAACCCTGAAACTTTTTACTGTACTATTATGTAATTTCATGCTCTCATGCCAATTGTTGGAGCTTGTATCACCCTCACATTAGCTGATAATAGAGAGAATTTAAACCATGTGTGGAAAATCAATAATTAAATAATTTTGGCTCTGCTTTTTTCACTCTCTAATCCTGCGATCACTGCATCAGCAGAGAATATTGAACATAATCCTTTCAATGCATTCATTGAGCACATATGCCAACACCTGCATTTATCAGCTGGCTGAAGTCAGAATGACTTTTCTGATAGAGCTTTTTATAAAATAAGAATGATTTACTGTTTTTATCTATTTGTAGACCTGATTTGGCTGGTAGGTTTGAGCAATTTAGGGTCAATAAGCGTGCAATTTCTGAGTAGTTTGTATGACACCTTTTTTGTTGGAATTCTTATTTGACTGCATTAAGGGAAGAACAAATTGCTAATTGGCCCTCAGTAATGTAAATGACTCTGTGTTCCTAAAACCACAGTTGTGTTTTACTGCAAGGTGTGGTTTGGGGGATGTTGAACTTCAGGTAAACTACGTGGAGATACACAGATTTTCTTATTTCTCCATTTACTTTGTTCTTTCTGAAAATGCTTCTTGGACTTCTGTGCAGTTTAGTTCATTGATGAGTTCTGTTTGTATGGAATAAAGGTCTTCTAAATCAGAAGCACAGAAATGAGGGGCAGAAAGGACCAACAAAATGGTATGACAGTAAGTCACAAAAATAGAGAAGTATCAATAGTCAAAATAGAAAAGTGTCTTTTCTATTTGTCACTGGTGATTGCTTTCTGGTTGATGGCATATTCCTGATCATCAAGTTCCCAAATTTTGTTTTATATTTGCGTGTGTTGATTGGTTCATTTTTCTCCAAAATCATCTCTATGGTAGGTGTTAGCTAATTGGTTTTTAGCTTTAGAAAGGGTTAAGCTCCTTTTCCGGAGACAGCTACTAAAGTAATCCTTTTATTTTGCACTCCAAAGGAGTATGATGGTGCCAAAAGTGTGGCAGGGAGCTGAGTCTGGGCTGGTGTGACAGTGACCTTATTCTGACTTTTTCCTTGCAAGACTGAACCACACTTTATGATAAATTTTGGTACCTGCTTTTGGACACAGCAGTGTAAGAACCCCAAAATCAATTTGACATTTCCTAATGATCAAACAGTCTAGTTTGTGAATAAGTAATGCTGTGCTTCTTTGGAGTTATTCACAATGTTGCATACAAATGATATAATAATTTTGTCAGTTAAAGACTGAATTAGTAGAAAAGCCTGTGTTTTGTCCCTGAAATGCAAGGTTTTCCTAATTTCTGTGGAGGTCTCACAGTGGAACTGTAATTGTGAATAGCCCAGAAAAGGCAGTAGAAGAACAATGGCTGAAGACAGGAATTGTGAAAATAACATAATAGAAGCCAAGTCAAGCTAATGAGGTTTTTATTAAGAGGTAAAGCTTATTGAACTTCTCCTGCCAGTTGGCTTTTGGATGATGTTATTAATTACTGTGTTTTGGCCATTACAAGGCTGGTTGTCCTGGTGGACCCAGAAATAGCTCTGTTGCATCAAAACTGACAATTTCCATTAAGAATTCTGCTTTTAGCCTCTACCTGCCTGCATGAGACTGCACTTGCTTTGTAACTGGAAAAGCTTATTAAAGACAATGGGAGCCTTGGCACCAGCACAGTTATTCTAGCAGTTTATTGGTGCAGTGCATTAGGAAGAGTAAGGCATATAGAATTCACAGGGCTAATTTAGGACCTATTCTGCCTTTTCTAATTGTGTGTGTGGGTATGCTTTTCTCAAAATCACGGAGAGATTTTAATATAAATTCAGTGTGGTGTGAAACCTTTTCCTTATTTGTGCTAAGGCACTCAAGTCTTACCATCACTTTATGGTGTTTATCTACTTTACTGCTAATGTGCTGCTGAATTGTAAACAAATATAAACAGGGTTATCAGGCAAAATACATTAACATAAACATTTGAATATCATGCTCTTTCTACATCTCTAAGTGGACTAAGTATTTAAATGAAACATTAACTCTTAGAAGTAAACCAGAAGTTTTATTGTGTTCTTTCAGTAATATTATCCCACTATTTGAGTTTGCAGTATGTATTTTGCTATGTTCAACCATTGAAAAGTGAAAAGCCCCAGTGTTCATCAAAAGTTTTTGTATTAAACTAAGAATTTAAAAGGCAAGTAAAAAAATTTGACTTAGGCAACATGACTTGAAAACTAAAGCATTTTGTATAAATGAGTTGACAACTTTGATCCTGTTGAGAGAAGGACAGAAATTAGTGTGCGTCTTGAATTTTTTGCGTAATTCATTAGAAAAGGATTTGAGTTCCATTCTAGTTCACATCAAATTACATTAAGATGGAAAATATTGATTAACATTAGAAATTGGAATGAGCAATCTATCTTTGGGGCATTGTGCATACAGAAAAGGGATTCTGACATTAAGAAATGGCACAGACCTAATTTATTAATAATATAAATGGATGTTCACATTGTACAAAAAAATAATCATTTACACCTATTTTTTGATACCGAGGGAAAAGAAAGCAATGTGGCAGAGTCGTATTGCCCACATTTTTTTAGATTTCATGAATAAAGTCAACAGAGAAGTAATTTTGGTAGGTAGAGGTTTATAAAGCACAATGAGGAATTTAGATATTTCCATGACATGATATTCCAGGCCAGATGATGGTGCAAGCTCTGATCATTGGTTTGCAATTAAAAAAAATTACCTGAATTCTTGCACCTACTAAGAAGTTAAAGAAATTATGAATATCTTTGTATACCTTGTTGAGAAAGATGTGGGTACAATTGAATAATAAATAGACCAGACATGGAATAGCTGCAGGAAAGTTGACTATCAAGCAGGAAATTAATATAATAATTTCTTTCTGACTACTACTTTGAAGGATTATGAAGAAGGGAGAGTTTGCACTTCAAAATAGACCCTGATCTTCATTTTTTGTAGAAAATAACCCTTGCTTTATGAATGAGAAACACCTGGGTGCAATACATGTGAGTGAGTGATACTGCTTCTAGTGTTGGTCCTCTCCCAGAAAATACCTCCATCTGTTTTTAGTTTCTTGTCTATTTATCTTTTTGAAAACTGAAATGCATGCTGCTGCAGTCTTTGTATTACAGCTTTTTTCCCCCTCTTATTTGATCTAAACAGTCTGTATCTTGTCTCAAGTTACTGGAGTCTTTTCTTTCTACAAGTAAATGAACAGGATTGTCCATTAGAAAGGAAATCTGTTCCCTGGCAGCAGAGGCAGTTCCTTGATAGCAGCAGAGTCTTGACCTTGTTGAGTCACCAGGTTGGCTTAACCTGCACAGCTGCTTATAGCTTTTATCATTTTATTACAACTTTGAAATGCAGAGTTCTGGGAATATTTTGGTCAGAGATGTCAAACCTGGACCAATAACAAGTAATTTCAGTAGGTAGCAGTTTGTCAGTTTGTCTTCTAATCTTGCAGCTATGTCAAATTAACTATAGGTACAAGATCAGATGCCAAGTCTTGACAACTTCTTCATCCTCAACAGATCTGCAAAACTCACTGTTTTTGGCAGAAGTTGGAGCTCTGTTGTTGTAACCCACTGAACAGAATTGAATAAAATAGGAAAAACCCCTCTGTTTTAGAGAGGACTGTGTTAGATTACAGGAATACTGTTGCCCGGAAGAAAAAGAGCTTTTTCAGTTGGATCTTCTCCTGTTGTATAAAGTATATGAGGATGAATTTACTTTTTAAAATTTTTTTTGCAAGTGATTTATCTCACAGTGTTTACACCTCCTGAATTTTGGATATGGGTAAATGCACAGGCTTAGTTTTGCAAATTGTTACAAGGTCTGAAGATGAAGTATTGGTTCCATAGTGAAAGCCACATTCATTGTATGGACTGCTGGCTCCAAATGGGCTTCCACTCCCTGTCTAGCACCCCGTAATAACTGTCTTAAGTCAGTTCTGGTGAAAAGTTTCTGTGGGAAAAGTTCACATAAGGAAACCTAACCATTAGGAGTTAGCATAAACACAGCAGAATTAACGTAGGAACAGATGGGCAGTTTTCAAAAGCTGAACCCTTGGCCACAGAGAGATGTAGAAAACCCAAGCACAGGCAAAGCAGATTAAAAGCTAGGAACATTGAAGAGTTTTTGTCTAGTTTTGAAGCAGATTTTTAGAGGAAAAAAATAATTCTCTGAGATATGATTATGATTGTATAAATTTCTTTTTCTCTCGAGTTTTTAATCAGAGAAATGATTCACTTTTTACATTTTTCTAGCTTTTCAGCAAAATAGGTGAGGTGATCAGACGTGACTATGGCAGGGTGTTTTTGAGTGAGTAAGAGGACTAATCCTATTAAAAAAAAAAACTCCCTGGTTTCCTGAACAAACCTAAAAATTACATCTCAGGACCCTAATGACACATTCAGAACTTCTCCATAGGTATCCAAAATAGGTTTTGATGGAGAGTCTCTCCCTACCCTTGCCACTCATGTGCTTTTCAGAAACCCTGGAGTGGCGTTTACTTCATACAACACTTGCTGCTTTTCTTAAATATGTGCTGCTTTGTGGAATGGATTTAGCTGTAAATATATTTTAGGAAGGGCCAAACCATTTTAATTGTCTCCTGGATGTGTTTTTTTCTTGGTGTCAGAAATTAGGCTGATGAATAGTGTTCATAAAGGGGCAGGATCACAGGCACAGCTGTCTCTGAACATTACTGAAGTTATAAAAACTATTAATTTCTCAGTGGTATCAATAAAAGAAAAATATTTTATGCAAATGTATTTAACTTAACAGATAATTATTCAGATTGTGGGATTTACATTAGTGCCTTTTAAAAGACATTTCTACCTCTCTATCATTCTGGACATTTTCATTTGTCTCTATTAAAATTGATAGCTCTGCTCCATGTTAAAAAACAGCATCTATCTTTAAATTTTAGTTCCCTTAGTTGGTTATACAACAGACCATGACCAACAACTAAATTTTAAACAGACATTAAGGTAAAATTAGCACAATACTGAAGGTTTCAAGTGTTTATGTTCAGCTCACAAAGCTGTGCTCTATTCAAATAAAAATAGAAAATAGGTAACAAAATATTGTGAGCAGGACTATTTTGCTGTCCATGGACTGCCGAGGTAACCAATAACCAGTCTGATGAATTTCTTACCTTTGCATAACTCAAAGAGAGGGGAGTTCTGTGCAAGCAATTATGTACATAGCAATCAGTTATGTACAATCAGTGGCGTAACATTTCAAAGCAGTAAATTGATTCTGTACAAGCATGTGAACCCAAACTGGGTAAAACCAGTAAAATCAGTCCCTTCTGTTACTGTCTTGGATGCAATGAGCTGTATTGTGAACCAGATTTGGCTGAGGGTGTGAAAACAGAGCCTGATAGACCCTATTGAATTAATGGTGTCCAATTAAAGTCTTTAGAGATTAGGAATATCTTCCTGTTCAATAGCATTTGTTATCTTAGTTTTCAAAGCTCAGGATATTTTTCCCATTTCTAAAAATAATAAGGATGTTCCTAGTGAAACATACTCACGTAGCCTCAACCCCAATTTGTTTCAACTATTTTTCTTTGCCTTTTAACACATTCTCAGTCAGATATTCAGCATATATCATGGCAGTACAAAAAGTATTTTTTTCTTTCTTTCTGTCATCTATATGCTCTTCATCTTATAAGCATTAAAAGAGCCCTCTGGCTGGAATGTCAGGTGATCTTTATCCCCATTTCATTATAATAGTGAAAGAAAACAAACAGTATTTTAAAAATGTAATTGAACTTTAAAAAAAAAATCTAATTACCTCAGGCAGTAAATGAGAATGGGCCACTTAAATTTTAGTTTGAATGCATTAATTTTTTTTAGTATAAGTCTATTTCAGCTACAGTGGGCTACAAAACAGATGAAGTTTTCAAGGCATAATTTTTTATCTATTGTAATAAGTTTTCACTGTGTTGCAGGTCAAAATGAGTTCTGTAGTTTTAAATTAGTTTTTTGGATATTAACAGCTTAATGGCTGTGGAATTTATATCAGGATCATGATAATTTTTTTAACTTTAAGCATGCCATAAAGGCAATATAAAAAGCTGCTCAAATTATTATAAATTAGATTTTTTTCACTAAGAGAGGACCAACCAAATTAATGAGATATCAGAAAATCAGAACATTTGCAGAAGGTACAAAATATTCCAGAAAGCAGGTTGCATTCATTATGTGTTTCATCAGTAAGCACTGTTGGTTCTCTTCTGCATTTCAGTGCCAGCTGAAGTTCAATGCCAATAGAAGGTCATCGGGGAATGAATGGATTCCAACACTACTATTACTTTATGAGCTATTGCTCATTTCACCACTTCAACACTGGGAGAGATAAATTTTCTAATCCTGAAGTTATTTGAATTAGCTGCTTAGAACTTTTTTGTGAATTATAATACTCTGAAGCACCCCATTTTTACATTTTTGTGCTAAGAACTTATTGAACAAAAACACTCTGTACTGTATATGTGCCAAAGCAGCCCATGGGAGGTTTGAATATCTCTGAGTGGCTTGGTGCCAATGACATCTTGAGCTGACTGTGCTGTCTTAAAGTAACAATCTAAATCAACTTTAAGCTTAAAAAATTAAAATCTCTGCTGTATAAACTCTTGCTATTTATAAGCAGAATAAAGGGAAGATGTTTGAGTTCAGTGGGCTGATAGGTATGAGATGATGAGATTGCCTGCTGAACTTTTCTGAGCTAGCACAATGAAAGGATGAAATGGTTTGATAAAGATCCAATTGAAACCATTTAGAACATGTCTTCTCTGGGGCTTTAAAGTAAATTCAATGACATCAGGAAGCTTGTGGATTGGAATTGTGCATTCTCAGCCTCAAAAAGCAGCAGAATATCCCCTTGAGACCTAAAGGATTTCCCCTCATCTCCAGTGTATCTTTTTGCCTAGTTTAGAAGCTTTCCATTTAAGTTTGGATTTATTTTTTTTTTCATAATCTGCTTCTTTTTGTTTTATTTTGCTCACGGTTCATACATTTATAAAGGCCTGTAAATACCAATTGGTAGCACAGTATCTGAATACCTACTACATTTTCAGTATCTAGCTTTAAATACCTTACTGTTGCACCTTGCAGAGCAAACCTTGCATACTTTGGTCCTTTCCAAGGTAAAAACCACTGATGTTAAATTAAAATGGTTTGTAGAATTTTGCTCTTTATTCTCTGACAGGTATTTCTTGACAGCCTGGAAGTTGCACTGACCCCTGTTTGGTCTTTCACACTCTTGACAACCTCAACCTGGGAGTTTGTTAAAGGGTGCCAATATATCTTGCATATTAACATCTCTATTAAACTGAGGTTTTAAAAGGAATTCTAATAGCATTTGGCCCCAGACAACTCTTAAAGGGTGACAATTGTATGCTGTTATCATTGGAGATATAATTCCTGATCATATCAATTGACATATCATTTGGCAATGGTTCTTGATTTCTCTCTGGAAAAAGCTGCTGGTTCAATTATACCTGCCCATTCTATTTTGGGAATATTTAATGAAATTACTTCTTTTTCAGGAAGAATTTTTTGGCATATTCAGGTTGCATATACATTTTATTGGGCTATAGCTGAACACTAGGAGATGTGATGGACAGAAAGGTGCAATTTCTCCAGTTTGTGTTTCAGTGTGAGCGAGATCTCTTGGCTAACATCTCTCTGCTGTGAACTGTCATGCCCTGCACAGGAAAGAAATATTTCCTCCTGTTTATGAGCTGGTTTGATCTCGGCCAGCACAGGCTGCGTACAAAGGCCCCCTGCTCCACCTATTTATTCCCAGGGATGTGCTCATGTCCTGCTTCCTGGGTGTGGGGACAGCACAGAGGAATAAATACAAAAGGTACTTTGCTATGAACACAGTGTGAACCGCTCCAGCCCTTGCAGCTGAACAGAGCAACAGCACCATCCTGAATGAGCAAAATGCTCAGGCAGGGCCATGGAGTCTCTGGGACTCTGTTATCATGTTTGGAATGCTAACAGTTTAACTGTGGCCAATTTTAAAGTTTAAGAATCACTTCAGATAAAAGACCTCTACCTCCTATGCTGCTGTTTTCTCTGGAGGGGTCATCACAGTCCTCGGATTCTTGCAAAATTTGAACTTGCTGTCTTTTTCTCAGACAAATTATCGGTGATTACAACCGAAGAAAGACTGCAAGCCATGACAAGGTAATTATTCTAAGAGATAATTAAGAAGCAGAACAGAAAAATAGTACTGAAGGATGAACACAGCTGCATTATAACTTAAAGCAAAAATGCTGCAACTCACACCCATGAAGAGGTGGTATTTTTTTGTTATGCTGTAGGAAATGTAGTCATCTCACCAAATAGACACCATTTTTGTTTTTACCCCAGGAGGTAATGGTAGTGAAAATTTGAGTCAGGAGTGGTTCTGAGAGCTTGTGCTATTCCAACCATTCTGTCATCTTTTCCTGAGCCAGAATTGACTGTATCTAAAGCTTTCTCTCTAAAGTTCTCCAACCTGTTACTGAAAACATACAATGATGAGTATCACATACTGTGCTTAGTGACTTGTGTCGATGTTCACTGCCCTAATCAGAAAATGTTAGAAAATGTAGCAAAATCCAGTACAAATTTTCCTTGCTGTATTTTAATTTCCTTATGTCTACTCCGGACTTAATGGAGAACAGCTTAGAGACTTTTTTTTTTGCAGTTGCAAGTACAAAAAAAAATTCTTGTTTTCCTTCAATCTATTCCTTTACGAAGTTAGTCCTTAAAATAAGTGACCAATCCAAAGAGAAGTTAATTCAAAATGATGGATGTTTTTGAGCCAGTTAACTTCAGGGCTTGATCTGATACTGATTGAAGTGATAGGAAAGTGATCTTGAATCACAGAAACTGCATTTTTGCCTCATGAGGTGCCGGTGCCCTCATTCCTGCTGCAGCCAGACACGAAGATTTCTGGGCAGCCCAGAGCTGGCTGAGCTTCTCAAATGCATTAGCAGTGTTAGCTGTAGCAGTCCCAGCCCCTTGCCAGCTGGGGGATGGAGCCATCACTCCATCCAGGATACCCAGATGGTGTTCTTTACTTTTAATTCCCTGTGCTTTTGCTCTCTGCTAATGTGCTTTCATGGTCATGTTTGCTGTCTATTTATCTGTGGATGTAAAATTAAATTTCCTTGTTTTCTCCTCCCCTTTTATTTCCTCTAGTTGGTTTACATGGTGGCATCTGTGGAATGCTGTAACTTTAATTACCTGTTTAAGATGCAAATTGAGGATGAGGAAAACTTAAAAGATCTATGGATTTGTTAAAAATTCCTACAGTTTGCTTTGCAGATTGACAGCATCCATTAATGGTTTTAGTATCGTTGCAAGCACCTATGCTTACATGTAAAAATACAAAACCAGTTTGAGTACATAGGAAAATACAAGGCAGTTAGTATTCGTTCCCTAATTAATTTGTGAATTATGTAATTCTATCGTGGAAGCCTTATTTTGTAATATTAAAAGTAGTCATTCCAGATAAAAGGAACGAAGCTGAAGTTATTTTGAAAATATTTAATACTTATTTTTAATTTTTAGTGAAAATCTTATTTTGCAGTTGGGGTGACTTTTTGTCACATGCCCTTCTTTGCCCTTTGATACCCTGGATTTCAGTACCTTATTTTAGCATTCCTTTTTCATGGTCTGCAAACTTTGGAGTTAAGTTTTATGTGCACTGTAGGAAGCAGAAAGACAACAGCCACTAGAAGTTATCAGAAAGAAATTGCACCCTATAAATGCATTTTGGGGTAGTTCTGCTAGTCTTTATCTCCAGATAATTGTGGGTATTCAGTAAGCATGCACATCTATAAATACTCTATTTCTGATTTTCTGTTATTTGTATTTGCATTCACAATTACTGGGCAACTTCAGATTTTCCATGCTGGCACAGCCTAGATTGCCTTGGGTACCTCCATGCAGTAGGAATAGAAACCCTCTATGCTGGCACACGGATAATGAAATGGTGTGGCAGCAACATCACTTGCATAATTATGCTTCAGTTTATGCTGAAGGAAAAGCTGGCATTTCCAGTTTAATTTTTGCCCTTGTCTCTGAGAGGTCTGTTCCTTCCAAATTCTTTTTCTCTTAAGAGATTTATCTACAGTGCAATTAGGAACACAGAAAAACCAAGCAATGAAAATGTGTGAATGTGCAGGCAGCAAAAAAGTGTCATGAAATATGCAGCATGCAGAAATTATCTTTCTCCTTCCCCTCATGTCATCCGAATTCATGATCGCCTCATATGATCCAGTTTCATTTGTTAGTGATGTAAATAAATGTTTCTTGAAATTTGTGATTAGAAAATGAACTTTAGTGTAAAGGAGTAACTGGTTTACAGGTCACGTGTAAATCTTTCCTGAGGTGGATATTAATACACTGTGCTTCAACATTGATAGAAAATGCTACTTTTATTCTTTTTTTCAGCAATGGGACTTTGTCCAAACATATAGTATTCAGCAGAAGATTAAATCCTCTGTAAGGCTAGAAATATAATACAGTAAATATGCCTTATTTGTTATTAAAACACTGGTAGAGCATTTGAAAAGTGCAGTTCTTTATTCCGGCTGTGGGAGTTGTGTTGAAGTCCTTAAGGCATTGAGATGGTGCAGCAATTGCACACATGCGATGTCAAGACTGCAAAACTTTGATGAAAGCTGTATCTTTGTTTTTGCTGCAGTGAATCAAAACAAAAAAACTTCAGAAATATCTTCCCATGTTATATCAAAACCTAGCACTTAGAGTCCAGTGAGTCATGTCAGCAGCAGAGCTAGTGAGTGAATTTATATTTGTGTCTGAATAACACCCATCCCCATAAGTTTATTATGGTTCTCCTCTTTAAGAGCTGCTAAGTGTGCAGCAGTTGCCTGAGCTATATGGACTTCCTCGTTAGGCTGATGAACTTCAAAGCAATGGGGGCTCCTTCCAAGTGTGAAGGGAGGACACCCAATGCATTTCAACTGAAGTTAAGGATAAAAAGTACTTTTTTTTTTTAACAAAATGTTCCAAATAATTAGTTTCTTTTGCACCTAAAAGAATGTATAATTTTTTCATCCAGGAAGCCACTCTTTCCCCTTGCCATTTCTGATTTACAAAATTAAGTTTTACTTGAGTGAAGGCCTTTATTGACCTCATGAGTACCAGATCTTCCTCTGTGGAGTTCAGAATAGGTACACAACCTATGAATGAATTGTGGCCACATTTTACTGCAGACAAGTATTTAAGAGTATTTCCTCAGTTCTTTAATTTTTAGGCTTCTAGATTCTGTTTTGCTGTGGTTTAACTGTAGTCTGTCCAAGTCCTACTGGGTATGTGTAATTTAGATTGGATATCTGCTTAGTTTTATTAGCGATAACATGTAAAAGATTTTGTAGAGAAAGCCTCTTATTTTCCATTTTAATAAATCTCATTCTAGAGACAGATTATTTTATCGATTTTAGCATTAAGCGAAGAAAATGCAAATTCTAATTTGAGTCTCGAGTCTAGGAATGAAGCCTAATTCTTTGGCAAAAGGTGAACTGAATGGGCTGTAATGCAGTTGTCTCAAAGTTATTTCAGGTTTCAGTCCAAATATACTGCAGGACCCAGCAGAGTTATTTCTGCACTCTGGTGAAGACAGCCTAGTATTTTATTTTTTTTTTAATGACTAATGACAAGCTGTGAGAGTAAGACTTCAAGATACAGATTGAAACTGTTCATGTTTTGAAATGTAGTGCTCCTTTTCTCATGTATTAGATCATGGAAAATATCGCTTAATGGGAAGAGGAGGGAGCCAGAGTACAGTGGGCGCTGCTGAGGAGGGAATCTTGTAGAAGATTCATAACATAACAGAGACCTCTAGCATTAAAGTGTGGTTTTTCCTTTCATTTCCATATGTTCACTGTGAGATTTGTACAAATAAAGATGAAAGGGTTGGATACTAACCTGCTCTGTAGGGCCAGCTGCTCTTTGAAACAAGGAATCCTCGTGGCTGGGGGCAGATTCCCCCGGGTCAGCTCCACAGCCCTGCTCTGCTGTACCTGTGCAGGGCTCTGGACCCGCAGGCTGCTCCCTGAGATGCTCTGTGTCCCTTAGGATCTAAGGCATGGCGTGACCTGTTTACACATGAAAGCTGTGGCACATGTGTGGGGACAGGAGGAGCCTGCAAATAAATGTCACTGCATGGTGCGTGTTGTGTTTTACAGTGAAGACCATTTCCTTAGAGGGATTGTATTCTTATGGAATTTGCAGGTGCTAAAGGTAGTAAACATTCCTCTGTTTTTAAGAATTAGGCTGTTAAATTCTTAATCTGTATTTACCGCCAGGAAAAAAAACCCTACATCTTTTGTAGGAGTGCGACATGACATTTACTTTTCATTTCTTGGGGTTACACACTGCTGTGCAATGTGATGCACTTGGACAGTACTTACCCTGCGTGAGAGGGGATCCTTATTCCAAGAGCTGAAAAGATAACATGAATTGAAGTTTGAAAAAGAAATTTTTGCAGGCTGTAGAAACTGGCATTTTCTGTTAATTTATTTTTTTACCCCCAAGAATGGAGAAACAGGAAAAATGTATTTCATAAGTGTGCATGACTGCTTACAATTTTGGCAGTGGAGCAGAGAGCCTACTGTCCCTCAGGTAACATAATTTGCTTTCTTTTTGCCTATGGACATACTAAAAATGTAACATTTTGCAAGAAGGCGGTGCAACACATAATAGATGATCATTTTGTGATAGAAAATGCCACAGAAATCGTTTTGTGTTATATGACATGGCTGTACAGAGCTCAATGGAGTATAAGTATTATATATATATATATATATATATATATATATGCACAATAGTATGTCAGTGGTTTTAAGATGAGAGAGAAGTCATCCTCTGTTGAAGCTGTAGCTATTTTAATCAGAACTATGATTTCTTTATAAAAGTCAAGACTTAGTTGGGCTTTTCTGAGATGTGGGAAGGCCAAGAAAAATGGCATTTAGATGAAGTACATGGCAAGACCGGCGTGCACAAGGAACGAATTTTATTACTACTCCTTTTCCTCACTGTTAATTTTCCTTTTCTGTTGCTTGTGCTCCAGTTTTTGTGAACTGTTCCAGACTGAACTTGATGTTTATCACAGATGTATTTGCTGTAACCCTGGATAGCTTGAATATTATGCCTTTCATAGGTACAGAGCCAAGAAATAATAATTTCACCAAGTCTGCTAGAAGGAAGTGGATCATGAAGGGAAGATGTGGATTGCCCAAATGGTGCAATGTGGGCATTAGTGGAGAAGTTATTCTGATTTTCTGTGGGACAGGGGTTTAGGCTGAATAAGTGATTCGTTATCAGATGAACAATCAGCTCTGCTGGGATTAGTGCTGCTGTACACTATATAGGAAATCACTGACAATTTGTCTCATGTGCTGATCAAATTAATTGTCATTCCAGAGGAAGGATAACTATTTCTTGCAGTTCCACATAATGTGTTCTGCTCAAAAAGCAAGCTGAGTTGAGGTGTTCTGATCATCATCATCTAGGTATTCCTAATTTTCTCAAATCAAGGGAGTTCTTTTGGGATTCTTTATCTAGCAAATAAAAACAACAAAAGATTCAATGTCTGGACAAATTTAAGTAGGGAATAAGGACCAAATTTTAACAGCAACTGTATGAACAATTTACCAGTGTTCTCTATCACCTGAAATCTTTAGATCAAGGAGACCTTTCTAAAGTAGACTTTACAGTTCATCTATAAACCTCTTTTGTTTGTATCATGCTGTTGATTCAATAATACAATTACAGTGGTTCTATTTGATCTCAGAGAACCTATTTTTCTTGTACTTTTTCCAATTGTAAGCAGAAAATAAAGTTGTTTGGTTCTTAATCTGCACAAAGTTGGTTTGGCAATACTTTTGGGATTTGCAGTTCTAGTGAGTATCCATGATTTATGGAATAAAATAACAGAATGTATTTTCTATTACTACCTTCATTAATGATTTTGACTAACTTTTTGTGACTGGAACTCCCTTTAACTCTTCTGTGTTGAGAAGTCTGATTTGCTAATTTCAGTCCATCTTGTCAACATTCTCTCATTCTATCCCAAACAGAATTGCATTACGAAACATAGATTATATAAATGTTTTTATGATGTTAGCACAAGTTCGACTGAAATAATTTTCGTGTAGCAAAGTTATTTCCCTTGCTAATAATGGTTTGAGTTACTGCTGTAGGAGATACTCCATCCTGAGGGATAGGCCACATCTCCAGGCTGACTAAAGAGAAACACTACAAGTGTCTGAAACCCCACAGCTCCGCTAGTCCTGGCAGTGGGAAGCAGGATTTTTCATAGAGGAAACAAAGCTGAGTGGATGGCATACGTTTCCTTTATGCATTCCTTACAGTTTAAGCTGTGGAAAAATACGTGAAAGTCAGCACAGAAGGTCTGTGATTGAAATCCTCACATGAATGTATTACCACTTTGAAAATTCCTCCCTTCCATCTCCTCTGATTCTGATATGCACATGATGGGAATCTTCAGTGTGTTTGTAGACACCATCAGGACTGCAGTGGTATGAGACTGATGATGGGGGAAATTGGAATGATATACCTGGAATAGTGTCCTATTTGATTCGTGAAACACCACAGTGTTGCCAGTTTTACTTAGCTTTTTTAAGGGCTGACTTTAATTAACAAATCTGGCAATTAAATAAACTGAAATGATGCACAGAGAGGAGAGAACACCAACATTCTCAGTTCATGGGAGCATTCTCTGTATTACTTGCAGAGCTGGAGCTCATTATGTTGTTTACCTCTGGAAACCATCCTTTCTGCCTTTCTTTTTCTCAAGCGGCAGCTTCTCTATGACTGTGTTGACTGGGGTATTAAGATATGAATAGGTAATCCTGTAACAGTTGGGATTCAGTAGCTGTACAGAAAAAGGAGAAAAAGAAATCCTACTATGCTCAGAGAAAAGCCTAGACCCCATAATTAAGATAACATTTCATTTGACAACTGAACAGGAGCCAGACCTTCAGTCATTTTGGAGCTGGTATATTGCCACCAATTATTTTAAATCTCTTTAGTTGCCAGATATTGTTGCTGTTCTGCTGCCTGGCAGGACACCAATGATGCTGATCTATGATCCAAACAAACAGGAAGAATAAATTAACAGCAGGGGAACTGGTACATTCTCAGTCCACCAGAATTAACCACAAGTGCAAAGGAGCCAGTCATAAGGTAATGACTGCCTGCAGGGTGGACCGTGTTTAAGGTACTCTTTACTGGATAAGAATGTGGAAATGACTATGTGACTAAACTAAGTGACTCTCATATTTTAGGAAAATATTTTAAGAAATTATAAATTCTTCATTTTTTTTCCTGCTATAAAGTGCACACCTTGAGTTTTCTGAGTCAGAGAACAAGGCCTTCTGACCAAATTCCCTATTTATGTTGAATTTTTACACATTGCTGCCATTTATTGTTGAGCATGCAAGACCACATATATCATATCAGGAAAATTGTTTGGAGTACCAATCTGTACTCTGCACAAATCTGATTTTTCTGCAGCTGAAGTAGTGTTCTCGTAGCCTGGATATGTGCTTGACAACTTCTGGTGGTTCTTAAGGAAGCCTCTGTACTGGGATATAAACTTCTCTCTAGCAGCTCTTAGGTTTGCTGATGTCAGTGCTCAACTGTTTTTAGAGAAAAACAAAACAAAAAACCCCTCAAAAAACTTAATTTCTTCCCTCTTGCTTGTAAGGAAATTTCCCAGGAACTAAACCCTTGCTTGTCACCCAGGTGGTCCTGGTGAGAGAGAGCAGAAGGGAGATTGAGAGCCCTCCAAGTGATTTGTGAATTTGTTGTATAGAATGTCACTTCTTTATATTCATTGCTTTTGTTGTTTGTAGTTTGGTTTGAAATTGTTTGTTCTGATACATATTTTTAAATTGATAAAGGGTTGTGATATATAATCATAGAAAGGCTTGAGTTGGAAGTGACTCTTTTTCATACTGTGAATCATAAATACAAAATCCTTAATATAAGCACGTTTTGTTTAACTCATGATGTTGCTTTTTAATGAAAAATTAAATGCAGGTTTTTAAGTAACATTATAATAAGAGAAGATGGAAATCTTTTTATCTTCAGAGTTCTAACGGGAGCCCTATGTAGAAGCCTAATTGAATTTCATGTACCAGGACAATGTTTTGGTTCTTTTATTCAAATGGAAGGGTTTGGTATTCCCAGAGGAAAGCACTTCATTATGGCTTGGTCCTTTGCAGTTAAATAGCTTACCTCATCTAGGTTTTGTATATTTAGATAGTGTAATCTGCTTTTTATTTTATTTTTTTTCTACTGGTTTTGGAGTCACTGGGTGATTCTTTTGATAATAAATGTTCCTAAAAAGAAAAACTGCAAGTATTTTATCTGAAACCTTTATTTTTAAATACATGAATCATAATCTATTTACTGATGGGAGATGAGAAAGTTGAGGTTGGTGTCACTGTGATTAAATAGAGTTAAATCATGTGCAGAAAGACTTGTTGCTTCAATGTACGATCATGTTGTCCTTCCCTGCATCCTTATTTAGAATGGCACTGCCTTTCAAGCTAAATACATAAAGTAGCACTAACAAGTTTTCACAGCTCTGCTTTAGGGTACTTGAAGGTTTATTTATATGTTATATCTCAAAATCTTGCATCTGAAGCTGGAGTCCTGCCATCTGTGGTTAACTGTGCATTAAGGGGATTGCTGCCAATACAAGTGTACAAGACGACAAGTATGATCAGTTGGAAATTATCTGCTAGGAACGAGATAGAAGCACATCTAGAATGTAGCTAAAGCCTGGGATTAATGGATGGTGTTAACTTCCCGTGGCACATATGGTTGTTCTTCAGCACTTCCCTACTTTTAACCCTCTGTAGCTCTCAAAGGATGTTTTCCAATATCCCCTACCCCCAGCTACATAACTGCCAAATAAATGGAGCTTTGTACTATTTTGGAGAGTTATTTCACAGATTGAACAGTGGAAAAAAATACCTTCTACTGCTGGACATATCCTGGCATGCAGAGAAGACAAACAATATGGTTTTACATAATCCTGAAGGTCAGCAGCACTTGCATTTAAATCAAGGAGGTTGTGGCTGAAAGACACTCTAAGGACTGGACTTGGCAAAGGTGCCAACACATTGGCAGTCTGTGACCATCTTTGCCAACAGACAATTGTTTGAAACAATTTCACACAATGTTTTGTGTGGTTTTTTTCTTTCTTTTTTTTTTTTTTTCATTTAAATGAAACCTTTAGTATGCCCAGAAGAAAGTATTTCATTATAACTTTGTCCCTTGTAGTCAAATAACTCCTCTCCTCTAGGTTTTTTGTGTTTAGCTAGTGTACTCTGATATTTTTAACCCTACAAGAACACGCAGGCCTCTCATTTCAATGAGGCTTGCAGAGCATGGTGCCACCTTAGCACCTGACTGGAACATGGATCGTGATTTGTGAGCATGTCTGAGCACTGTTTGGTGCGAAATTCTGGGGTGACATTGGTGGCTGCTGAGGTTTGCAGAGGCAGTGGGGTTGGACATTTGCCAGCGCAGGTCACAGCACTTCAGTGGGTGAAGATTTGCAGTACCTTACTGTGCATATATAGACTAGGATGGAATACATTTATTTTACATTCCTGTTCAAAATGTGAAGTGTGGAAATGCTTAAAGATATTTAAATCTGTTCTGCATATTTTCCACCATATGGTAACTACTTTTATGGCTTGTTGGCTTGTTTTCTTTGTTGGTTTGTTTTGGGTTTTTTTATGTTTTTTTTTTTGTTTGTTTGTTTGTTTGTTTTTGTTTTTGCTTTTTTAGCATTTTCAGCTAAACCTCTGTGGTACCTGGTGGAAATCTCCTAAGTTAATAAAACTAATATAGGAAACAGGAGACAATACAGCAGGAGACAAACAATGTTGTTGTTTAAACACAGTGTGTAGTTACCTGTCTTAGTCATATGAATTTTGGGCTCAAATAAAACCTCAGTATACAGGTATGGCGCTTAATCCCATGTAGTCACAAAATAAGGTAACCTGAGAAATCAAACAAAAACATGATTTATAGTTTCCACCGGTGTTGGTGGTATTTTTAATATATGTTCATTTTTTCTTGATTTCTTCCTCACAGGTGATAGAAATTGGCTGGTGGAAAACAATAAAGTAGAAATACTCTGATAAAGAAAAATAAATCTCTGCTGAGCCATAGAAACTGTAGCATAGAAGGATGAACAGTTCAAAAAAGTTCTGCACATTGAAATTAACTATAGCAACACATCAAACATCTAGGCAGTGGCATGGATGGAGAACTGTGAACATACACATTAGGAAAGGAAAAATGTTTTGAGCTTAAACTGAGCTGTTTGTATTTGAACCAAAATTATTAACATTTTCTGTGTGGGAGGGATATGGGGAACGATGTCTTAGTTTTGCTTGCAGATTAATTTTTCAAATGAGAAAGGGCAAGTTTCATTAGAAATGATCTCCCTGTGTTTATGAAGATGAGGTGAAGGAAAAGGCAATTTCTGGTTGACATTCATTTGGGTTTGCTTTTCTTATATGTGCAACAGTCACTTAAGCAGAGTTCTGGGAACGTGTACAGAAAATATATTAGTTTGTGACTCCCTTGCATTGAATTACTGCATGACCTCTCCTTTACTTTTCCTGCTCTGCTGCAAAAGATATTGAACATCTGAGGATTTGTCCCCCCACACCCCCAAATTTACATGTCAATAAACCAGTATTATACACAGAGGAAGAATGAAGGAACACAGAAGTTAATTAATCTTAAGATTACACAGGACTGAAGTGTAATTTTAGAAGCTGATCTGAGTTTCCTGGGTAATTCTATTATCTTGGGAAGAACAAAAAAATCCTAGTACTTTTCTGCTTTAACATTTCATATCAGGGAGGAATAAGTTGNATATATGTTCATTTTTTCTTGATTTCTTCCTCACAGGTGATAGAAATTGGCTGGTGGAAAACAATAAAGTAGAAATACTCTGATAAAGAAAAATAAATCTCTGCTGAGCCATAGAAACTGTAGCATAGAAGGATGAACAGTTCAAAAAAGTTCTGCACATTGAAATTAACTATAGCAACACATCAAACATCTAGGCAGTGGCATGGATGGAGAACTGTGAACATACACATTAGGAAAGGAAAAATGTTTTGAGCTTAAACTGAGCTATTTGTATTTGAACCAAAATTATTAACATTTTCTGTGTGGGAGGGATATGGGGAACGATGTCTTAGTTTTGCTTGCAGATTAATTTTTCAAATGAGAAAGGGCAAGTTTCATTAGAAATGATCTCCCTGTGTTTATGAAGATGAGGTGAAGGAAAAGGCAATTTCTGGTTGACATTCATTTGGGTTTGCTTTTCTTATATGTGCAACAGTCACTTAAGCAGAGTTCTGGGAACGTGTACAGAAAATATATTAGTTTGTGACTCCCTTGCATTGAATTACTGCATGACCTCTCCTTTACTTTTCCTGCTCTGCTGCAAAAGATATTGAACATCTGAGGATTTGTCCCCCCACACCCCCAAATTTACATGTCAATAAACCAGTATTATACACAGAGGAAGAATGAAGGAACACAGAAGTTAATTAATCTTAAGATTACACAGGACTGAAGTGTAATTTTAGAAGCTGATCTGAGTTTCCTGGGTAATTCTATTATCTTGGGAAGAACAAAAAAAATCCTAGTACTTTTCTGCTTTAACATTTCATATCAGGGAGGAATAAGTTGTTTCCTGTCTTTGGGCAGCCAAATCCCAGCCGTGCACCCAAGCTGGCTCCTGGCAGAGAGCTGTGCTGCCTCTCTCCCATCCTGCCTGCTCCTAGTGATGAGCCACAGGGCAGCAGGACTCATTTTCCTTCCTGCAGTGGGCAGGGAGCTGCCAGGGCACCTCAGGGGTGACCATTTCTGTGCCAAAGCAGAGGAGAGGTTGATGTGCTCTGGGATGTCTTCTCCTCTGGCCCCTGATGTGTTCCTGATGTGCCATGGGGGATTTGTGGTTCGTCCCCAAAGGCAAGGACCATGATGAGTGCTGTAAAATCCTCCTCTTCCACATTTTGGACAGTGGAAGTAATTTCCACGCCTTTGTGAACAAATAATGACTGTATTACCTGCTTAATCAAAGTGCACTCTACCTTTGCCAAGTACAGAGGAGCTTCTCCAGGGGATGATTCAGAACAGAATCTTAATTTGTGCTGCCTCCCAGTTGCCCGCAGGAGGGACTGGACTCCTGGATTCAGTTCCTTAAACTTGCATGGTGGAAAATGGGAAGTTGCACATTTCCTCCCTAGGAACAGAATGTGGGAATCAGCAGATTCAGTGCTTGCTCTAAGAGGCACACTCCTATCGTGTCCATGGCAGTGGTTTAATTGGGAGTGAATTCTAAATGTACAGCTTATGAAAAAGGAATCTAAGGAATACAAAGGCTCAGCAAGATTGCTGGAAAAAAGCTTTACTTTTTGTGTGTAATAAGGGATGTCCCTTTCTAAAGAGAGTGGCCTGTGAAGAGCCTTCTGTGCATGATGGCGAACAGACACAAGAAATGAAGAAATGTTGCCAACTTGTTAGAAGGAAGCACACTAATGATAAACTATGACAATTTCTATTTTTGAACTTCTTCTTTTAAAGGAAGAAACATAACCAAAAGCATAGGATTGTCATAGAGGAGGGGTGTTTTCTTTTAGCTGAGAACTATTTCCAAGGCTGTACATGAAGTGAGTTTTCACTTCAAAGCTGTCTACACCAAGGAACAGTAACTTCTAATGAAACTGATAGTTAAACCCTCAACTATCACATCATAAGCGAGTTGCTGTAATAGTGCCTGCAACTATTGCACATACTCTTTGATTTATCGTATTTTTGATCTTTTCCACCTGCTGGACCAGCACAGCTTTGTTCACCCTTGCTGAGAATTTTTAAAATTAACTAATATACCAACAAAAATACATTAGCAGACTCTCATTATCTTTACATGATCATTATTTGAGGTCAATAAGAAAGGACATGAATAATAACTGGTCAGCTACTCAGGAAAATCAAGTCTTACACAGGAGAAAGAGATCAAGGCTACATTTTTAAATAAAACAAATTCCTGTCATTTAAATATTGCAATTAATTATGTGATATGATGCCTATGCTGTAAATTTCCCTGCACTGTACCTACATTGCAAAAAAATTTGAAATGTTATTGTTTTCTAAGTTTAAAAGCAGATTTTAAAAGTTATTATGTATTCTGAGCTTGCTGAAGTTTGGGTTTGAACACACAAATTCTGAATATCTTTCCTATTGGTACCTGTATTTCTTCTTAGTGAAGAATTGTATTGATTCAGTTTATTGTATCAAATAATATGTGAGTGGGCAGAAACATATATGGATTTCCTAGTTAGAAACAAGAGGGAAAATACAAAGTCATCCTAATGATCTGAAGATTTTACTAATTTGTCATTACTTGTAAAGGAAAAAAAAAGTTTTATATCTTTGGAAAAGCTATAAGATTTTTCTAATCCCCGTTTATAGAATGTCTTTCTAAGTCATATTTCTGGTAAATTTTCTTCCACTGGGTAGTGGACAGTCTGACAATGATTTTTGCTCCTGATGTGATTTATGTGGAGGAAAACCCTCTCCCACAGTGCACATGTGTGTGCATGGATGTGTGAATTAGGAAAGGAAGATTTATCTCCCCAGTGATGAACTCCCAGGTCTGTACCTAAGAAGTGTCAGTCAATACTCTGTTAAAAAGTCAAGTGTGAGTCAGTAGTAGTAGAACAGAAGCCAGATAATATTTTAATTGGAATTATTTTCATTAATCTTCCTAGCACCGAATTTACTGTATTCTCAGAGAGTTTGTGACACTTCTGTTTCCTTTCTTTCTTTCCCATGTTCTCATCCTTAGTAAAGTGCATTTCTTTGAGTTTTCTTAAAGAAAAAAAAGAAGGAACAACAACCGGAACCCAAAGCAACCAAACCCTTGGGAATGATTGTGTGGAGCTTTAGAATTGCATTGGTAGTCTTTATGTAAATCACGTTCCCATTACTGGATTACCATAAAAATACACAAATTCCTCCAGGGTAAAGTGTATTATGAACACATCTGCCATCAGAGACAGGCAGGAGGTACAGAAAGGGGCTTGGCTTGTGGAATTACTGAAGTTTAGCAGAGTCCTACCAGTTGAACTCCGTGGGATATGTTTCTCTCCTTTTGCCTCTATAAACCTCCAGATGATAAGGATTTCTCACAGCCATAAGAGAGCAGCCTGTTCTATACTGAGCTGCCTGTTAAGGGAGGTCGCAGTTGCCAAATTTCAGTTCAGGCGGGGGCTCAATCTATTCCCAGCCAGGAGGAAGACTTATTTGGAAGACATTTCTTAGGACTAGGCAAAGGGCTGCGGAGATGTTTACGGGGTGGGAGCACCTCACACATGCAGAAAGAGAGCTGGGACTGCATATTCTGGTGCAGAGATGGCTCGGGGATTTCTTGAATATATGAAAATATCTGAAGGGAGGATGTATAGGAAAAGGAGCAAACTCTTGTCAGTGCTGTCTAGGGACAGGGCAAGAAGCTGTGGGCACAAACTGAAACCCAGGAATATAAAGAACTCCTCTTTCTGTCTTTTGCTGGAGATGACTGAGTGCTGAAGACTCCTTAGGGCAATATATTTAAAATGCCATTGCGAGGGTAAGGCACCTTGTTGTTAAAGCATTGACGCAGTGCTCCACCAGCAACATTTTTGATGTTCCTGTGTTCCCATTATTCAGGGAATTCTCTTTTGATGCTGTGAAGCATACAGTGCACAGACATGATGAGATTATCCAGCCTGACTCAGGAGCCATGTAGCCAGTTTATCACAGGGGCTCTGCAGTTTCATCTGCCCTGACAAATAGATCCCTTGGCAGGGATGAGTAGACTGTGAAGAGAGCTTGGTTCATGTATCTACACTGCAAGATTTATATAAGATTCCCCCTAATTTAAACAATGGGTGGCAGATATGGAAATTAAAAGCTTGCAATAACATTCACTGGATTCCGTGGTGTATCTTTCATTTAGATGTAGATTTGAACACTCTGCTGTTATTCAAAGTAGCCTGGTCCAAGCCACTGAAAATTCATTAAAAAAAACCCTTCTCAACAGTTTGGCAATTTGACCTGGTAATACCTGTTCTCTGTACAAGAATCTGAGAAATGAGTAAGCGATTTGAGACCTAGTGAGTGCATAGTTAGAACAGGAATTGTTTATATTGCATAGGGATACATTTAGTCAAGTAGAAGGATTTCTTTAGGAAGGCACTTCATCTGTTTCACTATAAAGTTAATTTTTAGTTTGAAAAAAACTTATGCTATTTTTCCATAAGTACGTATTATTTCAGAAACAGATTAAAGGGAATCAGTTCATTGACTGTAAACACCTCATTTATTTGAAGTAATTATGTGAAAAATTTATTCCAGGAAGAATATTTGATATAAAATGAGTCAGTAGTATGTCCTAATGTTTCTGCATAAATGAGGCTTTGTCTCAATAAATTAGAGCCTGTAAAACCATAATCTTAATAAACTTCACAAATTGCTTTGCTCATGACTGTTAAACTGGAAGTGTTATCCACTCTAGAGGGAAATAATTGTTTTCATACCTGTTTATTTCTGACTATCACAGTAATTGTGAGGCATTCTCTTTGATGTAATCCCTTATACAGTTGTATATAAAAAGCGACATAAACCATTTTGTGTTATAATTGAACAACTTTGGAAACCAGATTTTCAATCTTCAAACGTTGCTAAATCAATTCACTTGGAAACCTTCAAATAATTTCTAGAAAAAAAAAATAAGAATAAAGTGGGTTTATTCTTGTTTTTGAATGTTATTCCTGACTAAACAATGTTCTCAACTATTTCTGAACAGGAACTTACTCTGTGCATGGCCTGTTGAAATAAATGAGCTGCCATGTCCATTCAGCAAATCACCCATGCATTAATGTAATATTAAGTTTATTAACAGGTCATTTTAAATGACCATGATAAAGTGCAACATTCATACTTTCCAATTATGGGAGGCAGAGTACTGAAAACTGATCTGAACCATGATTTGGTGGCTTTTGCCTTTTTTTCCTTCCCAGAGCTTTCTACTTCTGTATTACCCAAACTTATTCCCTACATCTGGACTGCAAAAGCAGTTAGAAACTCTTCTCTTGCAATAGCACATGGAATTTTTAAGGAAAAAATTTTGGAATTACATAGCTCAGTTTAGACTTTCACTGCAGGATCTTCATCAAGAGAAAAACAACAAAAATCTCATCCAGGCTTTTGCCACTGCAGCCTTGTTCTCCACACTACTGAATGTTTTCTAGTCCTTTGTCTTGTTTCATAATGGATCTTAAAAGTGAAGGAAGTCGAGATAATCACTGGTACCTCACCTATCCCAGGGTCATTGGGCTGGAAATTGCCCTTCAGTGCTGGGTCATTGTGCTCTTAAATGGAGAGGCTTTGTATTATAATGGGAGTTAATTATTAATAAGGCTGTGAGAGAATTGCCAGAGTAAATTTCTAAAATACCCTGAGCCATGATTGAACATTTTCAAATATGTAATATTTCTGGGTGAATGGGGTCATTAATTCTCCATTTACAGAATAAGTGGACTGCTCAAGGCTGGAAAATTCAGAAGCTATCTGTGATGAGACATGATTTCAGGTTTTACCTCCAAGTTTGCCTTTCGGGGTCAAGGATTTACTGTGTGGCAACACTGAAGATTCTTTAAGCTGCTGCTTTATGTCCAGAAAGTGACACTTAAGACTTGGAGTGAGTGATTTCACGTTAAATTCTTTGGATATATGAAATAAAGTTTTTGATCAGTGACTAGTGGGAGGGCGTGTAGCCACAATCTGTAAAGGGAGGATCAGTCTTGTGCTTATTTAGTTTTTCATGTGATTCAGACATATGAGATGACAATCTTTGAGAATGTTAAATAGCTAGATAGTATTTTAAGACCAAGTTAGAACATCTTGCAAAGCTGCTATGCCTTGTTATGGTGTTGTGCTGAACTTGTATTCTTTTTCTGATTCTTTAAATCTGGAGTTACAGGGTGAATATACCCATGAGCTGTTGGAAGCTGATGTTCTCTTATTATTATTATAAATATGGCATATTTAATTTGTATATTAAGAAAAAAAAAGTGAAAAAATCCTGATTTAAAAATGACACCTTTTCCCCCCAAATTCCTCTTTTATACTATCTTCAAAACCCAGTCCAGAAGTGGATAAAATACATAATCTTAGCTTTTAGAAGAATGACCTAATCAAGACTGTAGGTGATGAATTGTGAGGTCGTTTTAGGGGAGGTTATATTGTGAATATAAAATGGAACTAAATCTGAAAGAAGTGTAAAGCAGATATGATAAAAACTTGCATGAACTTATTATTCAGCTTCCAGCTGTCACGAAGAAGTTGTAGTTTTGCTGGTTAAAAACATTTTGTGTGACTATGGATTTGATATAAAAATGATTTAGATTCTGTGGGTTTGTGCAGAGTCTCTTTTCTGCTGAGCTCTTTTACAGGCTCAGATAAAATTTATCTATTGACTTTTGCTTTGCTTCAGCTATCTTTTAAAGTAATTAGGTATTTTTTGGCACCTTAATATATTAACTTCCTTACAATGAGAATTGTTATGGATTGTGGTCATTCCTGGCTTACAATTTTGAGAGTTGTCTTAAAAGTAAAACGTTATATAGAAAGGATTTATGAATGAGAAACAACAGGCATGGTCTCTGAATAGGGCTGGGAATGCAGGATTGCATGCAAGCTTGTGACTTTTCAAGACTTTTGGCATCATTTGAAGGTCAAAAAACAAGAAGGCAGGGAATTCCAATGTTATTGTATTTTATTCTAAAGTAGTGTTTTCCTTCATTGTGAAGAGTCAAGTGAAAGGCTACAACCACACTATTTGTTATGTTTAAAAAACACTGCTTTATCATAATCACATTCATATAATTATATAGAAACAATCTTGGACCATTGTGCATATGGGTGATCTCTCCTTTGGTAAAGAATACGGCACCAGGAACAAAGGACATATGGAAGCTTAAACAGGTTTTATTTCTTGAGCCCCTGGGCAGTTTCTTGCCCTCTCACGGAACAGGACACCAGGCAGAGTGCTCCTTGTCTTCGTTTCCACGTCAGGCAGGGCAGTGCCTCCATACGGCAATTTGTGTCTGGGGTTCCAAACCTGGAATAAATGACACCAGCCGTGGGCTCCAGAGCACACACCAAGCTAGAGCTATATCAGTGGACTCTTGGTCAAGTTTTATTTTTTGTCCAGTTGCTTTGGCTTTGGCTAATAAAACCCCAAGCCTTCCAGTAAGCTGTATTGTTTCACACTGCTCCTGTCCATCTCCAAACTTGAGGAAGTTTGGGGGTTTTTAAAATACATTTTGGTATTTAGATTACTTTCCCACACCAACTATTTTGGTGATAAACTGTATTTTTTGGGTTCTTTTCACTATGAAATTCTGGTTTGTAGTCCTCCAAGAGCTATGGAAAACCTACTCAAGGAGGACAGATTGATTTTTAGTATTGAAGAGTGTGGTTAGACACCCACTTTGCATTCATAGCCAATGAAAAAAAGACAAACAGTTTTCACTTAAATCACATTTAAAAAATATTCATTAGAAGAAATGAGGGAGAGGCTTCCATATTCTGCTAAATTTTGGAAGAAGAACTTAAAATACCCATTTAATTAGGTGGCACTTTGCTCCCTTACACTCTTTAAATCTCGTCCTTTATATTTATGACGGGTACAGACATATTTATGACATTTAATTATAGGCAAAGAGACCATTTCCTGCCACAGTCATAATATCACAGAACAGCTGACGTGGAAATTAATGATAATGAGAGATCACTTAGTTTCTTGTTACTTTATTAGTAAAGGAATGTATTACTTCAAAAATTGTTCTACACTTGAGAAATATTCAGTGCAAAATGCTGAAGCAGTCATGACATTCAAGTGAGAATGTGAAGATTTATCTTGGCATATGGTGATGGAAAGAAGGCGATATGTTTTGACAAGTATTGTAATTTGACAGTTAAAATAAATACACAGTCAAACAAAAATGGGCTGGTTGATGAAAAGTATGTGCTGTGTTCTTTTCCTATGGTTTCCCTGTTTGAATAGCACAGGAGCATTTATGACTCTGGAAATCTGGGACACCTGTGGGCTCATGGAGTGAGAACTGATGGCATTCTATCTCACAGCATTGCATTCTTTGGGATTTATTTCCAGAGACAATACTGCAGCACGGCACAGTAGGAATTTACCAAGGTGATTGTTGCTCGCAGCTGAATCACGAAGGTTGTCACAAATGACCATGGCTGGTACTTGCTTGGGTGCCCTTTGCTCAGCTCTCTGTACCTGCTTTGTCCTCCAGGAGTTTCATGGAGAACCATCTTCGGTATGGAGACGTGATTATTAAATGGTACCAATTATTTCTTGGCTTTATCCAATGTGTTGATTTATTCAAACTGAGGCTCTGACTCATAACATCTGCTTTGTTCATCACTTGTTGTTTTCTTGCATTATTATTCCTATTTATTCTGTAAAAAAAAAAAAAATTGGAATATTTTGAAAGGAAAGACAGACTTTTGTTAGATGCAATATTTTTTTTCTTGGAGAAATTAGATATTGGTGTATACAGTAGCCACTTGCTACTGTACTTTGAATACTTTGCTTTTCTGCCAGGAAAAGGACCTGAATACATTAAACAATATATTAAACACAGCATAATGCAGCCTCCTTTTATTTACCTTATTGTTGAACAGTTCTTATCAACATAAAGGTATTTCATTCTTAAATCTGCATTAGTACAGAAATGAGATACTTATAAATCTGCTAGTCTCAAATTTAGATTTGACCCAAGGCTTATGTCATTTTGTGTTACCAAATGTAACTAGACTTCAATATATTTTGAAAGTTTCAGGGGGCTTCTCTATCAGTAGCTGCACCTCACTGCTCAGTATATGTCACTGTATTTTTCTCATAATATTTGGTAATAATCTAGAAGCTTAAATAACCATGGCTGTACCATTTTCCAGACCTGGCTCTGACCTATTTGGTTTCTTTTTGTGAGGGAGCTGTTCCACAACATTGATCATTCTTTCCTGTTCTCTGTAGTTTGGTGGGTTTTTTTTCTCTCTGACATTTCCCTTCACTACAGGAAGGAAGAGCAATAGAACCACCCACACTCTTTAGGTAGTGAGATTATTATGGATTTATTCAGTTGCATGATAATGGTTTCATTACTGACTTCTCTGGCATCACTGTGTCTCTGGAAACCCTTAAGATGAAGTTTAAAATTTATCTTGAGTCTTTTTCCCTCCCTCAATATTATGTCTGATCTATCCCTCTAAAAAAATTGGAAAAGTTGTAGTTTTTCATGGGATAAAAGGTGTTAACAGTCTCTGAAAAATAAATATTATGAGGTTGCCAGAGTTTAGCAGTACTTACTGCTAATGAATAACAATACTTTACGACCTCGGGTTGCCTAATTTTTTGTTTCTTAATTATTAGTCAATAAAGGCCATGTTCTTGAACTAAAATGTAGGGGGAAAGTTATGACTTGGAAAGTGTCTGACTTTTCCAAGCTCTTCACTTTCCCTAGGTAGAATAAAGTAAATTACTGCAACAATCAAGATTGCTCCTTTGAAAGTAATTTAACCTTATATTTTTGTCAAAGAGTCTGTAAGAAATCTGGACAGATCAGCACTGATACAGCACAGGTTTAGAGCTGTGCAGAATATTTCATTTTAATTGTATGTAATTTACATACATATTAATTTTTAAAAGTGTATGATATCATTTTATGTACATGAGGCTTCTGTGTTATGCAAAAAAAAAAATTTCTCCATGTGACTGTTCTATTTGCAGAATGCATATGCAGGAGGTTTATTTTAATAATACCAATACAATATTTGGTTAGGTTAGTTGAAGTTATTTCTATTTGTCAATGTATTTATAGCCGTATTAAAAAAAACCAACAAACCAGCAAAAACCCACAAACCCACAAAATGAACAACAACAAAAAACCCCCACCAAAACAGAAACCAAAAATCAACAAAAAACAAAAAAACCCTTACCAACAAAACAAAAACAAACAAAAAACCCCAAAAACCCAAAACCAACCAAACAAAAAAACCCCACCAAAACAAAAAACAAAAAACAAAAAAAAAAACAAAAACCCAAGAAACAAACAAAACCAAAAAACCCCAAAAAAACCCAGGAAAAAACCCAAAACCAGAAAACCCCCAACATCAAAGGAAAAAGCCAAGACCAAAATAACACAGAGCCAGAATCAACCAGCCTAAAATTCACATCCCATCTTCTGTTGGGTTGTGTAGTGGAGTAGTTAGCCTTGATGCTTTAAAATAAAGTGAATATCTCCTTGTCTGTGTGCAGGCATACAGAACACTGAGAAAAAACAGAGGTATTCACCAGCTGTGCCACAAAAATAGCTATGGGAACTCAAGAAAATGAATTGTCTCCTTCCAGTGGGAGCCAGCCTGCTAGTTTGTGTCTGGGTTTGTTTTTCATGAGCTTCTAACTTGAGACCTCTGTCACAAATGGAACAGCAACTTCTGGAAGCGCAGGTTCCCTTCCGCTGTGCCTTCCCAGCACTGTCACTCTGTGTGTTCTGCCGTTTGAACTCTCATGTCCGCCCAGCAGGAAGGTGGTGCTGGCTGTCCATGACCCAGGACAAGGCTCTGCTTGACAGATAATCAGGAGAATAAAGTAGGTTGTCTCTCGAGGCTCCTTCCTGCCATTTATGCCTTTCATGATAGAAGGAGGAGGGGTAGCCCTGCTTTTGGCTTTCATCCTTGTGCAGTCTGACAGGGACACTGTGATTCCGATGGGATAACGTGGTCTGCCGACACAAAGTCCTCTGTGTGCGCTGCATCTCTGTCCTGTGCAGAGTGCGCTGGACATGAGAGAAGAATTGTGCTCAGGCCATGTGCGGAGGGAGGAGTTGAGGCAATTAGTGAGGGTCTTTGATGCTTTGTAGATTGTGTGTGGACCACAGGTTGCTCATTGAAGATCCCTTCTGATTTATGAGATCTTAAACTGCTGTGTCTGAATTATTAAGAAAAATAGATTTCAGAATAACAGTGGCTTTAGGTAATAGAAGACAGGGTGTGTTATCTCACTTTACTGGGAAACCAACAGAAAGAATATCCTGCAGAGAAGAGAGAAAACTGAATGCTTTGGTCTGAGGGAGAGAATAAAACATCTTTATAGGTTTGAGGCTGGAGGACAAAATGAGATCCTAAATTCTGGAGTGGAGGTCTTGGTAATAGAAATAGAGTGGAGTCTCCATTTCTGGAGACTCTGTCCTTTTATAGTGGAGAGCCTATTAATCTTGTGGTGTCCTTGAGCCAGCCCTGAACTGCAGCTTCCTGACTGCAGTGTCCTCGATGGCCTGTTCTCTGCTGGATTGAGTCAGTGTCTTCTCTTGGACATACGGATGCTGCTCCTCGGGGCACAGCAGGTGAGTCTCAATGGTGATACTGAACTGACTCTTTTATTCCGATGGAAGCTTTAACTGCATGTTGCTTAGAAACAGGGCCTGCGTGTGGGAGGAAGTGCGTTCTGGTAGGAACTCCAAAGTTGGTCTCCTTTCAGAACACAATCACAGAAAAATATGTTTTTGACCATTTAGGGAACTTCCTCATCAACTGTTCACTGAATGTCTGGTGCAGAGCTTTGGTCTTGCTCACAGCTTGATTTGTGCTCTTAAAGAAGAAATGCAGCTAGATCAAACACGTTGTAATTCATACACTCCAAATAATTCTGAAAAGTATTTTCTAATGGAATGACAGCCAGGCCATATCTTTTCTTTTGGTGTTTGTAAAAAAAACCCCAAAAAACTCTTTTGCTAGATGAGCAAACTGTCCCTTACTGTGGACCCTGAATATCAGGTCTCCAGTGCATTGCTTGGACAGAGTAGAGGCCAAGCTTGTTTTTGCAATCCTGAATGTACTGTACAGAGAATGTCCTTACTTTATAGGAAGCTGAAATTGCATCTCTAATGCTGCAGGTGAACTTTGTGGGACTTTGACTTTATACCACTTCACCCAGCTGTGCAAATGTGAGTAGCATTCTTCACTAAATCCATTTAGATAATGAAGTGTTTTGAGAATCGGCTGAACAAGTGGCACCCGCTCAGAGAAAGGCTTGAAACATGTTGACAGGCTGCTCGAATACTGGCGTTTCAGTCTTGTTGTATAGATCATTCCTATTATTAATATCTTAAACCACAAAAAACAAAACCTGCAATAGAGGAGCTAAAGCCATGAGATAGAAGCTGTGCTATTGCCCTACTCCAAATCTCTGCAATTGCCATTGAGCTGTGCAGATATATCTCGGACAAAATAATCTGCTGAAATCTGACAGTTTGACTTATGCAGGGAGCTGGCTTTGAGTGAAGCAGCAGAATGATTCTTGGGAATATATTGGGGTGGAAGGTATTTAAAGGGCAGTTTGCCAAAGCAAGTCTGTATGTGAAAGGCATCTGGTGACACTGGTCTTTGAGGCTGGGCCATTTGCCCTGATTTATTTGCAGTTAGCTCTCCAGTCTGTCCCCTTCAGCTCCAGGAGCTCATCCTGAGGTCCCATCTCACATTTCTTTCCTTTTGATAAGTGGAGAAACTCCTGCTTTTGCTGCTGCCAGATCCATTTGGGGTTGTAACCCTGGTGCCAGAGTAAGAGATGCCCAGTTCTTGAGCAGAATACTCGGCTTGCTTCAGGGCCTCTGTCATCTGCTCTGACGTTTGCCTGGTATTGGTACTGCTGATGTGTTTGATGACCAGTTAAAGGTGCTGATCTCATTCATGACGTGTCTGAAGATCCTGTCAAGCCCTATCTGCATCTACCTCTTCTCAAACAACTATGGTTTTCAGATGATCCCAACGGTGGAGCAGCAGTTTTCTGTGGCAGGAAGGTGGGCACAGCACTGGCTGTTCTGGCATCACACAGAGCCTTGCTCTCAGCTGAATGTCAGCTGTAGATGGTGGTGTGGAGGGCTGGCTGGAAAGGAGGATGTGCACAAGTTTGGAAGACACAGAGCTGTGTGAGCTGGTACAGCTCGATTAGGTGAATGGGGTGAAAAATAGCAAACAATGAGAGCCATTGTAGTGCAGATCCTGCCGCCAGCCATGGAGCAGGATCATGCAGCACAGCTCACTTTGTTGCTGTGGTAACCACTCTGCGACTTTTTGAATATTTATGCTGTGTAAAAGGAGTTTGGGTAACCTAAAGATAGCATGGATGACTCTATTGCATGAGTCCCTTTGGTGGGAATCGAGACTTTGATTCCTTTAGAAAAACTTACCTGATGCAATCTTATTTTACCCAAGATGGGTGAAAAATGCTGAGAGATTGGCACTTGTGTAGCCTGGGGAGTGGGGTGAGGTAGTGGCAGAGTTTGAGACTTGTCAGAAAAACTGAGCTCATAGTTGCACTTTGTTCACTTCCCAACACTTTTTTGTTTGTACGTTAATTTAAGCTTTCAGTATCAATGCTCAGTCCTCATGGGATGACTCTTTTTAAGTAAGGGATGCTGCCTGCTTCTGTGAAATGCAGTTAGGTAGGAGATGTGTAGAGCACCATGATCACGCTGTGGGGTGTGGAACCTTGCTGGAGGAAACATGACAGGAGCTGCGAAGCCCTGTGGGCATCAGCCCGTGTTCTGGCAATATGGGTTTCTCCTTTTGGAATTTCTCATTTGGCCACATCGCAGGATTTTTGACAAGATATGTTCTGTAAAGGTTTCTGCTTTCCCAAGTGTGGTGAAACTACTTCAGCAAATACCTTGTACAGCTCCTTGTTCCCAGAAGCTCGAGGAGTGGGAAGGCATTTGAGCGTTCGCTGTTCTGTCCTGATCTCTCTGAAACGCTTCTCCTTGTGCAGATCGCAGCTTCTCCCTGAATGAGTCTCATTCAGGGCAGTAATGCGCAACAGAGAGCAGCCCCTCGCCTCAGAGCAGGAGAATTTACTGGTTGAACTTTGCAGCAGCTTTTCTGTTACAATTATCTGGTCTCCCAGCGCAATCTGTTGGTTTCAGTTGTGTTGCCCTTTTGCTGATCAGTTGAACTGCTGCTTTAGCAGTGCATCCAGGAGTGTGTGTGAAAGTTTGTGGTTTTCCAGGGAGAGGTATTTAGAAAATAGGAAGTTCTGTTGTGTGTTTTCGAAGTTCTTTTTAAAACAAGACAAACAAAAACAACCAAACAAAAAAATCCCAAACCAAAACAAACCCCTGTTGGCTTAAGATGAGAAATTTAAAGTTAGGAGGAGCTTAAATATGGGGAAAAGAGTTTTTCTTTTCTTGGAGAAATCCTCTCAAAAATAGTTATGATTTGCAGTCATTTACCATTTACTTGGTCTGTATGCACAGATTTGGGACTCAGAAGAGTTTCTCACTTCACTTTTAGATAAGAATCATTGAATTGTTTAGGTTGGAAAAAAACTTCTAAGGTGATAAGGTTCAACCAAGGACACAGAAGCCTACATTTGAGTAGCGCATTTTTCTTCAGCGTGCCCTTGGCCACGGCACAGATGCAGGCAGTTGGGGATTATGAGTTGCTGCTCTCTGTTTTGTTGACAGGTGTTAGCTCTGAGGGTTTGCCAGCCCTCATTGAGTGAGACTTCCTTCCCTGTGCTGAAAAGCTGGCAAGTAGCAGCATCTCCTCTGGTATTTTTTCAGGATGTTCAGGATCCCTCCTGAGCTCTGACTGACCCACCGCTGGGAGCCTAGTCTGGTTAGCTGGCATGTTATTGGTGTTATTTTCAATAACTGCAGGCTGGAGGATTGTGGCTGGGAAGGTGGTGATGTACACACTGAGAGATCCAAATGGTTTGGTGTGACACTTCTATTTCCACGGCATAGTTGGGAACTTCTAAGGTGATACACACTTCGGACACATCACACTTCCTGGGCCCCAAAACGCAGCTGCTTGGACCCCTGTGAGTTCAAATTCAGCAGGTGTCCAGTTCAAGGAGCTGTTAGGGCAAGGTGTTCTTCTTTTAGAAGTATCCACAAAGCAGGTGCAGCTAAAAGTGGAGATTAATGGCCAAACCACAAGTTGCCATTCAGTTGTCTTTAAGTGGCATTCCCAGAACAAATTTCTTTCTAAGGGTTTAATCATCAGTTTTCCAAGCTTTATGACTTTTTTTATACCTTTAACTTAAAATACTTGCATTTTTTTCAAATATCTTCATACAACTACAGATTAACACTTTTATTTGCTGCCTGTATTCACCCTGATTCTGTTTCCACTGGAAAAATTTATTTCTTGGTGATAATAATGAAATAGAAGGGAGACTATGGCATTGACAAAAGCTGTAAAATATGTAAATAAAACTACGATTTCTTCGCCCATCGTCTGTCTGGGGATGGCAAATAACGAAATGGTTATGAGGAATAATATTTTACTTCAGGTTGAACAGTAAACCAGAGATAACTTAGATACTCTGAGATAATTCAATACGTTTATCTTCAACTACAGCAGAAAATCTCAGTCCCACGCTAATTTTTCAACTTAGATAATTCCATTCTGCCCTTTCTACCTGAGGAGCCTTTGGTGTTCTGTTATTATTTCAAGGTATTCTTTTGTGATTACCTCTTCTCCAGGAGCTGTACTTTCCTGGTAAGTAAAATGTTCCAGGTTTATCTCAGAAAATGTGAGTAAGAGATAAATGTATGGAATTGCAAGTTGTTTGGAATCAGTATCTCCATAGCAAGTCAGAAGTTGTTTGATTTGAATTAGAATAATGTCACAAGTGCTGTATGGTGTTTTTTTCTTTTCCTGAATGGTTTAATTGAATAAAATTCTCCTTTGAGTGAATTATTTCCTTCAAAACACAGTCCTTTGAAGTGTAGAAAAAACTGCACCCACAACTTTAGAAAAGTAACTGGTTGTTATTCTGTTTGTGGTGCTCAGTGATGCACAGATGTGTTAATAGTTCTGCTTCTGGAAGTTCTGGGTGATATTCACACTAGGAAATATACTTAATTTCCCAGTTCCTTTTGCTTAACTGCAAAAGAGCTGAAATGTGAAGCAGTAGTGATATACAATGAAACCTAAAGGAATTGTAGCCCTCGTATCCCTTATTACTGCGGTATTTATGAAATAATTTACCAGAGTTAAGTTTCCAATTCCAGTTTTATGGAGAAAACAAGGTTTATCATAGGCAAACAGATGGTTTCCTGAAATTATTATCTTTTTCTGTGTTCAAAAGACCACAGTAATAGGATATCAGCAATCCCTGGTGAGGTGAGTCTGTGACCATGGAGTTTATACACAGAAAATTCACAGGCTTTGCTCTTCTTTACTAAAGAAGAGATTTCATCTCTACACTAGAAAAATATATAAAGAATTAGAGGGGGGTGAGGAAATTGTTTCAGGCCTGTGGTTTTTGGTTTGAAGACAGAAAGTAGCAACTCAGTTTAAAAACAAGATTCTGTTTTGAATTAATAATTTTCAGAGAATGTTCATCTGCAGCTGAGCTTCTCAGATTAAATAAACTGTACAATTTGAATTAGTTTCTCACCTGGAAATTAAACCATTGATCTTTTATGGTACTTTTTATTATGACAAAATTTGTAGTGGTGAAATACCTCCACTGATTATTTATATTCATCACAGAAATGAAATTGCACATTGCTAAGTGCATGGTGTGATTGCAATAATGAGCATTATTAACGCTTGTGGAATTGTGAAGATGCTAACATAATCTGATTTAAATCCAGATTCAGCTGCTTTTGAAGTAGTTATTCCATTTCTTCATTCAGCATACTTTTGTAACTAAACTTTCTCACTAGAAAATGTAGACTAATGACTGGGGAATGAAAACAGTCATCAAAATTTCATTAAGTATATACATGTGAGCTGTCATTGAACTGTGATTCTTTCTCCCAGGTGAATGTATGACAGGGACAATACTCATGGGATTCACCATGACTGATTTGAGATAAATGTAGCTTTAATTGCAGATAAAGCTCAGATAGTTCTCCGAACTTTATTCTCAAAAAATGCACATTTTGACTTTCAACTCCTTTGGCCTGTTGCATTTCATAGTACTTTGAATAATACTTAGAATTTTCTGTAATTTTACTAACTATAAAGATGTCTATGCTGGTAGCTCAGAACGTGTTTTGTAAACATGTAAAATGTAAATGGTTTGCAGTTTTTTGTTCTGAGTTTTTGGTGAGGGATGGAATTTAACAGAAAAAAGAACATCTCAGATTTTTTCCAGATTTTCCTAGCTCTTCTGTCCTGGATACTATTCTATTTTTCCAAAACACTTGATTTCTTGTAATTTTTCTTCTAGTACTCGTGGAAGTCAGGATAATATGTATAAAATAATATTTCTTCCTAATGCTCCCAGTTTTCGTACTATTTATTTCCAAGATTTCCTTAGGAGAGGTAACAGTGCCAGGAGAACATCAATGCCATTTGGCTGTGGCAGTAATTTTGTTTCTACTCTGAGCTGGAGCCTGTGTATTAAAACACTACAAGAAACGATGTTTGGGAACATATAAATTACAGAATGCTACATGAATGACTGGGTGTTAAAGGTATCACAGCTGATAATAAGGGATCTTCGGGCTCACTGGAGAGTTTCACAGTCCATAATGATCAAACAACTGTGAATTCAAATGAAAATCTAAAATCTTTTCCCTGAGTAAAGAGGATTCATTCCCTAGGCTTGAATTTGGTTCTCTTTTGGTTGTTCTGTGCTGGGCTGATCAAACTCGCAGCTAATTATCTACTGATGCTGTTTCCATGAGGCACAACTGAAGTGAAAATGCTCTCCACAGAAAGTATCTGACTGGAGGGTGAAAGGCCTTAACACCCTACAGATATCTTAAGTAGCCCTTTTCTTGAGGTATTTTCCAAGGTGTTTGATGAAAGTGCTTGCTACCAAAAACTACAAGTATTGCTCTTTGTCTTGCAGTAGAAAGTTATTTATAATAGACCTGTTATACAACCTGGATTGTTATCTTCAATACTCCAGATACTGGAGCAGTGAATGGTGTATGAAAAGAATATATAGGTATTTAAAAAAACTGGAAAAATGAATTCAGGAGGAATGGTTGAAGTATTTGTTTTTATGTGTAATTCTTAATCTTGTTGGAGTAAAAATTTGTTTGCTGTTTCCACAGTTTTTATTAATTAGAGCCTTCTGTACTTTACTGCGAATCTCTCAGCTGTGGCTGAGCAATAATCATACATTTCCTTATCCAGCTTGACACTGCTGATAGCTCTTGTAATTCATTCTCTTGATTATGTTTGGCAACTCATAATTTGCTGGTAGCTGGTGTATCAGAACGAGAGCTCCTGGTGAGCATTCACACCATTAAACTCTCATGACATGATTTAATTAGAGGGAATTACCTGGATGTTACCCCTACTTGCTTTCCCTTTAAAGGGGGTGTCAGACAAACTGAGAGTCCATCCTATCAAAACAGGAAAATGGACAAACAGCCTAAGCTTTGATGGACAGGGAGCTTGAAAAAACAAGGAACTTAGTCCTTTGGCTCTCATGCTGATTTTTCTCTTAATGAGACAAGATATAAATGAGGCTTATTGAGATATGACAGGAAAATAGTTTGCTTTTTTTAAATCTTACCTGGAATTTGATGAATACCTTATTGTTACTTGTAATCAGAGATTATCTGCTTACATTTTTTCACACGCATTTTTGTCTCTTCATAAAAGCCTTTGCTACTCCTTTGGTTCACATGCAAGGTCTGACATGTGCATGATAAAAAGCTGTAACATAAATGAACATGTGATGAATTCCAGCAGCAGAATTTGAACTGCACAATCTCAGCCAGTGGCTGAACGCTGCCACCTCTTCTGCCAGCTGGCAGTGTCACAGGAGATCTTCACTTTATAAATAAAAACCAACCAACAAGAGGATCTCAAACCCAACCAAATAAAAAGGCCCCTAAACCCCAACCCAACCCTTTATGTGTAGTGTGGAGAACCGGAAAGGTGACTGTAGGTAGGATTTCTGATGGAATAGTGCACAAATGTGTTAATTGGCACTTGCACCGTCGGTGCCATGTGTGGTAGGAAGAACGAGTTAAGTAGTGAACTCAATAAAGCTGTCACAGATTCCGTTTGTATGAAGATATTTTTGCTAGACAATTTTTATCACACAGAATCTGTCTATTGCCAGCTTGCAAAGCATTGTGGGATTCTGTCCAAGACACTTCAATGTTCATCGACTTTCTGTATTTGCAGTACTAATTGACTATAATCAAGAGTATTTTTGGAGCAGGAAATGCGATTATGAGAACTCTACAGAGAACTTTTAATTGCGGGTAACTTCTGGGAAATATTTTTCTCAGGGGGTAGATAGCTCCATGCTGTTCTTAGGATTCTTTGTTTGCTCAAATGATTATGGACTGCTTTATAACCTTCTCCTCCCAGAAAAACCTAAATAGGTAACAGTGCTCCAGTATAGCATAGAAATCTCTAGCAAAGAATTGCCCTGTGGGATTTGTGCTAGACAAAAAACAAAAGTCTTTGTTTCCTCATTTAGAATCTTTAGTATCTTTAGGCCTGTAACCTACCTTTTTGGGTTAAGAGAAACCTAAGTGGGTACAAGGTGGTATAACCTTGTCCACATTTTCCTGTTACAAGCCCCATGAGTGACAGCAGTGAATCTGAAGGATATTTAACCCGCTCTCTGTTTTTCCTCTTTATCCTTTTACACAAATTTTCATTTATAGTTCACCAGTGTCTAACGACTGAATGGAACTTGTTGCTTATTTACATCTGGCCCTCCTTTTTTAGATATGCAAAAATGTAAAAATTATTAATTAAACATTAAAAGGAGAAGTGAGAGTAGCACTCTCAGCATGATCATTCTGTCAGGAGATGAAATGAAGATTTTCTGTGTGGGTAACAAAAAACCAAACACGAGAATCAAAAAGATCCTCATGAATAAACATGATTTCTTGGAAACATCGTTATTTTCCCTGATCTTGTTTTATCCTATTCCTTTAAAAATTTGTATTATTTTGATTTTAGAAACAGTGTTGAGATATTCCTGGGATGGTAATGGTAGAGTTGCTAATGGTCCATGTCATGTGTTACCATGATATCAAGATGTTTTTAAAGGCTTTTTACAGCCTTAGTGTTTCAAGTCCAATCCATTTGATTCTGAGATTACCTGGCAGTGATGTAGCCTGAACAGATTGTTTATAAGCCTTGGAAATGTTGATGCAAAGGGGGCACTTTGATTTAAGCCATTGATCTTTGCAACAGGAAAATGATTGCAGCACATGTTGTGGAACAGGTAATTCACTTTTGACTAGACATTCAAATGAGCAGAGGCTGTCATTTGCATCTTAAGTACTAAAGGTGGGGGAATCTGTAGTTATTCGTTTAAGTTTTAAAATGCAAAACCACAAAGGACAAGAAATTCCCTGAGCAGGAGCAGAGCTGTACTTCCCATGTGGATTCCTTGTAGTCAATGGAATTACAGAAAATTTTTTTGAACATCACCAAAATGTAATTGTGGTATCTTGAATTTTATCTTCTTTAAAACTTTAAATAATATATCCAACATCGGGTGAGGCATTTGGAACTAAAAATAGAGAATGTTGATGTTTCTTTTTCCAATCATTTCTTATTTTGGAATAAAATCATCATTTTCAGTGTCAGAATTATCTGCAGGAGTAAATTTGATTTTTCTGGCTGACCATTGTAAATGGGCTGAAGCAGAGCTTTCAGGACTAGCTACTTTTCCCTTATAATGTGTAAAAATCTCTCGATTTCACTTCCATTTGCTGAAGTATCTATTTTCAGTCTTTGATTGAACCACCCTGATTCCAGTTATACACAACTCCTCCTCCTTTGGATCATTCCCATTTTTATACAACTCCTAATCAGAACGATTTCTTCTTTCTTTTTGCTCTAAATAGCTTCTGTTGATGACTCTGACTTTCCTAGACAGGGGACTATATGTCTGCAATGCATGATGAGCATATTTCAAACCCTGTATCTTCTCACTCTATTGTTTGGCTGCAGGAGACTGCTCTGGAAATTCCGTTAACTGCCTTGCTGCTCTTTCTTTTACTGTCCTTCACCAGAAAGGTAACTTCTGCAGCTCATCCAGATGGTGCAGGGATAATGAGAAACTGTTCTGCCTAGAAGGCTGGGCAGTCCCAAAACTTGTATGCGAAAGATACAAATCACTTTGTTCTGAACTCTTACATTTTCAAACTCAGAGGGGATCACTGAATGCTAGAAGAGAAAAACTTTGCTCGGCATTCTAGCCAGAGCTCTAGGATGAAAGTGCCGTGTCTGTTACCTAGTTGTAAATTACTTTTCTGGGATCAGGAACAGAATTTATCAGGAACTTGGTGAGAAAATAGTATTTTTTCTTAGATGTCAGAGATGTCATCTGACTGAGACCAGGAAGTTTTAATTTTTAACATAGAACTTTTGATGGGAAGAATATTTTGAGGCAGGGATAAAATCCTGACAACTGTAAACCACATAACTCAGTGCCTGTCAGTAATCTTGGTATTGAGGGGGTTTGCAGAGAAATTCCTTAAGCCTGCCAAGACACAGTCTTGGAAGGATCAATAGTTAACTACTGGGCTTCCTGTCAGAAATATCTGAAAAAGTGTGACAGTTTAAAACAAAGGAAAACAACCAACATGATACAAACAAACATTTGCAGTGTTACTTCACTGGATATTCAACCATGTAATAGTCACAGTGATCTTCCTCACTTTTGTATTACTTAAAAGCCACAGTGAAAGAAGGAAAAACTCCAAAAACATTTCTCTGACAGGGGTAGGGTTGCAGGATTGCCACTCTGAGATTTTTTTTTTTCCTGCATGTATCTGGTTTTGTATAAGATAAAGCTCCAGAAATAAGTTCTACATGTGCATAAAAAATAAATCCACGAAATTACTAATATTTTAAGAAATCAAGTAATTTAAATAGAATAGAGAATAACTGGACTGAAGGACCTTTGGGATGTGATTGTTCTCACCTCTTGTTTAAAGCAGAGCCAACACTGAAGTTAATTCAAAATTGAATTCAAAATTCAAACTAATTTTGATTAGGTTGCTTGGGGTCATGCAGAGCTGTGTTTTTATTATTTCCAGGGATGGAGATTTGTTCCACCATTGAAAGTTTTCTCCTAATATATTTTTTTTTATTATTGCTGGTTTAACTTTTGCCAGTTCTCACCTTTTGTTTTAACTTTGCCCCTCTGAAATCATGCCAAGTCCACCACTAAAGCATGTCCCTAAGCACCGTATCTTTTAAATATATCCAGGGATGCTGCCTTAACTGTTTCCCTGGGCAGACAGTTTAATGCTTGACAACCCTTTCAGTGAAGAAGTTTTTCCTAATATCCAATCTAAGCCTTCTCTGGTACAGCTGTGAACAACCGGTCTCTCCAGGAGAAAGCTTTGGGAAATGCTGTCCCCGGCACTGAGGTCAGGCTGACACACCTGAGGGTCCCCAAATTCTCCTTCTGGCCTTTCTTGTAGATCAGTGGCGCAATTGACAACTAATAATAATAATAGAAATTATTAAATAATACTATAAATTATTATTAAATAGCCATGTATGACTCAGTGCATTGTGCATTTTTCCTCTGCAAATAAACCTACTACAGCTTGTGTTTGTGTTTGTTTGTGTATATCTAAATGTATGAAATAAGAAAAAATATTCTGTGACACAGGCCATTATTTAAGGTTTAAAAATACTAGATAAGCCTTGCATCTTGTTTTATTCATGAGTTAGAAGGTGATACTGTTTTGTATGATCATGTACTGTATTTTATTACCATATTGCCACAGTTAAAAAGAAGCCACAGTTTACTGTGTCAGCTGCATTTTCACTGTGATTTCCTTATACTTCTTCAGTTTTCTCTCCATTAATTATTTCTAATGAGTATTATTATTAGTGACAGCCTAGTTATCCTTGTTTTTTAATTGAAATACAAAGGACATATCTAGTGGAGTTTATGACCTATGTAAACAGGACATGAAAAAAGAGAACATTTACATTCCCTTTTAACACATATTGAGGTATATTCTTTTAGCAAGTAGTTTTGTGTTAATGCCTTTGCACTCAGCTTTTGACTGATAACCTGCAGATCCTGCCATTTCCTTTGGTTTTCCCTATTCCATAAGTCATTTGCATCACTGATGAGGTTAATTGTTTTATATTTGACATCTCTAAGAAACAGGTGCTCCATAGCTGCAAACAGATTGGATGCAAATGTGCTGAATAATTCCTTTTACTTGGATACAGTGCCTTAATAAAGTTCAGAAGGTATATAAAGCTATACAATCTTTTTAATTGCAGTTTTATCACACTTTACAGTTAAACTAACAGATATTTAGCTAACAAATGATTATATACATGGAGGAAAAATATTTTTTTAGGATTAAATGGTATTTTTATTACTTCAGTTAGATAATCTCTAAACAGGTATAAAGGGAGTATACAGTTATGTTACTGATACATAGCTCCATAACTTGAGTCTTATTTCTTCTTGATTGCTCCAAGAAAAAAAGGTGCAAGCTCTTCTCACCACAGAACACTGAATCACAGCAATTCCAAGGAGAAGCCCTATCAAGTTGAATGGTAGGATAAGATGGGGAAATACAAGAAGGGAAGAAGACAATAAGGGTGTTCATGTTGCTGGAGAAGTCAGAACAATCCTTTTGTTTCTGCTGTATTGGAGCAGCCTACCCTGACCACTGCAACTGTTTAAATTGCTAAAATATTTGAACGAGTTAATGCTCATCTGAACCGTAATTAGCAGTTAATTGGCAGTGCTAATGTGAGTTTAGCTTTTGCATCAGCCATGTTTGTGGGAGTGGGGTTTGTGCTGGAGCACTGCAAGAATCCAGTTCTTTTCAGCTGATGGAGTGTAGCTGACATTCTGCTGAGGTTTATTTTGAGACCAGGTGTGATGCATTGCAATCATAGACTGCAAAACTTGCCTCACTGGTCATCATTTTTAATATATGCTTTCCAATAAAATCTGTGTTCTGCAGCTCTTCTGTGCAGTTGGCTACCATAAAGTAATGTCTCCAGTTCCCGGCAACAGCAGAGCTACAAGTTCACGTGCCTTGGAAAATCAAACCTTTGTTCCTGCTGAATGCTGGGCAGGATGTTGGATTCTGTCCGACATCAGATCAGTAGTTGATATTCGGCTGGAATAGTGCAGGCAGCATAGCAGGAGATTGATTGACTCACGACAGCACAGTGGTCCTTAATTCTTTTCCAACAGGTAGAAAACCTGATTCTCTATTTGAATTCTACCCTATGACATTAACTGCTTGTCTCCGCACTGATAATGTTAAAAGAACTTTTCTACCTATCCCTGAGCATAAAGTTTAACTTCATTAAGTGACGACTTTCTAATAAAATATTTCAAATAAAGTATTCTTAGGGAAATCTTTGACAGTTTAGCAAGGAAACGTGGGTGTAAACACTTTTTTTGTGGTGCAGACAGTCATGACTGACAGAAGTATGCGGGTGTCTTGACACACTGTTCTTGTCATTGCTCCCCAGAGGGTTTCGGGATGTTTTATGGCCTCTGGAAACAAGGCATGTAGCTGACATCACTGAATGTTAGAGATGAGATACTTTTGATTACTTTCCAGTGGAGCTGATTGTTAAAACAAATCTCTCTGGGTCTGTACATAGGATCATAAATTTTGTTCTGAATCTGGATTACTAAAACAGGCACTCTGTGGCCTGAAAACTGGACTAACTGAAGAGGTGAAGTTAATTTCTGTAATGATTTAAAATAGAACAGAACTTTACAGGAATGTGTAGTAATTTTGCCAAAACATAATTAAAAAAAAAAAATAAATCTTTTTTCTGTAATACCCTTGACCACACAGTTATTTTTTGTGGCACCAGAGTTAGGTGAAGTCACTGATTTTTGTGTAGTGGGTTAAACTTGAGTCTGATACTTTCTTTTCTTATTCCCATTATGTAATTACTAACCAGCTGCATATTTAAATTTACCTTTTAACTAAAAGTCATGGCAAATTTAACGATTTTTAGGTCTCTTATTTTAGAGAGATGACACCTGTACTACTCTGTTATTTCTCAAATATTAGCACATGCTTGCCTGCCTTATGAAGTAGTTATAGCTGTCCATGTGACATTTTTAATTTTGAAAGTTAGGCATAGTACAATAATATTTTAAATGTCTATGACATCTGGGAGTTTGCATAGCAATTTGTGATATGTATTATTGAACATACCCTCATAATTTTGTTTAAGGATGATACACGCTTTTTAATTTTTCCTTGGTTGGAAAGTTATCTCTTTTAGAATCTATCCCTAAAGACTGCATTCTCAGAGGATTCAAGATACTGCTCTGCATAGCAAAAATCGTTTTATTCTGCTGCTGCTTCATTTTAAAGTCTCTTCTAGATCCTGTGATGCTCTGCAACAGGAAGAAAGAGAAGAAAACTGCTGTAAATCATGGAATGATAGAATGGTTTGGGTTGCAAAGGACTTTAAAGATTTCCTAGAAGAAAGTGTCCCTGCCCAGGGCAGGAGGTTGGAACTAGAAAATCAAATGGCTTTCTGAGCATTGTGCATAGGTGTGGAAAGAACAGGGTCTTGTATTCTGATTTGCAATGATCTGAGGTCCTAATCTGCACATCAGCTGGGAATTAGCAGAAAACCATCATGTTCTGTCATGGCACAAAAAAACTCCCCGCCCAAAGCAGTCACCAAATCCAGGACAGATGCTGCTGGGTGTGACTTGTGCTGCGGTGTGTCTGTGTTTAGATCTTTCTCTTGGATGGTTCCTCATGGAATCTGTTCCTGACCCCAAAGCTCAACAAAAGGTGCCCAGAAAGACCATTGGGGGTGTGAATGATTCCTGTGAGTTGTGAGCGGTCAGGGACTTCTGGGGGTTTTGGGGGTTTCCAGGTTGTTGTATGGTTTGGTTTGTTGCTTTTTAAACTTTACTTGGACAAGAAAAATAGACTTTGGGGAAGAATGGATCTTTTTGAAATTTAAATGAGCATTAATGGGGTGAGAAGGGGACCAAATTGAATAATAATGCTTACTCATGTGTGTTCAGGTTTGCTCAACCATAATTAAAAGATTCTAATTGGTTTGCATTAGTTTTGGATATAAAGCAGAAACTGCATATCTTTTCCACGCTATTTGTTATGTAGTGATGCCAATAATATATGTATTTAATTCAGATTTCAGTTGGATATAATCCAAGGCCATGCTGGAGAACAATTAGAGGAAGGACTTGTATGAATAAACTTGATTGCTATTAAGGTTTACATTATTACTTTTTGTAAGGTTTGCAATTACTTCATCTCCTTCATTCAAGCTACCTTGTAAAGGTCAGGAAAGAAAGTGGTTTTGCGGGGATGAAACTTATCTTTTGGGCTGTTTTGGAAAGGAATTTCATCTCAATGACAAATGGTTCTTTGCTGATAGGAAGTAAAAAAAATAATTAACTAGCTCAATCAGGGATGAGCAAATTCATACAGGAAGACGGTCAGAACTTGTACAGTTTTGATGCTGCAGATTATCTGAGTAGAATTTCAGTGATTGCTTCTGTGTTTGTTAAAGCTGAATTCCATCATTAGGGCTCTTTAACCACCAGTGGGATATTTTGGCTGTACTGACCTTCAGTCAGCTTTAGTATTGTGTACTCTCTGAGCCTGTAGGTTTTCGGATTTTTTAGGCGGCTTTCTTATGTTTTTCACTCCATTAACAGCATCCCAGGGTCCTGTAGATTTGACCCCATTTGGCTTGTGCTGTTCCTTTTGTGAGGCAAAATATCCTCACAATCCGGTGTCTGTCAATAAAACGTGGGAAATACCAATGAGATCTGGACATTTCCCTTTACTCTCCGCACTGAATTTTGCTGCCCATATTCGTTTACTTAGAAAGAAACACCAGTTTCGTACCTGTAGTTCTTTATATAGACTTAGACAGATAAAGGTTGATTACTCTCAACCTTTGTTATTGTGTCATTTTGGGTTTTTTGTGGGAGTGAATTCCTGATGATGTAGAACAGTCTGTGCTATTGTCCCCAATATAGAATGGAAAGTGAAATGAAGGGAATTTCTCACACTCAAAGTATTTGTATATCCCATCACAGTGGCTAAGGCCTATGAACCAGCACAGCAAACCTGTTTAAATGACGAGCAGTTTTGAATGTTTACCCAAGTTTGAAGCTGGGTTTGAATTGGCCAATGGATTGAGCTACTGTGTGAAGTTGTGCAGTCCTTGGGAAGATATTTTTTAGAGCAAGGTTTTTAAACAATTTATGATTTTCCCTATCATACAGAAAACTGCTGATGTGATTTATCTGCTGTAGCTGTCAAAGCGTCTAATCTAGGCAAATTGCTTGGGCTTCCTTTCAGTCAGTAAAAAACTGAGGAAGTGATCAATCCCTTTTTAAGGTACGTGAAGCGTATTGTGTTTAAAAATGGCAATTTGCCTCTGTGGAGCATGGAAGGGAAACGGGGTGACCACCTTAGAGCAGACCTTAAGGTTTGTAGAGTGGGTGCTCTGCCATGTGATGAGGGGCTGTGCCAAAATTTGTTTGTAACCTTGAATGCTGTTTTAAATGTTTATCTTTTGCTTCACCGTTAGCATGATTCCAGTGTTTTGACAAGTTCCATGATGGTGAAACACTGTACCAGTAGGAGTTTCAGAAAAAAAAATAAATTGTGTATTTTCAGACTATTTGCTCATGGGCTTCCTGCTCTTTCAATTCAATTCACAGTTCAGGACAAATCTGCTAAAGATTAACAAGCAGACAGACTGTCCTTATATTCCAGTGATACTCAAAAGCTGAAAGAAAGGCTTTTCATAGTAACTATACAGTTATTATTGGACTTGAGATTGTGAAATACCTTTCTGTTAAACAAATTTCTAGTGTATAATATGTTTTGCAGAACTGAATTTTGCATAAACACAGAATGGGAGAATTCTATTTTCAAGTAGTGCTAAAATATGTATTTTTTTTCTTCCCGTTGTGAGTGCCTGTAAAATACCATACACTAAAAGTGTCAAGTCTGCTGAAAGATAACTGTAAAGTATTTGTTACTTTTCATCTTCTAAATAAGCATGAACTTAGAAAAAGGTATTTGTAATTTGTTGTCTAAACCACAATGCTTTATTAAATAACTTCTATTTATTATTATTTATTTGACCATAAAAGCATGAACTACTTATTAAAATAACTTGCAAAGTTAGTATTAATGTAGACCTTTGCAGTATCCCATAACTCTCTAGGTTAAAAGTGCACGAAGATGAAATATGAAATTAAAAATATGGACTATGTATCACTTCCATGCCTTGTCTAGCTTTCAGAAATTATGTACTCTCTCCAAGAATTTGCATGAATATGTAGGCTCCTAAAGCAGAGAAGTTGCCACTCACAAATGGGAAAAAAAAGCTTTACCACAATGTAGATGTCCCCATGCTTCTGGATTCCACCAAAACTTACCAGACAAATCACCAGTGGGTTTGCTGTGCTTTGACAGTGTGTGCTGGCAGCCTGGCTTGAGGAGTAAAACATTAGTCCAAAATTCAGTGTTGTGAGTGCTCCTGTGTGATGGTGGTGTGAAACGAAATCCTGGGAGAAGGTGCCTCGGGCACTCCTGCTCTGGGATTGATCCCTCCCACCCTCACTAGTTACCGAAGCCTGAGCTGGCTCTGTGTGAGTGCGTTCTCCAACCTCCGCTCCTGTGTGTGGAGACACCTCTTTGTCTTTTTGGAACATCATAGGAAACCAAAGTCTTTTCCACAGCTTAAATATCTTACTTTTTTCTCCTTTGTATCCTTCAGAAAATGGAATATCAATTCCAATTTCTGATGTATAAATTTCAAGTCATCTTCAATAAGGATAAAGGTCTTCCTGACATAATTTCAGTGTGGCTAGAGGCGCCCACATCATCGTTTGTATTTAACCTTATTTAGTACTTTAGGAAGACTTGAGGGCTTATCTAAGAGAATTAACCAGCTGGTGAGGCTTAGAAAGGCAGCTGAGTCATTTTGCTGTGTCCCTACATCAGTAAGACTCTGCTGCAGCCTCATTTTCCTGTGCAAAAGACACAATTCTGAGGCTGTTTTACATCTCTGGATGGTTAAAGGACTACTATTATGGATTTATTAAGAATGCAGAGACCTCTAGCTTAGGAACCTGCTCCACGTTCCCACAAAGCTTAGCCTTTCTTGTCAGTCATCTGTAGACAGATGTGGGGATTAACCACTTTATCTAATTAGTCTCCTTGATTAGTTGTTAAGCTTTGCAGCTGTACCTCTCTGTGTGCTGTCTGTGCTGCTGCAAGTTTGTTAACAGTGTTCCAGTCCCCCACGAAGCGCAGCCGGGGGTCTGCACAGGCTGCACACAGATCCGCTGGCAGAGGGCTGCCCTGGGTTGGGTCAGTATCCTGCAGCTCTTCCTGGGCTGCTCTGCTGCTGCACACAACATGAATTTTTCAAGCCTCTCACTCATTCAGTGTCTGTCTCTCTAGCTCATTAATGTGAGAGCAATTCAAAGCTGGAGGCCAACTGTAGATGTTCCAAATTATCCTTGGGGGAGCCTAGAGAGTTAGATTTCCCTTGGCTGAAGCTGACCTTTATGAACCTCCAGTCAGTGCATAAAATTTGGCAAAACATATTCAGTGTCAACTTAAACTGCACTTACCTCTACAGGAGTAGCTGACTTATTTCATGTTCATACATGAGGCTGTACTTACAAGGAGTTTATTTCAGCTTAAGAGACTCAGTCTTTCCAAGAATTCAGATGTCCTTCAAGTAGAAGATTATTCCCTTCTAGTACTTTTTTAACAATTGAATCCTCTACATTGTTCTTTGCAGAAAAAATTGTCTATTATTTTTCTGTCTTTTTTTTTTTCCCACCAGGAATGTTTCAAAAAAGGGCCATTTCCCTTTATCCCTGAGCAGGAAAAGGAATTTATTAAAGAATTGTCATGTATCATTGAAGAGTGGAGGTGAAGTTACTTTGGACATAGATATATTTACAGACTGTCCACTTCTACCTCCTAGTGGTAATTTATTGCATGAAGAGCTAAAGTCACTTTGTGACTCAGTCACAAGAAGAAAACATGACCTCAATGTTGAGCCATTCTCTCAGATTTACTATGTCAAATTCCTTCATAATCTCTCCTGACCAAGTCCTCATAAAGTGATTCAGGTTATTTATATGGTTTTCATACTGTTCCCCAAAGGAAACCACTTTTGGAACCACATTGAAGAGCAATTACCTGTCTGTGGTGGAAGAGTTTGGGGGCTGTAACCTCTGCTGATGGCAGCACTGTGTCACGATGAGGGTAGAAACCTTGTACCCTTGTTCTGTTGAAGGTAGGAGAGCCCACAGCTTCAATTAACGAACACTTAAATTTGAATGACTGTATAATAGTTATTTCTAAATATATTTATTGTCCTTTTATATTTGGGAGCAATATGGGCTCTATCATATCCCCCTGTTTTATTCATGCTGGAATGTGTAAAGCTGGTTAGAAAACACTGAATTATTCCCTTTTGAACTTAATTTTCAAAGTTTGTTGTTTTGTTGTTTTTTTTAAATTAAGGAGGTGTTATTTAAGTGTTCTTTGACAATTACTGGGGAGGGAAATAGTTGAATTTATGAACACTGGAAGTCATTGTGCAGTCAAAGAAAACCCTTATTCCTTAATTGAGACTGTGTGCTTGCCAAAAGAGTAGGTATCTGGGGCAAACACCAAATGATCAATATAGACGCACTGACCTCAGATGACTGCAGTAATCTGTTCGTTTGATGCCTTTTTCTCTTGTGGTGGTTTGACCCTGCCTAGCTACATGTGATTTCACCAGTATGGAGGGGGATGCAGAGACAAAAACATCCTGATCTAAAAGCTGTGCTGCTGCTGCCCAGATTCAAAAAGTGCTCAAAGAGAATCTCCTTTGACTATGAAATATTTCCAGTATTCATAGCCTTGCCCTGGGGTTTTTCAGTTTCACATCAGCTTTAAGGTAGCCTGTGTTCAAACTCAGGATAAGAACATAAACGCTCCCCAAAAGTTTTCCCTTAATAGGTAGGGATTTATCAAGAAAACTCCAAGGTAATGTACTGCATATTAACATAATTTTAACAGCTCCAAATACTTGAAGGAATAAAATCAGACTTAGACAAGAAAAACCCCTCTGTTGAAAAGGAGTGGAGGCTAGCTGAAAAAAACAACAACTCTGTAAATGTTTATATTCACCTACCTGTTCTACTTTAAAATTATGACTAGTTTTCTATTCTCTAGTTCTTTTTATTTACTCTTATATGGATTTATTTATTCACTTCTACTGCTAGAAAGAACCTATTTTAGCCTTTTGCATCTGGTGTAGTGGGAATTGAATATGATGAATGAAACAGGTAAGAAATAAGTATTGATTTAGTGTTTTGTTTGCAGGCTGCTTGGCATTCTCTGGAAACATATTCCATTATTCTGAGTTAATAATCAATTAGTAATAAGATTTCCATAATCCAGTAATAGCTGCAATAAAGGACAATTTACGGGGCTGGATATTGTTGGCTATAATAGAATATGTAGCATTGCTTTTGCCCACCATTGAATATTCCCTGGAATTCATCTTGCTGGTGGAGTAATGAAAATGGTATTGACCATATTTAGTAAATATTACCACATAAAAATCAGCAACCGTCCTGCCTTAAAATAAACTAGAAATAAATTGAATGAAATTAGTTTTCTTTGTTCCTCTTGTTGTAAGAAGCTACAGTAAAATATAATCGTAGGTAGGCTGAAAAACAGACTTTGGAGAGCATTTCTGAGAATGGGACAACTTATGTTTGCGTGAATAGAGCAGAAAATTCTGCACTCTGATGAGGTGGAGTTTTATGATGCCCAAACACGGAAGGCAAAGGAACATGAAGTTGTACTCATTTTCAAGACTTTAATAGTAAATTCCTTCTCAGTCAAGATGATTTAGACATTCATCTCTCAGGAAAACATCCTAACCCACAGGCTTTCTCCTCCCCATTCCTTTTGAAATGTTTAGAATACAGAAGAGGATTCAAAATGTGTTGAATATAAAATAGTTCTTTTGAAGCAGTTTCCACATTTCACAAAATCCAGCAGTTACAGTGTAGGTGCAACTAGATAGTCATTATTTTCCTTCTTCTATAGGACTGATTTATTTCTATTTGCAAAGAACCGATCTATGCCAGTAGAATTCAATAATACAGAGCACCTGTCCCCTCTCAGTGATGAGCTCTGTGAGCTGTTCCACCACAAGAGAAGTCAGAAGCAAGGAATACATCACAGCTGATACAGCACTTGCAAAATCTTCCTTTGGGTTTAGGTGTCAGTTTTCTGTTCCCAGCTTAACTTACTGATTTGGCTTTCCTTTTTATTTTGTTGCCTTTTTCCTGTTTTCCGATTTGACATAATGGGTGGCTGAGGCCTTTAGTTATGTTGGCCTGTTTCAGAAAATTAATTTACATACTTAACATCCTTTGAATCTGCTTGAGATAAAGATCTAATTAATCTGAACATGGCAGGCAAGTATAATGCTAAGGCAAATGGTAAATCTGTGTTTAGGAGTATTGGCTCCTTTGTCTATTGCTGCAATTCATTTCTAATTCACATTGAAAAAAAAGTGAATTAATGCTTTATGCAATTTGTATGCAAATCCATTTTAATTGTTTTCTGATGATTTACACTTGGAATTTGTATGGGATATGCTGTAGGTGAAATTCAGTAGAACTATATTTTTTCTTCATAAAATTAACTCCACTATTTTCAGGAATGTTAAATAGTGTGACTGCTGCTCTTTGCATACCAGACTGTGGACTTGATAGTAAATAGAAGCCAATAATGTATTTAAAAATACAAAGGATATGGTTTCTAAAGGAAGTTGACTTTATTAAAATGGTAGATGTTTTGTCTATCCAGGCAATTACCCTCTAGGTTTCTGAAGAATTGTAAAGAACACTCAAAAGACTATCATCAGTTTACAGAACTGAAATGTCAGAAATTAACTTTTATAACAGTCTTTATTCTAGCTATGTTCTCTTAAATAAAACCTATTGGATGAGACGCTGGAAGCTTTCAAAGTATTTTCTATTCATCACACCACTGTAGCCCAGACTCAAAGCATATTAATCTGTGAACAAAAATAAGCCTGTGTATAAGTCCTTTTCTAGATGCAAAAACACTTCAACATATGGACAAATTCTTTAGTAATATTACAGCTTTTATCAGTGGTTTAAAGTGCTGGCAAACTGAAACATATTCTAAAGCATCTGGTTTGCGAGGGCCTGAATGCAAACTGTATCTGTGCAAAGCCACAACTTTGAGGATTTAGGAGTCTGTACCCTTCTGAATTTCTTATCTGATTTTTAGTTTTATAAGTGGAACATGCAAACATTTTCTGCCCACTGGGATGTTTGTAATCCCATTTCTAATAATCAGGAAAAAATGTAAGCTGCCTATTTTGAATGCCCTGTTGATAAGCATTTCAACAGGATGATTCAACACTTACACTGTGCTGGATTATCTGCGATAGATTTCCCTGTCAAAGAAGCATTTTGCATATGATAAGTTTTTCTGTGCTACTATGCCATTGAATTTTTTTAAATAAATGGTTTTGTGTCTGACATTGTACCCCTGCATATGCCATTACATCCACAATGTAAGAAATTACTACTTTTTTCTCTTTTCTCTGCCTAATTTACAATGTCTTCAAAGGTGCATGCAGTAATAATACAATAGGAAAAGAATTATTTTAGTGCAAATGATCTTTTCAACAGTCCACCATTTCCTTACAAATTTTTAGTTTATTGAACGGCTGATAAAAATGATATGCTGCATGTTTGAGAGGAGCAGAATAAAAAGGACATACTTGATCCTTGTCAATACTTCTCCCTTTTACAAAAACTCTTCAGAGACTCAAGATATATGATTATCTAAAATTACCTTTTCTTTATGGTTCATTCAATAACATATTTCTATATTTATGAAAAGCACATGGAATTCAAAATTGTGCTGGATGTGGCCTTATAGCTGAGTCCAATCACCAGCATTTAGGACTATACCTTTTGTGTTAGTCAAACTGTTTCAAGTCATGATTTAAAATTCAAAACATGGAAAATCAAATCCTTGAGGAGAAAACAAAAAAAAGTTATTGTATTCTGTTTGTGAGGGACATAATCATTACAACCGCCCATTTCTTGACATGGTAAAGCCTGATTTGAAAGGAGCTTTTCTAAACAACTGCAAAATCAAGCCTAATCCATAACACCTAAATTACATCATGAACAAAATTCAAGGTCTGTCTTCTGAATTGGCACAGTGTAAGTTTGGATTTGCTTGAGCTGCTTGGTCGCGATGAGGAGGCTGAGCAGGTGCTCCTGCTGTGGAATTTCTGTCCCGGTGAGGAGCTGTGCCGCACCTCGGCTGGAAGGAGCCGGCAGTTGGCATCGCTGCGGACATGGATAACCTTTCTGGAGCCTTCCCAAGGAGACTTTGACGTAGGAGACAGGGGAAGTGCAGAAGAGATCTGAAGGGAGATGGCTTTAGAAGAATGTCATTAATCTAAGGTGACAGAGAAGGAGAGAACTGGATGGGGCAAGCTGAGAAAATATTCTGAGTGGATGATGATTTTCTGGCTGTCTGGAGGAGGCAGGTTTTTCCAGACAATGCATAAATTCCTGGAAAGGAACTGGAAGGTCTGGAATGCCTTATCTGTCCACATTTCTCAATTAATACTGAGTAAATTATGGCTTGTTCATCTTCTTTACCTCTGTTCCCATATTACTAGGTGAAAATTCTTTGTCAACCTCTTGGAAATCTCCTTGTAAATAGAGAAAACCCCACTGAGTCTTGTGTTATATCAGCATTTTGTTTATGTTGTCTTATCTTTAAGAAGCACAGTTTGTTAAAAAGACATATCTTATATGTATGATAATATAGTAATGCTATTCATTACTTAGATCTGAAAAGATTCCCTGACATGTTTGTATATAAGTTGTTTAAATATATTCCAATACAGTGATTTATATAATAAACATATATTACTATATATACAGTGACTAATTATATAAAACCTAATACAAATTACAAGCAAAAACTCCATGATTGTTGCTTTGAAAATTTAGTGTATATCCTTACTTGAAAGACACAACACAGGAGTCTTAAACCTGTGACAATATACACATATCTATTAAGCTCTAATTTAGTTTTAAAATATTTTTGAGTAATTTATGACTTCACAATCGAAAGAGTCATGCTCACCTGGTTTACGTACAACAGTACACTCAAGTAGCGAATCTGAAGCCATCGGTCATTATTACCAGTTGATATCCTACTTGTAGTATATAAATAAAAGACTCTAAGCCTAATAAAAAGAATTTACAGAAATGAGATCCTGTATTTCCTTCAACAATTATTTATTCATTAACAAGTCAAAGTTTTTAAACTTCACTGAATAAAGGTCAGAAAGTTGCTGAGGAAAATATGGGGTATTTTCTGGAATTGTAGCAGCCAGTAAAACAATAGTAAAAAGTACACTAAGGCCAATGAAATATCTCTGATGAGGCAGTTCTTTTGTATTTTTCAGTTTTCTAGTAATATTTTTTATTCCTTTTGGCTTTTTTTTTTTTTTTCCCATGGCAATTCCACAAAGATGAAATGAAGCCTTCTCTTTTACTCCTGATGTTGAGGACAAAGGCTCTCTCTAAACACTGTGCAATACCATTTTGGTAGGAGAAAAACAGTGCTGTGCTCAATAGAAGTAAGTACCCATAGGAGAGTACAATCACTACAATCAAAAGACAGTATGAACTTCAGCAGAAACAAAGAAAAAGGAACTGTGATTCAGTGGTGGGTGTTTTGTTTTTCTTGGTTTGTTTTTTTCCTTTTTAATAATTCAGGAACAAATCCCACTGTTAGCATCAAGAGCCAGCAGTGCCCTTCCTGGATAAGTATCTTGGATAAAAAAATTATTCCTTACTCCATTTCCAACAAAGAATGGAGATCGCAGAAGAGACAGAACATTTGCCCTGTGTGGCATGTAACAGTCCTGATAAACTCAGCTTACAAAGTTCAGTGCTTTTGGCTTCCTTTGATGCCCAAAGAACTCAGAATTTGCTCTTTGATTCAAGTGCTGCCAGCAGCAGCCTGTGTGTTTTTGGTACCAGTGAGAAGTTCCATCCAGGACATGAAAGTCTGAGAGATGCAGAGCAATCAACCCCAAGGCCAGCAGCCTGCAGAGTGATGCAGTTTTTCTTACTTCAGTAGACAGAAAGACTCATATTAATTTAATGTAGACTGGCTCTGTTTATGCCTCCTGCTCCTGTTTCACTGTCCTGTGTGTTTCAATTCAGAAGCTGGAAAAATTTAGCTAAAAAACTTGCTGTTCATACCAGTGAAATACACAGAAAGAGCATAGGGTGGTGCAAGATTAGGGAGATAACAGGACAAAGCAAATATAGCTTTTATGCTGGAAAACTTAAATTACTTCTTCTCAAGAGTGACAAGGCATGAAAATACCTTTCCCAAGGATATTACCTGATTGGCATCTTAATAAAAAACTCCTGACCTCAAATAGATTTCATAATTTATTATCGTTTAATATGTTTTTAGTGGTGATGATTGGTTAATAATTTCACTGTTCTTCATCTTGAAGAGGATATATAAAAACTTAAACTTGCAACTTGGCAGGAAGGACAGCTTGATCTGATGAAGGAGCATGATCCTGCAGCTAAAGGGTTTAGGGCACTGCTTCTAGGGAATAATCTTGGGTTTTATTTACTGAGATCCTCTGTATGCATCAAGGGAGAGAGGGAGGTTGTCATAGCACTCATCCCATGTTCCTAAGCGGAAGTGATTGTGAATCATAGCAGAGTTCTGTCACTCTGATAGATATTGCTGATTCCGGGATGAATTTCATGACATATCAAATGCTTTGTCTCTATCAAAGTTAAGGCCCATTTGTTCAATCATTCAAAAAAAAAAAATGCAACTCATTATAAGTTCTGAAAACTTTTTATTTGATGTCAATATACATCTATATTTGAAATCTTTGCCGTGATATCCATTCTCTCTGCTTGTCTAAGCTGATGTTTTTCAGGACTGAAGGAAATAAAATTGAATAATAAAACAAATATTATGGTGCTCTGTGCATTGTTCTGTGCTGCCTGTACTTCAGGGTCTGACAGATGACAGTCCTGAAATCTGTGTACGCTTACCTAATCTCTTTCAGAAAGTTCAAGATAACCTTACTTTTGACAGAAGTGTAACTGGCAGTAACTGGAATACAGCTTTTTGAATTCTTAAAGTCTTTTATTGAAGACCTATAGTGTGCTATATATATGTGTGTGTGTGTATGTATGTAAAAATCACAGAATGATTTCAGTTGGAAAAGATGTCTAAGATCATTGAGTCCAACCATTAATGTAAAAACACCAAGTCCTGCACTAAACCAGGTCCTCAAGAGCCGTACCTGCACATCTTTTAAATCCCCCCAGGGTTGGTGGCTGAACCACTTCCCTGTGTTTCATCCTCTTCCAGTGTTTGACAGCCCTTTCTGTGAAGGAATTTTTCCTAATATCCAATCTAAACATTCCCTGGCACAACTGAGGCCACGTTGGGAATCATTTCCAACCCCCACCTGGCTATATCCTCCTTTCAGGGAGTTGTAGAGAGTGATCATCCTTTTCTCCAGGATGAACACCCCCAGCTCCCTCAGGTTTGTATGTAGCAATTTTTAAAGTTGTCTCAATGTTATGACAAAACACAAGGAATCTGACTTAACATACACAAAAATGTAGTAAGAAAATGACAAAATATTTTTTCTCAGGGCAAAGCAGTATTAAGAATAAACTACTTACCCCCCTTGTGCAGGGGAGCAAAAATAACATCAGGATTATTGCTGAACATTATTCATGTTTATGAATCATGTTGTGCAAAAAGTTTCCTGTACAGAATTTTACACAGCCTACATTTTAAGCAGGTTATGAAGCACAGAAACGTGCTTAGTCTAAATATATTCTTCTTACAGGAAGATTCCCCATTTTTTTTTCCCCTTCTGATGTAACTGTTCACCAGAGCAGAACATCATATAATTAAAATACATTAAATTTGACTCCCAAAGCACTTTGTTTTGTAGTGAAGAGCAGAGGAAAAGTTGTATATGCTTATAACTAAGAATATAAAAAATCATTGTGAGCTATCCCCCTGATGGGATTCATGGTTTACTGTAGACTTGAACTCTGGTCATGTCCACCAAATGGCTAGACACTTCCAAGGCATTAAATTCTTCCACTTTCAGAGCTGAAATCCAAAATTAAAAGCAAGCTTTTGAGTCTCAGCCTTACTCTGCAGTCCTAAGTGTTGTTTTTGGCTGTATGCTGCCAAACAATAGGGCTGACACAACAAATATGTCAAATCCTCCATTTATCATCTGTATCAGTGTTGTGTAAAATTTATTAATCCCTGCAGGAAATAAAAATGCAGGCTTTTGGTTTGAATGCTTACTGCGTTTTGTAGATGGAGCGAGCAGAGTCAGGGAGCTGAGGTGAGGACTCGCTCCCAGAGGCTTTCCAGCACAGCAGGTCAAAAACCAGTGTCACAGTCAGTGCTATAGATGCTTTCTGTAAATGTAAAAGATTCACTTGGATAGGCATCTAAAGTCAAAGTAATGAAAATTAATTTTTGTTTGTTGAAAGTTTTATAATTAAGTGTGCCTTTGACACTTGCAGCAAGATTGTGATTGTGAGGTGTTTAAAAGGGTTGAGTAATTTCATACAAATATCTCTGACTATTGCCATTTAATTTCACTGTAGAAAGCTTGCAGATATGTTAAAAAGTATAATCCTTCAAAAGAAGCTTGTTGTAGTCACAAAAAAAGATAGTCTTGTAATTGAGGTGTCACCTGGGATCACAGAAGGTCTTCTCTGTCTTTTTTTCCTTAGCTCTGTGTCTGTTTTGAGAGTGACCTTTTGGGAATGTTCTTTAGTCCTTGTACCAGTGTTTTTCATGTAAGGCTGGATGTAGTGAGTATCCTGTGAGCAGCTGTGGAATTTATACAGCATCAAAAATGCGGCTCCCCTGGTCACAGGGTGCAGATCCAAGGCTTCACCTTTGAAAATTAGGCTCGGAAGGCAGAGCAGCAGGAGGGACCCCAGGGAACTGAGAGCAGCAATTCATTATTCCTGTCTCTCCTCCCTTTCCTCCACGGCCCTGACTCAGTTCATTTTGCTCTGTCAGGCCATGGGTGTCACTATTTTACCACGCTCCATTTTCAGGGGCATGTTGATGCTCCATCTCCAATAGAGTTGAACCTAAACGAAGAGTCAAGAAATTCCTCCTGGTGCTGTTTGTAGTCCTGCAAAGGAGCCTGTCTGTAACCGAGCTGTATAACCAATGCTGCTGCTGCTGCTGCTTGCTTGCAAACTGCTTTCTCAGCCTCAGCAACTTTGCAACATGTACTTGAGAAATTAATTAGTGTTTTAAGACAGAGATAGTGAGATGTTTGTGCATTGCTAAAGTAAGCAACAATTTGTATATAAAGATTGTCGGATTATTTAGTGATTTTTTAATTGTGTTAAAGGCTGATGCAGAAAGAGTAACAATTCGTTGTGTGCAAAAGAATAATTTGTAACAGCCTTTTTATGTGGTGCCCTAACTTAGGATGTTTTGTAATACTTCTACAGTATTTGGGATTCAGGATAGCACTGCTGATTCAGTAATATCCCATACTGTTTCTGCCCCCACCTGAGTTCACCTGCCTATATTTTAAGACCTGAGAACTGGTGTGTTCCCAAAAGGATCTGAGACCTCTATTCTGTCAAAGGCTGGGGTTTTTATAGCAATTCAAGTAGTAAAAAGGTGAACTGGAAAGTTTTGTCGTTCCCACAATATTTAAAATTCAGAAACCCCTGCTATTTAAAACACAGAGATATATAGGCCAGATGCTCTTCCTGGCAGAAATTGTTATCCTTCCTGTGAGGATCCTTTCTTGCCATCTTTCCTTTGTTAGCTTTCCCTGATATTCAAAATAGTAGGAAGGAAGGAAATGCTTTCTTCTGCAAAAAAAGCCCAGTATTTTTCTTATAGGGCCTTCTCAGCAAGCTTTGAAGAACACTCTTTGAGTGTTCAAGTTCCTTGAATAACTGGCCCTTTACCTAAAAGGTCCATGTTAATGTTTTACTATTTTTCCTCTAAAGGCAGTTAAGGAAATGAGAGAGGTTATGTTTACAGAACTCAAATCCTATTGTAATAGAAACCTCAAACCAAACAAAAAAAAACCAGCAAAAAGAAAAAAAAAAAAAGAAAAAAAAAGATTTAGCTTTCTGTTGTACTTTGCAGTACAACCTTAACTGTGCTTTGGTTCCACGAGCCAGTGTAGTACGCAGATTGCCACATTATCTGGCAATGTCTCAATAATGAAATTTCCTGGTCTTCCAGTAGGAATCCTTAGGGTACAGACTTGAAAATGAGATTCATGCATAGTCTATTATTTAGACATTTTAAGCACCTGTACACTGAGGCTAAAGGCTTTTAGTTCATCTTGGAAAATAAAGACATACCACAAAAAAACACCCCAACAAATATTTAAGGGTTATATTTAGAGCCATTAGCTGTAAATATGGGGGGAAAAAATCAATATCATTGCTTTCCCTTATTGAATTTTTTCCTCCTGACGTTAACAGAGGGATTTAAAACAAACTAAATGTCTGCTGTTATTAAAGTAATTTAATATAGTAAGAACTAAAATGTCTTTCATTGAGTGTGACTTTCTCATAGCTTGGTCACTGAAAAGCAAACTACCCAGCTTTTCCCTGATGTTGCTATGTTGGCACAGTAAGTTGTCTTTTTACTTTTTTCTGTTTTTTTGTTTTTTTTTTTTTTAAACTCTCCTTTTCCCAGGTGAAGCTCCATCTAAGCTTAGCTGCATGTCTTAAGTTTCAGCTTCTGCTGTTTCTGTTACTGTGCTGGGAAACTCGCCAGCGCACACAAATCAAAGTTATGTCTTTGCTTGTTTCCTCTTGCTGAACTCTAACAAAAGCCCCGCAATGCAAAAGCTATAAAATATTCTAATTTTATGCCTTATTTTCAGTAAATTGAAAAACAGGAGCTTTAATCTGTGTCTTTTAAGTTTATTATCGAAAGTGAAATTGCTGACGTTGAGAAAATCGTGGAGAATCCAGTCAGTTGTGTGTGAAGGAAAGAGAGGGGGAGATCTCCGATACTGCCTTTGTTTTCCTTCAGTTCCTCTCTTTCGGAAGGGAATCCTTGCAGAACGGTAGTGGCAGCTTCAGAGGTTTCCATGTCTTCCCTCATTTGCCCAGCTCACAGAGAAAAGGGCTGGGGCAGCCATTGGAATGGAAATGGAGATTATGCGACTCCCTTGCTATCATGAGTCATTTACTCCAGTACACATGTGATTCCTATTCTGCCCTGAGGGGGGAAGATAAATGCTCCACTTGCCTGAGAAAACTAAAATTTAAAAAGTCACACTTCTATTTCCTCATGTGTTCTGCTTGTGGAAGAGGGGATGAGCTGAAACCTTGTTTCCACACCAGTTTTAAGGAAAACGGCATGAAAAAGTTGTTGAATAATTACGTATGACAAAAAGCGAATTTAGTGACCTTGTTAGGTGAGGCTGAAAGAGCCTGAACTGTTATATACACACTGCTTGGTGTATCTACCTCTTTCTGGAGCTTGCTTTCCTATGGCATTTTGAAAGAATCTATAGTAATATTCGGTTCATTTCTCCCTTTAAATGTTTGCATTGCCTACATTTAAAAAAAAAAGGGAATAAAATCCCGACTCACATATTATCCCTAGCTATAAGAAGTTAATAATTAGTGAAATTGGTTCTGTCTCATTGAAATGCTCTTTCATCTCAAGCATTAAGACATCTTATCAATTCAAAAAGATTTTTTCTTTAGAAAAAGAATTCTCTAAGCAGCATTTGGCTGTTGGCAAAGATATTGCATTGTTATTACTACCTTTACCCACTGAGGTTTGCTGCATCCATTTTAGCTAAAATCACATTTCTATAAATGGCCTATCAGTTGTGCATCTCCCCTACACTCTGGAAATGGAAATATTATTTCAAGTTGTTTTGAAATAGTCTACACCAACTGTAGCTGTCTCATCTGATTACATAAAATCTAGGGATCATTATTTCAGGATATACAGCAAATAAAGTAGGTCCAACGATTTTTAGATATTTCAACAGTTTGCAATGAATGAATGGCCAAGTGCTGGCTTTTGAAATGCAGCAGATGTGTTAAAAAGCTCAGTGTTGGAATTTTAGGAGTTTTCAAATAACTTCAGTTTTGTCCTTTAGAATGAGCTTTCATTTTCCTTACAACACAATGAAAGTATGAAGTAGAAATAGGTTTTTGTGGTCACTTCCCTGAGAGGGCACACACAGCTGTGCTCATGGCTCTGCACTTTCAGCCCTGGTTCAGCAGGAGAAAGGTGGGAGGGCCTGAAAGAAGTAAACTTCATTTTCATCTTTAGAAAAAGACATAATTCTAGAATAATCCTAGGACTAAAACATTTGGGATGCTGTCATTGCTCTGATGACAGAGCTGGTTCAGTGACAACTTGCAAAGGTGCTGCATGGGAAGAGACTGGTGGATTTTGACAGGGATATTGAGGTAAATAACTCAGATTTATTCACTTTTTACGTTTGTGCCTGATGTACCTGGAACACAGCACAAATAAGTTTGTAACCTTCTGGTGTTTATCCCTTTGAAAGGGTGAGAGGGAAAAATAATGGCCTGTCTTCAGTTAAGCAGCAGTCAGGATTGCTTGTGTCTGGATTATGCATGAAACTCTCTCTTTTAAGAAAGTTGCTGATGTTCCCAGCACTATATTATCCATATTTTTGCCTCAGATATTTATGTCCTGCTAATAATGATGATAATTTTGTGTGTTGTGTACAGTGTAAGCCATATCTGTGTACCAATGCTTCATCTACCCCAGGAACGGAATTAAACAGCCTGATCTGGAATGGTGAGCGCAGAGCTGCCTTTGAAATGCTCGTGGATACTTCATTGTAGCTAATCTTCAGACATGGAAAGCTCTTAGCACTGCTGAATAATAGCTCAGAAGTGTCTTTCGTTTTATCAATATCCCTAATAGACTTTGCCGCCACAGAAAAAAAGAATTCTAATTTTACTGGGAGAGTCTTCTGCAAGTTAATTTTAGGAAAATGCTAATAATTGTGGGAGTTATTGAAAGAGCTTAGAGAAATTCTTTTTTTTTTTTTTTTTGCAATCTATCTCTTTAGTGCTGTTTCAAAAGAAACTTGTGCCAGTTGGTGTCTGTGGTTTGGTCCATTTTTGTATAACTTTAATGGTCCCACACATTTTCTCCATTTTAAGTCCTTTCAAAGCTACTAATGAAGAGAATTTTAGTACATCTAGGTATTAATAATGCTGGAGATGTAAGCTCAGCAAAAATTTGAAAGTTTGCATTGTGAAATGAACCCCAAAGGATAAAAATAATTATCATTTTGTGCAAATTATAAATTTTCTAAGGTAAAATCAGAAGTCCACAGTTGCCATAATTAAATATTCTCTGAAAAAACCCTTGAAGTGACATGCTAACTTCTTTGTGCCAAATATTGTAAAAAATCAGATCTACCTTTTTGTAGACTAACTACAGCATTTCAAACAATTTATCCTGCAGGTTCCTTTACAGGGGAAAAGGAAAGAAATAATAAGAAAAAACCTGCACACTCATACTCTTATCAGGTCTAGAAAGCCTGCCTTGGTAGAATGGAAATATTATTATCCTTGCAGAAACCTTCATTGATTCTTAGTAACTAGAACATAATAAATTTTATATGCTCCTATTTTATAGGAAAAAAATCCAGATTATATTCTTAATATTTTCACTTCCTTTTACTTCCCAGTGACATGTAGGCATGATGATTTGTACATCTTTGAGGGATGTTCTGCTGCTCTCTTGGAATAGTAAATCCAATACAGCTCTACGAAAGCCCACAGAAATTTTAATGAGAAGCACAGGGCAAAATATTTTGATTAATACTGCAATTCTCTGCCAGAGTGCCACAGTGCCATAAGACCTGATTTAGCACTAGCAGAGAAATCCATTGTCAACCGTTGACTTGAAATATACGGGTTTAACCCTAAATGTTTGTGATGATTCACTCTCTCAATTTGAAATGCACTCGGCTTCCAGTGCTGGTTGTAATAGAAATACTCAGATTTGACTTGAAAACACATAATCGACTTCCTGCAAATATTTTCTGTTCTCTTTTCTCTTCCCCAGGCCCCCCAGATGATCTGAGCTCTGGCTTAGTGGTTTTGTTTGAAGAAATGGTTGTGCTGCAGGGAGCTGCAGAGGCATTCCCACAGTCCTGACAAACCTGAGCTCTCGTGGCTGAGGGTTCTTGCTCTGCCCTGCTGTTCTGTGTCTCTAAGGTACCTCAGACCGAGGTAACCCTGGATGGAAATCAATTCCAAGGCTCAGTGGGATGCTGCTGGAGGTTCCTGTGGCTGGAGCCATCAAATGTGTGTTCTCTCTCTCTCTCTCTCGTATTTTATTTTGGTAAACATTTAAAAAATCTTACTTTTTTTTCATGAGTAAGGATTTGTAACATTGGAATTCCATGCTTGCTTAGGAAGGATTAAAGAGATTACTAGATATGATATTTTTTCTGAAGTGGAATAAATAAGAAGCATAATTTTTTAATTTTTCAATTCTAGAAAAGTAAAGGATTGTCATCTTGATTCTATATGTTTTTTAAAAGCAAGATATAAAGTTCACTGTTAAAATCCTATGAGAACATATTTTCATGAGATTTTTTTAGGACAACTATTATTTAAACAGTGAGCGACCTCACTGACCTCCACAATAGCCAGGGATATCTGAAGCTGAATTATGTCAAAGGCCATATCTTCCTAGCCCACATCTGAGTGACAGCTGCCAGGTTACATTTCAGTGGTGGTTTTATGGATTGTTGTACAGAACCATGGCTGTGTTAGGGTAATCCATTGCCAGCTCTATAAATCGTTTGTCAAACATTGAAGGTAAATCTCGAGGCCATACTAGGTACCTCCCTCACAGTGACAATTGTCCTGCTGGGGCTTTGTCCAAGAGTTGTCATTAATTCATCAGGAGCTCTGTGGAGAATTTGTTTGTAGGCATGCAAAACTCAGGCTTTTCAGCAGAGATGTTTCTGTGCTGGGATTTCAAATTTACAGTGATGATCCCAGTCAATATCTGTCCTGGGGAGAGTCTTTCTGTTGACTTCATGGAGTTTGAAGTGAATTTTAGAACTCTTTAACCATTGACTAATTTAAGGTATGTTTTGGAATATATAAGTATAAAATAAAACCTGTTTTTGTAAAGTATGTAGGTATGCCAACTACTTAACCCATTAAATATCATAGAACAAAGTATGCCAGTGTGACTATTGGGTATGAACATCCTTCAGTTAGAGCATGAAGATGATGATTAATTATTTGATCAGGAGAATGAAGTCCTAAACTGCTCTAGCATGCAGTTAATTCTACCAGTGCTCACTCTGCAGCACATCCATTTTTCTTAACTAGTTGAATTTCTGATACCCTTAAAACATGTACAGACAGGGCACAACCTTGGTGTGTTGGCTTTATTCTTTGGAATCATTGAGCTGAAATAAAAACAACCAAGTGTATCAAACTATGTGAGGAGCAACAAAGATTAAAATTGGTAGGTTTGATTTATTTGTTTTTTTCTGTGCCCCTTACTATGTTCTTTAATGTTTATTTCTGGATTATTATGATCTGTTCAAGGCTTAGAGAACCGATAGATGTTCAAAGTAGGACAGAAATTCTGTTACTTTTAGCAGAAGATCTAATTGAATGGGGGAAACTGTAAAGAGTTTGCTCTCTTTAAGATTATGGATGTAGGGCTGATATTTGAAGCAGCTACAATATGGCATTTGGGCTCAAAATACTAATAGAAAATAATTGAAATAACAATTCTTTGTGTCTACCACAGAACCTTGTGGTTTTGCTGACAGGTATCCCTCCTGCCCTAGGCTTCAATTTGATGCACGGAGGGAAAGGCTTTGGGAGAAGGCCGGTCCTGCTGCTGCAGTCAATAAGAAATCAGTTGCCTCTGATCAAGCTGGGATTTTGGCAGCTGTGTCTGACAATTGAAGAGTTGAAAGATTTCTCAGCCCAGTGTAAGTCACCAGCTCAGCTGCTCAGCAAACACAGATCTTTATGATCTCAGCCCTTCGTGCCCTCCCCTCCGCACTGTGGCTTTTGGTTGGAGACAGAATCAATTTAAGATCTCTGGCCAAGTGCTCGAAGGTATCCATGGGAATGCAATTAGCAAAGAGATTAAATTGCTCTGTGCCAGACGTGTCCAGTGACAGCAGACTGGGACTTGGGTTTTTCAGAAGTATGGGATGCAAAGCTTTAATGGGAATTTGGTTTAGTTGGTAAGTAATGTTTTGTAAGACAAGTGTCCCTGGGGCTCTCTGTAGTTAGTCCTTTTTGAAATCCTTGAAAAATGCACTTTAATTTAACATTTTCCCAAATATTTTTTAAGATCTTTCGGTTGGGAGATACACCCTTGAAATTTCATCTTCCTTAATTTCCTTGAAGCGCTAAAATAGATTATAAAAACTGGACTTCAAACAATTCTATTTTATTCTTGTAAGAAAAAAACCAAAACCAAACCACCCTGAAACCAGAAAGAGAAAAGAAAGGTATTCCATACAGGTTTTAAAATACTAAGGAAACACTTTTTTGGGGAAAGATATGAACCCACCTCCACTTAGAATAAAATGTTCAGGTTTTTCTTTAGATTGCCTTTGCCTCAAACCATATAAAGGATATGGCAAGTGAAGTTTTCCTTTGAAATTGAATTAGGTAATATATGTAATAAACCATGGATCAGGAAAATGTTGCCAATAAAAAGAGCATTTATGTTTCTTCCTTATCAAGTGGTTGGACTTGTTTTCTCCTTATTATAGGCAAAGTAGTGGTAAAATTGAATAGGTAAGGAATAGGAAAATGGGAAGGGAGAATGTCGATAGCCAATTTTGTGAGTTGTGGGAAGCACTTAATTGACAGATTCACAGTCCTTCTACTGTCACTTATGAAACAGTGACAGTCCAGAACTGGGACCAATGAAAAATCACCTAAAATAGCAATAAAATAACAGGGCTAAATGCCAGACTGGCAGAACTTTACACAGGTGGTGTGAGCTCAGAAATCAATAGAATTGATCAAGAGTTCTTCTCCTTGCAGATCTGTAGCAAACATGGAATTGGACTGTTTTGGGAACCTCAGCATGAGATTGCGCTTTAGAAACAACAGTTCCTGTAAATTTGCCAGGGAAGCCTCTGTACAAGACATGTCCAGTTTTTTCCCCATTCCTTGCAAAGGCAGCACTGAAAACACCAAAATTTGCTGGCTTTGAATTCAGAGAAATTTTTAAATATAAATTCATATAGATAAATGAACTGTCCAGATTTGTTTTCATGTAGAATGCTGTTCAGATTCTTGGTTCCTTCACCTGAGCGTATCTTTTGTTCAGGAATTATTCATTTTTGCAAATGAATGTATGTCTGTGGATCTTTGGATCATTTTGTTTAAGAAAATCAGGTTGAAACACCAAGAAACAGCTGTGAAATAATTTTTCTGATTTTTGAGAAGGTGACAGTGTTTTGGCTGAAGATTAGCAAGACTTAGACTAATTAGTAGAAGTGTATGGTTTGCCCTTTTTTAATTTAATGGTAAATGAGGTTGTGAAGAGGTGACTGACACTTCTGTTACGAGAAAGTGCAAGAATGCAACCTTAACAAGCAGAGTTAAATGAAAAAGCCTTTTTTTAACACCATCCAAAAATGACTACATATAAACAAAATGGGCCTCTATAAGGTGTTTAATCTGAGCAAGGCTTTAAGTTAAAAAGGAAAAGGACAAGAAACACTTCTTTGTTAAAATATTTATAGAAATCTACAGCAAACTTCCAGAGGTTTTTGAAGTTCAAGAATATGTTTTATCTACTTCTTTAGACCAAGGGATCAAAACTTAACTTTTATATTAGTCCCTAAGAAAAGGGACTTTTTCTATGTGGGTCTAAAGAAAAGAAATAATTTCATCTGTATCATCTGCCTGACACACATCCACACAGCCTAAAGCCCATGTGACTGAACTTTCTGAGGCTCAAGAGAGGGGAAATCCTGTTTCAACAGAGGCCAGATCTTGTGACGCTGGTGGAGCTGATCTGGTGTCACTGTCACTAAATTACTACAAATAGCCTCTGGAGTGTTGAAGTGATAGATTCCCTGCTGTAATAATTGGCTGTTTCTTTCCTGTATCTGGTATCATTCCTCAGACATTACATCTAACGTGCTGGGGCCTGGGAATCGGGGATGTTAATTGTCACTGAACAGCTGGGCTCCTTGGAGAATTTGGGCTCAAATGACTGATAGACACAAACTCCATCAGGAAAGAGGAAATCCTCTTGGTGGTTTTCTATTCCATGCACAGCCACCTCACCTTTACATGTTATGCATGTTAGAAAATGTCAGCCAAATCTGACAAGAGTTTCAAGTCTGTCCTACAATTTAGCTGGATCTATGTGTTTTGGTAGAGGAGGAGAGTTTTTCACTCATGGGTTCACATTATATTCTAGAATATCAAGAGAAAGAACAACCAATCCAGGAAAGCATCCTTTCAGTCTTGATCTGTGTTAGACCCAGAAGAATCTGTGAAATAGCCCATGAGAAACCAGCTTTCACTAATTCTGCTGCTTGTGAAACTGCTTTAATTATGCCACTGGAAGTACACACTGAAGTAATTTCCTGGTTGTGCTGGGTCTAGTTAATATTGAATGATATCTTTCAAAATAAATTAACAGTTTTGTGGAGGATAAATATGCTTTCTTATCATGAAACCAGAATTTCTTTTACTGTAAATGCCCAGTGTGTTAAATTTGTTATGAATTTGTTTTGCTATAAGTGGTTATGTCTGTCAATGACAGAGAGCAAACAGATTCTCTAATTTGCTCTGCCTTGAGGGTAATTTACTGATGAGTTTAAGTCACAATGCATTAAAAAGCCTCAGGATTGACTGCCCATAAATAAATAACCTTGCTAGCACTGGTCTGCTGAGCTGTATGGGTGACATTATTTATTGCTGCTCGTATGGTGACATGACTGTACAGGAATATTAAGTAGATGTGTACTTGCAAATATCCCAACTTTGTGCAAAGTGAATCAACCACAGGACAACATCTGTTAAAACAAGACAACACAAACTTTTATCAGTCACTCTTGGAGAAAATGCCTGGGTTTGTGCTGCAGTTTACATAATGGTGGTGACGAGAAGCTTAATGCCCTCCTGATCTTAAAATAAAGAAACATATAAAGAGAAAGGCTGGAACATGTGGTCTTTTTAGGCATTAGTGAAAAACGTGAGGAACTCAAAAGTTCCTCTTAAACCATCTTACTTGTCAGGTAAATTTCCTTTAAATACAATAACTTGAAATTAAAATCAAGTTAAAATTACGTTCTTGTGTGTAAGTAATGTGGCAGAGCTAGGAAGCTGTATTTCTTTGGTAGGTTTCACAGTCATCTCTTTTGACATCCTGCTTTTTTCCTTTCTGCAGGATCTACAGGAACTACTCTTAAGTAAAACCCCTCAGAATAATTTTGTGCTTTTAAGGCACAATTTGCTGGTGTCTTCTATATCTGTTTTGTAAGCCGTGGCTTGTAACATTGCCACTGAGTTGATTCATATCTTTGGGCTAATCTAGAGCTGTTAATTCTGGTATTCATTATTGCTTCAAAGTCACTTGACTTGGGGGAGAAAAAGGAGATGACAACTCACATTTGTCCTCCAGGGTTTCAAACCCAGACAATAGATATGAATATATGTAAGACAGCTATTTTTATTCTCATGTGTCTATTACAGTCATGCTTGTAGTAGAGACATCCACCAACTTCAGGGCTAGATCCATAGCCAAAAGCTGATCTGTCACCTTGCTTAATCAGACCTGGATGAAATGGCTGGGCTTTATTCTCAAATAAACCAGTGAAGCACAGAGTTCATTGGTGGTGGCTATTGTCAAAACAACTGATGTGTCTCAGAGTGGTTTCTGTTTGTTTATGTTATCAGCAAGGATTACATTCTGTCCTTGTCTTTTCTGATGATCTTTTCTTCTCTCCACACAGTGGTAAATGTATACCTACCTGGATCTGAGCCTATGACTCATTTGATTTGCCTTCAAAAATGCTTAGAAGGGAGGCAAAAATAAGAACAAAAATAGGAATATTCTTGAGTAAAACCAGCTTTCAGATAGTGAACTTATCACCTGGCTCAAAGTGCAAAATCTGGCCAGTAAAGAATGGAGCTGGATGAACTGTGTTCTTCCCCACACTCTGTACCTGAAATTCGTTGCTCCTTCTGCCATTTACTGCCCCACAGTAGGGTCAGGACCTCCAGTTTTCCCAAAGAGACAAAGGAATTGTTATATAGGTTCTGGTAGGGCAAGGAAAAGGGCTCCTGCTTTGCACATCTCTGGCCTTCTGTAACTGCTGGGTGGAGGTAAATGCCAGCAAACCCTGTGGTAACAGGAGCTGGTGTTACGTGGTAACTTTTAATAGCAGAGCTTTGGCATTTCTCCCCAGCTGAGTGTCCTGGTTCATTCTGGCTGACAAAGCCAAACGCCTCCTTTTCTAGAAATGAAGCAAAAACTTCTGCCTTGAAACTCAGAGTTCCTGATGGCTCTCAGAGAACAGGTTTAGCTGAAGCAGTTTAGCATCAATGCATTACTGTACAGCAAAGGGGCCCAGTAGCAGCATTAGGTACCACTTTCCAATATATATGCACAGAAACTTTGTTCTTTTTGTCTCTGCCCATGGCAGCAGTGTTGGAATCATATGATCAGTAAGGTCACTTCCATCCTAAACCATTCTGTGGTTCAATGAAAACGCTTTTGATCACAAAATACAGCATAAGGCTTTGTCATGTTAGTCGTAATTTTGTTTTTGCAAAACATTCTCCAGTGTAGCACAAATAAATCTGCAACTAAAAATCAGGCATTTAAATTATGATTTTTAGAGGAAAAAAACCATGTCCTCGTCACACAAATTGTCTGCCTTTCCTCCTAGATACCACGTGATAACAATAATATTGCTTTTCAAGCTGAGTTACCGAGCAGCAAAACTTGAGGGGAAATGTATGTAATTTACTTGTAAAAATAGGAGCTGTTCTCTGGGAAGCCTGAAGTTTCAGTTTCAGTCTGTTGCAAGCTCTGCATTTTGATATCTTGAGGCTGAAATGTCTTTGGAAGGGGTGAAGTTCTGCTTGTGGGTGGGTGACTTGGAGCTCGTCTCTCCCAGTCTGTGGACTGACAGACCTGATCATATTTTTCAGAACCATTATTTGCTGGATCCTGGCCCTACAGTGCTGCTGTGACTGATGAGAAGATTGTGATTTCTCTAGGAAATGTTGCCTTGCTACCAAAGGGTAAGAATCCAGCAATATGAAGCATTGGAAATGACATCTGCTAGAAGGTATCCTCTAGTCAACCAGCAAATCTATCAATATTAAACACTAGAACCCATAAGACATAAGTTTTTTTTAACTGTAAACTAAATTCATGAGTTTGAAGGAACTGACAAGTGTAGGAGATGTTTCTGACCATCTTTTTTTTTTTATTTTTTATTTTAGGGTTTGTGGGAAGCATTTTTCAATATAAAATGCCAATTTGTACACACCCCCTCACCCCCAAAAAAATTCTGTAAAACATTTGGCATGCAAAACTGAGTAAAAAATCTGGCCTGAATTTCTCCCAAATTTGTCATCAAAATTACTGTGTGGATTATTAAGAAGCATTCATTTCATGTATAGCAGGACTAGAAGGAGCCATGCAGTCTCCAAATCCATCTGGGATTCTCAGTTACTGGTCCATAATTTAACAGAAGGCACTGACAAAACTAATGGAAAAAAACAACTGAGGGAGAGAAAATATTATATTCCCATAAAATCACAGAAAATGAAATAAAAATATTACACTTAAGGGAATTTGTACAAAGGTATTTGTGATTATGACATACAGGGGATCTGTGGATGAGTTTTTGTCCCACATTTTTTTGTTAACATCTAATTGCTACTATCTACTACTTTTCACTCTGGTGAAGTCAAGTGCCACCCCTGTAGGTGACTTCTTTCCACTTCCACCGTGGATCTCAGCCCCGCTGCCACTCTGGAAGAGTGGATATTAGCTGACCAGTTCCCCAAAATAAACCTGTGCCCCTAATGCTGCTCACAATGTCATTGGTGTCACCACTGTGGCTTTCTGCAGCAAAGGCCACGCTCTGACTGATGGTTTGTTGGCCCAAGCTCTGGTACCACACTGTTCGAAAATTAGAAAACAGAATTTATTACTGGGAATTATTTAATCCTGTGAGAGAGCTGGTGATTCATGCGCTCAGCTGGGGTAGCCAGGCAGGCCAGTGTAACCCACAGTCGTCTGCACAGATGCTGCTGCCAGCAACAGATCGTGCTTCGATCATCCCACTGCTTTCCTCTGCTTTGAAGGGAAAAAAAACTTCGCTGTGGCTTGGGGCCAGTTTCTGCTCTGGCTCCTCCAATTCCTCATGTGTTTGCCTCTGCTTCTCCTTTTGCAAGAGTTTTTGATTTTGATCTGTAATTTTACAAAAGCCTGGCTCTCTCCACACTTTTTGTTTGATGTGATGCTGCCACACTGGGATGTGGAGCTGTTAGGATTTGTCTCAGGACGTGACCTGCTGCAATAAAAATGGGCTCTTGAAGCACAAGATGTATCTCCTTAATTTTCCTCCCAGTTTCTAAGAAATCCCTATGTCTTAAAGATTTTCCCTGTGGATCTTGCTCATCAGACCTGTAAAACTGGTCCTATTTTGGTTGATGGGCCTGTTTAACAATTTTGTAAGACTTCACCCATCCTTTCAAGATGGATTCAAGAAAGTGAGATAGATCCTGTGAGCCATAGGCTCTGTGTCTTTGTCTGATCACCCTGATTGTGTCCATCTGCTCCACAGAATCAGCAGCTTCACCAAGGATTTGGGATAGTCTGTCTCGTTTGGCATGGTCCTGGCTGATCTTGTGAAGCTGTGGAAAAACAGTTGCTAATATGTTATCTAGCCATGTGAGGGATAAAAGTTTGCATAGATTGAAGGCAGACTGCAAAAGTTCATAGATGAGAAATCCTCAGAATTAAAAAATATAATTGAGTTTTCATCTGTATACATCTAGAACAAGTCACAGTCCATGCTTCCATATTGTAAATGGATAGAAGCTATGCTATAATTTGCATGCTGTGATTTTATTTTTTTTTTTAGCTTGAGGACACTTATTTAAGAATGTGACTTTTAAGTAAATAGTAACATCTTTTTAAATGCAAGCACTCTGAGCCTTTATCTTTTTTGTTCATACTCAATCTCTGTATGAGAGGCTAACATTAGGAACTTATGTGCAAGTTTGCAGTGAATCTTTTCAATTTGTTTTGAACACTATGTCTGAGGCTCTTTTAGGTGGCTATGCCCATGTAATTTTCCACATGCACTGTTACCCATATTTGTTTTCTTTGCTGTAACAAAATTAGCAGGCAGTGATATGTGCGTGTTCTTATTTTTGTGTAAAAGAGAAGTTTAGTGTGAATGTCTGAAAGGGAGCAGATCCTCTCAACTTTCAGTGATACACTGTCCTACCTACCTACTTAAGAGAGACACTTCTAAAAGTCTGACTTTTCTGGGTAAGAACATTGTAGGTTTAATGCAGCTCTCCCACGTACATCAACTGAATGGAGGTGGCATGTGAATTAATTAAAAATAAATCTTGTTCTATATTTTATTTTTAATCCTGTATTTTTTCTTCAGTTCATATCCATTGTAAAGTTCTCATTTCTATCAGTCTCAGTGAGAGGATTATTAGTGATGTTATCTTGTTAAGCAGCATATGTTTGGTTTTTGTAATTTTATGGGGCTATAAAGCAATGTAAATATCATTCTTTTATGACTACTTTAACAAAGTAAAATATTTGATCAGAATAAAATAGTCATGTAATGAAACAGAAATAATCTACCTCTTCGGCATTCTGAATGCTAGTTCCATGGTATTCACCTAAAAATTTTAGCTTTATTAAAACATTCACCCCATGTAGACAATGCTCTGCACCCTTCCCCTCCCTCCCATCCCTGCACTCCAGACTTCAACAAAAGGCAGCTGCAGTTTAATCTGGGTATTGTTCCTACCATGTTCCTCTGACAGGGTATCAGGGCATCCTTCATGGCCTTTCTCTCACGCTCCTCTCCTTATTGCTCTTGTCACAAGGCATTACGAGTTTTGCTCTATATTTTACATTATTCTCCATTTAAAAATTAATGAATTTGTGTCTACATGTCATGAGTCATGAATGTGTTATTTCAGTTTTTCTGTCTCTCTCCCTTTTTCCCTGAGGTACACAGTTTTCTAATTTACACTCTAGTGGAAAGATTTTGGGGTATAATTTGAAGCATCTCTTCCTTACCTGGCTTAATATTTTGGACACGTAAAGGGGGATAAAAAAAGAGTGTGTTGCCAGTATTCCTTTCCCTGCAGTATTGTCCCTGTTATTTTTGTGCTGAACTTTCTATGTATTTGTGAGAGCTGAGTTTATATTTGGTAAGACTTCAGCTGCGTTGTCTGTTGTTGTGACTGTGTATTTTGCTGTGATGAAGTGAAGCTCCCACAATGAAATCTGCAGTATTTGGCTTGTTATGATTTTATTACCAGGTTTTTCCAGCAAGAAAAATATTGTCTCTTTATGCCTAGAATGACTATTTTTAGGTTCAGTTGTTTGCAGTGGGGTTTTAGAGGATATCCTTGTGCACTTGGGAGGAAAATGGGTAAAATCACTTTCAGAGAGAATTGAGGTCCAGGTGCTCTGCCACTGAACCTGGTCAGAAAAACAAGTGCTTTCTGCATCTCTTCACTTATCCAGGTGAGAAGATTTGTGATTAAACCCCCCCAATTTTACTTCAAAGCTAATTGCATGGCAGAGACATATAGCTATGTAAAAATTTACTAAATTATGTATTTTGAGTCTATCTTATCAATCTGGTTTTGAATCATGAGACTTGTATTAAATAGGAATTGATGCGCAGATGATTCTTTTTACAGAAGTTATGCTTAAAATAGAATTGAGTGGGTTTAAACTTTTTTACAGAATATGATTTCTTCCTCTCTCCCTCCTCCTTCCCTCCCTGTTCCACAAAATGAAGCCCATGGGACAACCTACATTCAAGTTTCTTCTTTTTGTTTTATTATGTAAAAAGATAAAGCTGATAAAATACCTATGGGAATGGCAAATAAGTGTGCTATGACATTATTTTACAAGACAACCTGTCAAACTTACAACCCAGGTAAGCTGCCACAGGTAAACTGTCATGTCTTCAACCAAGGAATTGTGTTCCCTGTCACCTCCACTGGGTGAAGACTCAGTGGTGTCACGAGGCAGAGCTCTCTTCAGCACAGTGTGATTTTTAGTTTCCAGAGATAATTTGATTTTTATTTTTGTTTAAGCTGCGATATTTGCCTTGGCCCCCTTGCAAGAACAGAGTAACAAGTCCTGGCAGCCAGAAGCGTCTCAGTCCTTCATTGCCTCCATCCATGTTTTGAAAATTTCTTCCCAAGATTATTTCAAAAAGTTTCATTCCTTTCCAAAGCTTTAATTTTTGTGAGGCTTTTGCTTTTGTTCTTGGCATAAATGATTGATTCCTTTCCTCTGCTTTCTGTACCATGGCTTTTGCAACTATTCAGTTGACTATCTGAAAATTAAGCTTTAATTGCCTTAAACTGAGAGTCCCATACACCTGGGCTCTCTTGAAAATGTTCTTACCTTCCTGTCACTGCTTATCAAAGTAACAAGGAAGAACAGTCATTATTTTCTTACTAGGGCGCTCCAAGGGTAATAATTTGCTGCTTATAAACTTCTTGGAGGGTAAAAATCCTCCACCTTCTATTGATCCTTCTATTTTAAAGGCTTAAGATATAAAAGAATAGTGTGCCATGAATGAATATATAACATTACCACTGGGATTTTGTCAGAAAGAAGTAAATATCCCCTTGAGGAAAATGGTTCCTTTGAGTGTCAGTGCACTGCTGAGCGCTACTAAAACAGCTTTTTGGGTTTAGGTAACTGTCACAAGTGTTGCCATTTATGAGGGGGAACAAATAGGGAAGTGTGTTGGGAGTAAACACTGGCAGATGCCTTTTCCACCAGGTCTGTTGTGGTGAGAAGATGTGCAAACAGAACTGCAGATCCTCCCTCTGGAGCACGTCTGCTCTTCATGTGCTCAGGGCTGAGCCCACAGAACTCATTGGTGCGTTGCCTCCCCTTGAGGTGGGAGAGAACACGGGTTTAGGGACCCTAAAATCTTGGTGGAAAATCTTCTCCTTTGCTTCAAAAATGCAGAAATTGTGTGGTTTGTTGTGTTTCAAGGTGCATCAGAACAGTAACAACTCAGATTATTGCCAGAGAATGAGGGAAATTCACTCCAAATGGTGAAAAGTAACAAAGGTGCCTGCTCCACAGGCTGGCTGGGGCACAAGCATCTTGAGTCTTTTTAATTTTAATTTTTATTTTTTTGAAAAGCAAGCTTTTTTTCCCTCGCAGTTGAAAATCTGCTTGTCCAAATTTTACCATTTTTGTGCTATGACTGCACTTACACTGACTTCTAGGAAGTCTGCCCTCCTGCTGCTAATCCTTCAAGACCAGAGAAAGGCAATATTCAGTACAGCTTTTGCTGACTCATGATTCCTTTCAAATTAAATAATGACTTCAATTGTATATATCTGAAAATCAAAGAAGCGGTATAAAGGAAGTTTTGGTATTTTTAATATTAGCAGTTGGGCTAAGTTGTTGAAGCTAGTTCTTTCAAGGCTTTAGTAAATATTAGCTACATACTACAAATCATCCAGAAGTTCTTTTTCACCAGAATTTAAAATCTTCTTACAGAAATCTCAAGGCCCACGAGGCAGCACGTTAGCAGCCCATTTTCATCTTCCTCCTACCGCCTGCCTGATCACAGCAACACCACCTAAGTCCCAGGACTGTTTTTGCAGCAATTTTCTCCAGGGTCTCCACTGCTGCAAAAGAGGAATGTGCAAATGTTCCAATCCCTTGAGAGCACAGGGCTGTGAATGGCAACAGAAGCTGGGTAATGACTCCTTGGCAGCGTGGCCTTGGAAATTGGATCTCTTTCATTGATACTTCTGTCTTTTTTATGGAGTCGAAATAAGATCCTGTCTGTCTGTCTGATTTAGTTACAACCTACCTGAACTTCTGGGCTTTCCTGCGCCTCTGGTCCACAGCCACTGTGACTAAATCATTTAAGGACCAACAATCCCAAATATTCAAAAGTTTCCATGTACTAAGTGTTTTCTGTAGGAAATCCTATTAAATACCAAGCCCCCAGAAGCCATCTCTCAATGATGCAGTGTTGTTTTTCTCTCTCTAAATAATTTTAAGGACTGTCAGTTCTATAACAAGCTGTTGACTTCACTGCATCACAGGGTTTTTTTTCTACATTTACCCATGACTTTTGGAGGCCCAAACCTTGGATGACAGAGAAAAGGCAGAAGTGGTCAGCCTTCACTTTATTCAGTCTACAAACATTGCAACATTTAAACTTTCTAAGTTTGACTTGAATTTGGTTTATTATACAAAATTATGAACCAAATATAGGAGAAAACTTAGGGTTTGGGGTGACCTGATCCCAGGTATATGTTTCTGCTTTGATATTAAGCTGCATATAAGTACATGGTTGTTCCCAATAAAAAATAAATAGCAGGACTTTAACTTCATCTTGTTAAGAAGATAAAATGCACAGCACTAACAGTGTGCAATGTCTGGCTATAGGAAAACTGTTGATGGCAGTAGGTTGGTTTTAACTAGGACAAGAACAAGTGGTAGCTAGAACAGTATAAAAATCCCTTAGATGCTATTTCAGCATTTAAAAAAACCAAAACAAACTGTAAAAACTCCTTCTGGAGGAATTAAAAATTCTGTGTGCACCGCAATCTCAGTTTTAGGTCCCAACATTCTTGGATCTTACTATCTTTTTGTTGGGTCTATGAATAAGAGGTCTACAGTCAGAGACCTACCTCATGTTGATACTTTAGACTGTGATTAATTTCCTTACTGACCTAATGAATTAACTAAATTAATCTCTTTCCTGTGTCATATTTCCATATTGTTGAACATACTCTTTGCTTTTCCAGAGCCTTCCACTCTTGTAATAGCAGTCTTAACACCATCGTTTTCTGTTTCAGTCATTGCTATAAAAAAGGGTTTGTGAAGACTAACTTAAAAAAGTACAGCAAAGATGATATTTTAAGGAAAAATGTTGATCCTCTAGAATGTAAGTGATTTGGAATTACTCAGGCAGGAGCGCTTTCCTGCTACCGATATTATCAATATTGTCTTACCCAGCTGCTTTGCACTGGTTTCATTTTCTGCCATTTGTTTTGGAACAATGGTACTTCTCTGTGCTTCACTGAATAGTTACAGGGGTTAATTTGTAATTTTGTTAACATTCGCATGATGCTGCAAATATGGGACATTATATTAATTTTATGAATTATGATTTTTATGAAGACTTTCGTACTCTTAATTAGGGGATTTGGTGCATGAACAAATAATTCCGGCATTTGCAGAGGCGTCTGTGATGGCAAGAGTTGAAGCACCTTGCATTTAGCATGCAAACAACAGGATTTCAGAGGAATGTTTCCATTGCTGACATTTGAGCTAACTAAATTACAGTTACTGCTCCATAGCACAGAGAGAAAACTTAATTTAGAAACTGAGCTCCTGTGACTCCAGGTGAGACAGTTTGTAATTCACTGGTCCTCGAACAAGGAAAATGATCCCACTGCGGTGAGGAATTGAGCTGGTTATATGTAGCTGAACGTTTGTAATTGTTTGTCTTACAAGCATCGAGGCTGGAATAGGGCTGAGTTAGTGTTGCTGCTATATTTAGGGATTTTGTTCCGCATTTGGGACAGCAGGACAGCAGCTCGGGTGCTCTGCAGGGCACAGAACAGCTCAGGTAACAACAGCAGGCAGCTCCCTGCCAACAGGGTTGTGGAAAGGCAGGAATTGTAATACAGCAAGGAGTTCTAAAGCCAGCATTTCAGGGCAGTTAGGAGATGAATGAGGTTATTTATTTTATTTTCTTATATGCACAAGTAAATAAGGATCTGTGCACCCTTAAACTGAAATTATGAATTAGCTCACCCAACACCCACTTGAACAACAGTGGTTGGGCAAGGAGAAAATGAACATTAACTTATTGCAGCCTTCTTCTCATTACCTTAATTATGATTCTGCGCCTTAAAATTCAGGAGCTGTATGTGAGGCTTCTTCTGGAACAAAGGAAACGTCTCAGGAAAATTACAGACCATTTGAGATGTGTGCTTGTGCCTAAATATGCCACTTGAGACACGGAGCAGCTGATGTTGCTTCAGTTTCCAAATCAGTTTGATTTAGTCTAATCCTTGGATGAAGTTATGTACTGGCTTTTTCTCAAGACCACAATTACAGTGACGCTTACAGAAGGCACAGCAGCTAATCTCCTGGCCTCCTGCAGACAAAAAGCAATCTGCTTTCTCTGCTGCTCCTTGATCATCCAGCAGCAGCTGGGAATGTGATGCTCAGAGCCAAGGGCCACTGCTCAAGGGAAAGTGCATCATCCCCTCTCTGTTTCCTGTGTTGCTGCGTTTCCCTTTTTGTGAAGCCTTCTAATGCCTCCTTCTACAGACCTCGAACAAAGAGATGTCATAAACTGGCATTCTGCAGAATATTAAAGAGATTCGATCATCTCCCTTGAGGGTGTTGGTGTTAAAAGTTGAGCCATCAGATCCAGGGCAGTGAGAAGGAATGTGCTAGTCATGGAGCTGTTCTCACTTTTCTTCACGTTTGGGAAGGAAGGGGCTGATCTCTGTCACACAGACATGAATATAAATCATCAGCTGTTGGGTCCTACTCTCTGGAAAAGAGAAATGTATGTTGCCACTCAAGTGGCTCTAATAATCAGCTCCATGGCCCATGTTGGGTCTGGCTGCCACAGGCTCGATGAGATGCTCTCTTCCAATCTGCAGGGGGTTGACATTTTCATTCTAAAGCGAGAAGGAACTAAGATCTACATTTTTCATGAGAGTGACTGAAAAAGCTATGCTTTAAGAAAGGAGCTGTGTAGGGAATTTACAATGTCTGAACAAGCAGAGATTTGAATCTGGTTTCCTTTTCTCCCTATTGGTTATTTTAATTGTGGAGTTTTATTCTGTTTGGTTTGGTTTAGGGTTTTTCCCCCTTTCCATATGTTGATCTGTCTGCTGCCAGAGACTTCCTTACAACGCCCCCACCCCAACTTCATTAGAGCTGGCATGTGTCTGTGAAATGTATATTTCTTATAAATTTGTTGTTTAAGATCCCTCTTTCTTTATTAAGTTCCCAAACTGTTCAACTTCCTCTTGCTTTACAAATACAAGCATAAGAAAAGTAGCTCCTGACCAGCTGTTAACAAGATAAAAATTGGTGTCTTTTACTTAGAAAACTTGATCCTGAGGTTTCTTTCTCGTTTTTTTCAAGATTATGGCCTTCTTTTCATTCAGTGGTGCTGCTACATGGCATCCTTTTTATCGGTTAATTTTGGCTGAGAGAAATAGGGTTAGAGAGTGAATGAGTTAAAAGTAGAACTGCAGTGCCAAAAAGTGCTTGTTTTCATCTCTTTCTCCTGTTCCTCCCTAAGCACACCTCATTTAGGACAGGAAAATGTCTGGTCCAGCTGTCATGGAAGTGTTATTTATAAGTACAATTTTGAAAATGAATATATTATGTTTTTTATAGCTACTGTCAACAACTACCAGGACAGAACAACTTGTGCAGCTGGTGTCGGAAGCCAATGCAAAAGTTAAATTTAAGAAAAGACTCTGCTTTCTTGGTCTGCTGTCAGAGGTAACAACTGAATTTGGCCTTGATTTTTTCTTTCCACATTCACAGAGAAACAACTGTCTGGTTGGAACACAGGCGGAGAAAATTGATGGGGAAAAGGAAAGAAAAGAGCAGCAGCACTGTGGGTTCTGTTCATGATGTCATCAATGAGGGGCACCATGCTCTGCTGTGGGTTTTTTCAGCTGGTAGTTTGACATTTCATTTCAAGCCAGTTGAGAGGGCAGTTTGGTAGAAAATGGTTTTCTTGACCCTTGGGATTCTTGAGACTTCAAACAGTTTTATTTGCTCTGAAAGGGAAGTATGAGACATTTCACCATGAAAGAGCAAAACCAACAAAGGAGTACAGATGCAAATATCCCTGAGTGACTGGGGCACTCAGTGAAGGTGAGAAATGCATTTTGCCATCTGTAACCATCTCTCAATATTTTAACTCAATGTATTAGATGTTGTGTGTGGGAGAAAATAAAGATGGTGTAGTAAATTTTTGAGGTGACTTTTTGATTAGAACAAATGTATTGTCTATACCTACAAAGTATTTGATTAATCTGGCAGAACAAATAAGCAACCTGTACATGAGGTTAATGGAGACATATATATTTTTCTATGGTAAATATGAATGGGATGTAAGATGTGATTTTATTTTCAAAGAGGAGGTTCCAGTTGAAAAAGGTGAGGAATGCTGACCCTGAGGCTGGGACCTGTGACATGGATCCTCTTCTTGGTGTAATCAGAGCCTTTTCTGCGCTCTTTTACCTGCACATTTACCAAAAACAAACAGTGCCTGTGCACTGTCAGCACGAGTGTGAGGGTGACAACAGCCCTCAGCGTGAGCCACCACCCTTTTTACCATAATAAATACATTTCTATTGCTAACAATGGGCCCAGGAGGGAGAGACAGAAAATGTTATTAAATATATCTCAGAACTGAAAGCTTTTCATCTGTTAGCAGGCGAGCAAATTGCTGTCATCGATGATGTGTGAGGAGATTGACAATGCTCCACTTTGGAGTGGGAAAGGCAGGAACACAGCCAAAATTAACGTTACAGAGCAAAGTTGCTGCGTAGTCACGTCATGCCTCTTCTTTGACCCACAGATTTTCAAAAAGAGAATCATTGCTTTTATCATGGATTTTTCTGACCTGCAGTTCATACTAGAAAGGCACCTCATTAGATTGTTAGCAGTATGTGCTCAGAGCACAGGAAAAATATTGTCAAAAGCACTTCACCTGCCTGCCCTTCCCTTTGAAGTATCTCAGGGACTTAACTTCCAGTCTAAAAGTAATTATCTGTTTATTTTAGCATTCTTAAATAATAAATATGACCAAATAAAAGCTTTTTTATTAATTTCTCCCCCTTTATACAATGACCATTTTTGTTAAAAATATTTTGCATCCGTACATGCTTGATATATTCTAAAACATCACGTTTAATCTAAATTTATTCCTGAATCCAGAAATAAAAGGGTACCTAATACTTCATTCTGATTTATCCATGCTGATTTAAAATAACGTTTGTAGTGAAAACTCTTTTGCTTTGCTGAAAGCTGGAAACATCCAGAGTTTAGTGCCTGTTTCCCTTAATTTCAGCCATTCCAGGTTATTCAACCACCTGAACATCTACAGACTTCAAGAGCCCCGATCCTGAAGTGGGCACACATGACTTCTCTGCCCAGGGGAGCCTACAAGTAGAACTGAAACTTGTCTCTTGACAACTTTCAAAGAAAACACTGAATAGGTGCATGCTCTGAAATGTGGAGAATAGATTTTACATTTCATTAGGTTGCAAAACTGATTTTTTCACAAAAGTGAGATACTGGAAGAAACCCTTGCTTTTTGTACAACAAAGTGATTTTTTGACATAATGCCCAATTGAGATAAAATGTAAATGTCAACATTTCAGAAGAAAATGTCTTAAAGTAGTCAAGATGAAACTGTCAACCTGTGTTTTGACACTTTGCCATGAAAACAGATATGATCCTATGAAATGTTTCTGTTGCATGCTTTCAGCCAAATCGAGAAAGAACCAAAATACATCTGGTTTCATTTTGTAAATTTAGAAATATCCCTTTTTTCCCTCTTACTTGCATAAGGAGTAATCAGAAGCTGCTTGTCAAACCAATCACTGTGTGATTAGATTAGCTCTTACCACCTATGTCTGATTTTTTTCCAATGATTTGATTTACTGTGGACGCCGGGTAGTTACTGTAACCTTTATCACTCAACATTGGTTTTTACTTATATTTTAATCCCTGCCTTTCACTGCTGTATTGTCCTACCAGCACAGTTGTTGGTATATTTGTTAGGTTGTGGTCCCCATGCAAAGCTAATTAATTTTTCCCTCTAGAAACGGAGTTAGCCTTGTGAATTCAAAATTCTGTAGTTTAATGATCAAGGCTGCCTTCAACCCTGGGTTTAGCCTAGGGCAAAGCTATTAACTATTCATGTGCCTGCTCATGGTGATCACACTGCATGTGGCTTTGCTGCTGTTCCTGTGGCTTTGTGGGCCCCTGGTGGAGGGCAGAAACTCGTGCTGTGTGAAGAACTGAGAGATCATCCATGCCCCAAGGGGATGGGCGCATGGAGATGAGAGCTGTACATTGATTATTGGCAGGTGCCAAGGGCACAGAGAATAAGGCCTTATGGAAGCAGTGGAGCAGTGGGTTCAGTATCTGAGGTTCCAGCCATTCTCAGTTCTCTTCACTTTCACTGAACATTTTACAAAGGCCTGTAAAAGAATAATCTGCTAAAGACTCGTTCACAAGCAATGTCTGTGCTAGCAGAAAAGTGTATGGATTTGGTCTCAGGTCATTATTGCAATGTAAATAATAAATAAGGTAACAATTAATCCATCCCTGTTTGACCATGGAGAAGAGAGGTGAAGCAGTTCATCCCTCACAATCATCAGCACTGTGCATTTCCCATTAAGGCATTGTGCAGCTCCCCATTTTTATCACTGTGCATGCGAACAAGCATCAGCATTAAAACTGACAGTAAAATAATAATCTCTGTGTCATATTGGCTTGCCACAGAGCCTGCTGTTACACCTGCCCCTGCAATGTCCCTCATGGGCATGTTCAGCCCTTTTCACAGCCCTGCAGTTGCTGTATTCTGCAGGCAGAGGTGCACTGGCTGCAGAGTACGGGTGCCCAAGCCTAGCAGGTACCAGCGATTTGTATGCAGAGGTTTTTCTTCTTTCGTGTTTCACCCTGCAGTTTTGAGTTGTGTGACTTTTTTTTCAGATGCAGTCTAGCGAGTTCACAAATTTGTTGGGTTTCCAGAGGTCTCCATCAGCACCTTGGGGTTTTCTGGAGAAGGATTGCAAACAAAAGGAGATGTTAGTTGGTTTATGGAATGTAGACACCACGTATTTCTAGGTTTTGAAGAGCTGTTTTGACTAAATCCTTGAAATATTTGCCTTACCTTATTTAGGTAGTTTGGAATTGGAAATTGTGATGATTCTTTTTTTTGTTAAGCTTTTGTTCTGCCAGTTCTGCTTTTCATGTTTACTATTCTTGCAGTAGCAGCTACAAAATCCTCCCACAAGCAGGCTCTCACTGTGTAAATATGACACTCCCTGCCCCAAGGAATTTACAATCAAAAGGCTGGAACAAACTGCAGTGAAAGAAAAGTACCCCCTGAACTGAGGAACAGCAGCTTTTTTAGATCAGGCAGGGCTGTAGTCATTAATCCAGTCTGGGACACTGGGAGTTGCACGCTGGTGGAAGTTACTGCACCATTGGGTAGGATGTGAATTTACGGTGCTGCTCGGCACTGACCCCCCAGGTGGGCACTAACTCTGCAGGTTTTTACTCCCCGGGAGCAGCCAGTGAGGAGCGTGCTGTAAATGGCTCTCTGAAAGCTGCTTCTGGCCTGGGTTGCTGCATCCTTGAGGCTGCTCTGGGATGCCCTCATTCTGTCCCCGTGTGATCCCCTGGGCACCGCTTTACCCATTTGGCTCTGCAGCTCCGAGCCGTGACTGAAATGCCCTCCCTGGGGGCAGCTTGGGAGGTTTTTCAGCTGCAGCCTGCCCTTCCCCGGTGGGCAAGAACAGCCAAGGTGCTTCTGAGGGAGCTGCTCGTGCACACGGAGGTTTCAAAGTGCAAACTCACCTCAGAGCACTGGGCTGTACCTTCCCTTCAGCTCTCCGAGGCTGGGCTTGTGTCTGGAGCCACAACACCATCAATCATCCTGGCTGGGAGGCAGAACACAGACTTGGCACTGGAGTGTTTTTCTGTAGTGATAGCCTTTTGCAAGTCTAGTCTCCAGCAATCACTTCCAAGTGGCACACAGTAATCAGAGCAATGGCAAATTGGACAAAGTAATTATTTAGCAAATAGAGGACACATATTCTGCAATCAAGTATACTTTCTAATTGTGAAATTATTTTTTTTAAATAATGTTTTTTCCATTTATCTGAGAGCTGTGTTCAGGAGACTTGGCAATTTAGAGTACAGCGATATAATTTATTTCCTTTCTGAAGAGTATATGAGCATTTGGGGGGAGAACCAAGAGATGAAAATTGTGTGTATTTGTGAATGTGCACATTAAGAAGTAAGAAAAAGATTACTTTGGGCAAATTCTGGGATAAGATACAAGACTCATGTAGTTGAGATCTGTCACTCAGCTGTTCAGAAGGACAAAACCTGCTGAGTTCCCTATGCCTCCCTGTCCAGTGCCAAATGTCTGCAGGGCCTGCCTGCTGAAGGAAGGAGAGGGAAGCGTTTGAGGATGCTGCTTTGCCAGCAAATGCTGAGCTGCTGGTTCTGTTCTGTCTGAAGGAGGGGAGGCTGCAGAGGGGCTCCGCTCTCCTTTCCTCATTCCTGCTCTCTGGCTGCCTGGCTGACCCAAGGGACCGACTGTCAGACCTGCAATGATTGCATGGATCGAAGCTTTTTATTCTGGCCTTGATTCCTTTTCCTCTGTCCAGCTCTTGTGATAATTTGTGTGGCCCAGATGTTATGCTTGACTTTCCAGTTAGATGCTCTTTATCTGTCATTATATATTGATTATATGAAGAACATCTCAACTTTCTGCACAACAAGCTGTGTCAGAATTGTTGCAAGTGGCGGTGATCGTACATTCTGTTGCCTGAGGAGGTGCTTGGAGTTCTTCCAACTTTTATTTCCTGTATGTCCTGTTTGCATTTATCATCCTTTATGTGCTGTCTGCTCTACTACTTCCCCAGCCAGTGGCCAAACTTTCAGCTTGGATGAATCAGCATAAACTTCAAACACAAGTGTTTTGGCACAATTCCTTTTGTAAACTCCAATTCCAGGAGCGAATTGCTATTTTAAGATAAACATCATAACACTCTTAAATTTTACTTTCGGACTGACCTTTATCAAACCAAAGCCTTGGCAGGGAGAACTGCTAGTTATGATTTCAGAATAGTTGTGATGCGAGCAGCTAACGCAGTTGAGGGAAAGCTCTTTGTGCAGAGTAATGCTGTCTGCAGTTTTCTCTCAGACTGGCTGTTAGGAAAGCACACTGTGCCTGCCTGAGCTGCTTTCCTTCTTTTCATTCCAAGGTATAGCATGCTCATGCATTCCTCATGTACCTGACCGGGAACGTGGAATCCGAGCCTGAGCTTTAATTAAATGGAACAGTGCGGATAATCCCCATTCCAGGAATGGACAGCTGCTGCATCTCACAGGATGGAACTCCTACCAACCCGGCTTGGTGCAGCTCCAGAGCATTGCAGAAGTCTCTGCAGTGCCAGAAATGGCAGAGCCACACTCAGTTCTGTGCTGCTTCTGGGCTCACTCATTCAGGCACCTCTGCAGTGCACTAGTGCATGCTGCCCGCTTGATTCATCTTTGTCTGGGTGTGTCTGTGCCCAGCAGGCACACAGGTACTGTTTACTCTCCAGAAGAGTCACTTGAAATTCCTGGAAGGCAACTAAATGCTGCTTAAATACTTAATAAATAATAATAATTAAACCAAATGCTTAATGACTGCTATTAGTAAGAGTGGTGACAAAAGATTGTACTGTAGCCACAGGTATTTTAACATTACTTTAGTTTTCAAGAGGATTTACATGACTTTTCCATTGCTCTCACCCCCTCTATGCAACATTTGCTGGAAATTAATCCTACAGTGGACTTGTTCAGTCACTTCCTTGGAGATATATATATATATATACACATATAGAATTTCTTTCAAGCAAAGCAGACACTGAGATTTTCGATTTACCAGCTACAGTTCCAGTCTCCATTGGAATTCTTAGTATTCATTATCAGGTATGCTAATAGAATAACTAAGCCGGGTCATCAAATAAGTTAATAGCTGTGGTTTGTACATCCCCATACTCTAATACTTTCCTAACAAGACATAGAAGTAATGTTTTTTTAATCTTCTTTTTTCCTGCAGAAGAAAAGGATCTGATACCATTACAAAATTCTCAAAAAGAGAATGAAATATTTTGGGCAAAACTAGAACTTTCCTGCAAATTTCTGTTTTGTGAAAAAGCCATTTCTGCAGGGAAGCACTTTAATGAGAAATTCTTGAGTCGCTTTATTCAACATCCAGGGAAGACAGGCCCATAATGATCTGTAATTTGAACTGTGTCCTTAAAATTGAACTGTATGAGCAGACCACTCAGAAGAGAAAGAATGGGCACTGCAGCAGTGATTCTCACTCCTCACACCTGTGGGCTTCAGCTCCCCATGAGTATTGTTCCAGTCCCAGGCTGCAGAGACAGTCCACAGAAAGAGAAGTATGTTGCCATAGAAATGTAAGGTTTTGCTGTTTAGCAACTGACACAGAAACTCCAGAAACCCACATTCAGTCCTTGCTTCCTGCTCTGTGTCTATTTAAGCAAATGGAGTAATTCTGGGCTCATTTCCCACTTGCAAAATAATACTTAATTATTTTCCTCAAAGAGAGAATAGGTAAATAAAAAAATAATAATTTAAAAAAAAATTAAAAACCTCACAAGTCTCTTCTGGTAATGGGAGCAGCTGGAATTTTTTAAGAAAGCAAACCGTGTCAGGAGGATGATCTTAGCAGCTGATTCTTTCCACAGCCTCTCTTTTACCTATTTCCAAGCTGAATCTAATTCTCTCAACCATGTTCTTTCCTGATCAACTCCTTTTGCTCTGAACATTTTTCAAGAGGTATATTCCAATTTTTCTACAGGCAAAATAAAGAAAAACTGCCAGATGCTTCCGGGCCTTATATGAAGTGGCCAAACAGATTTCTCTAATGTCCCACACAATTTTGTACCTCCTTTGCTGTCCTTCACCAGCTTGTTTTCTGCTCTTACTGCTCCTTGTTTGCTTCCCTTATCTGCTGCATTCAACACAAGTCACCCTGGATTTATATTTTCAAGTAACATTTTGTGACAAGCTGTGGGAAGTGTGCTCCAGGAGTACAGACATAATTGCATCCATTGCTTTGTCTATTACACCAAATTTTCTTATTCTGTTTATTTAAGGGGGGAAATGTCATCCTTCCGGGTATGACTCCCTGCCCATCAGCTGAACCTGTGAAGTGGATTTTGCATGCTACAAATTTCCTTTTTGCTGCTGCCTTGTGTTATCTTTCTGAAAAAGATGCAGAAAGGGAGCAGGGCCCCCTGTGCATCACCAGGGCTCTAAATGTCATTTAGTATTAATGGCTGTCAAATGCAGTCCACTTGTAACTTTACATTACTGTTACAACACCCTGTGGCGCATGGGAAGCATCACAAAAGCAGATGTTCTAGGAAGAGAAAACTTAACTAATTTAAAAGTTAAATCACAATCTGATATGTTTTTTTCTGGGTGACACATAGTGCGCACAGTCTGAGAGCACTCCAAGCCTGTGGGAAATAGATAAATGAGGTCGTGAATATGACTGAGAAGGCCTGTCTGAGTGCAGCCCTCTCAGTTCCCGTGCCTCAGAGCATCCCAGGCGTTTGGGAAACTTGCCCCAGCCTTTCGGCTCTCTCACCCTAGGGGTTAATCCTGGGCTTGCAGGGATTTAACCTTGTCAGTGCATGGGCTGCTTGCCTGGCAAGGGCTCCTCTGCGCCTTTCGCTGTTCAGGGAGGGTAAAGGTATATGTGGAATCATTCTTAATTTCCCTCAGGTTGTTTCCAAGGCTACATTTTTTATTAGGAGCCAAGTTCTTCAGCATCCATCTCGTAGATCATGAAGCAGAGGAGAGGTTTCTGTGCCCTGGAAGATAATGTCTTTACCTATTTGTGGTGAAAACAGATGAGCCCCCGGAATTGAATGCCTTTGGTTTTGTTATTTACTCTGGCTGCAGTGCATATTAGGGAATTAATTTTCATGAAGATCTAGGCCTTGTTACTCAAAAATGTTTTAAATTACAGGAACTTAAAAATACTGCATCTTTGTGAATGAAACAGAACACAAGTTTTGACTGACCCCAAATCAAAAGACTTTTTTGGCCATTGATCTGTGTTGAAAAAGTTTTCTTCATTTAAAATAGAAAATGGTTCAGTTCCTCTAAAATGCTGTGAGAATGTATAATAGTTTTATTAACCAGAATAAAGTGGCTTGGTTTAGTAAGGAGTTGGGAGAGCAGGGCTGATCTATATTTCTGATATATCCTGAGTGTGAAGCTGTGTCTGCTGTTATGGCTTCAAACAGCAAGGGTGAGGCACAAATGGCTGAGTACATGTTCAGATCCTAATTCCTCTGCCTAACATGAGAAAGCTTTGGGGTTTTGCTTCTCTTCCTAATGAAATTAAATGCATGTGATTCTCCTCAGTGTGAATATGGCTGTCTGTATTCTAATAACTCTTTGACCTCTTGGCAGACTTCTTATAAGCTGTTGAATGCTCTTAAAGATATTAAATACCCACATGCCATACAAATTAGTTAACTAGAGGATGACTTCTGTGTTCTAATTGAGCAGTGTGATAGTCCTTTTTCCAGAGGGGCTACAAACTGTCTTTGAGAAGAACACTGCAACTGAGGTCACGGCATTTATTAGAGATCAGGAAATCTAAATGGGAGAGAGACAGAACATACCCCTCAGCTTTTGGAAAAGTCTTAGCAGAGGTTTATGTGTTATTAGAGATCAAATACATAATTCTCAAGACCTTCACACTGTAGACTACACAGTTTCTACAAGACACCTATTTGAGTACTCCATTTTTACCAGTTTTGAAGATAGATGCTACATTTACTCTTTTATCATACTTTTACTCTGTAAAACTCTTCACAAGAGTCACACAACTTTTGAAGACCGTATTGTCATCTCTTTAAACACTTGGGGATGTATTTTTCCAGACACAGGTGCTTTGAAAACTTTACAAAGATAAAGACTGAATAGAACTATACCTGGTTCTCTTAATGTACAACACATTTATTTTTGAAGAGGGGAGTCTAATACTAGTAGACATCTAATATTAAGAAATCCACCTCTTAAAATATGGGATCTCAATGGAAAATTATTCCTATGGGAATTGTCAAGTTAAACTGACAAATTTTTGAGATTTTATTTTATTTTATTTTATTTTATTTTATTTTATTTTATTTATTTTTGCACTACTTGTTGTAACCGGAGAGGTTTTGTGCAGCTTTTCTGTGATTATACTTTGGAATGGCTGCCCAGGGAGGCGGTGGAGTCGCTGTCCCTGGAGTGCCAACGCTCAGGGCCATGGTCTGGTTTAACAGGGTGGTGTTCAGCCATAGCTTGGACTCAGTGATCTCAGGGTCCTTCCCAACCTAACAAATCCTGTGATTCTAAAGATGGGAAACCTAAGACTTGTAGGATCTGAGTCCCTGCAGACTATGAAGGTAAATCCTGTATTATTGCGGTAGAGAGGCATTCAAGGGTTCTTAATGCCAGGCAGGAAAGAGAAGTAAGCTCCTGGGACTGTTTAAATCTCATCCGAAATTCTGGGGTTGCACAGATGCGAAGCACAGAACATGGAGCTCTCAAAACTCAGGCACGTTAATTTTGCTCCTGATGGAACTCTTTAGGTTCTGCTGAAGCCTTAAAGGGAATAAATGACAGTTGTTTTGCTCGCCTTGTAGAGAGCTCCTATCACTGCTATATTAAAATCTATTTCACTCTCCAAACTTAAGTGGCACGTAGATGAATGTTGAAAACACTTGAGTGGTGACAGTATTAAGATTTTTAAATCTTCTAATGGGTAGTTATTTGTGCTGACACTGGAAAGTCAAATAGCATGCCACAGGATACAGCACATATTCAGAACTGGCAGAATGGAATATGCCTGCTGCTGCATGTGGTTATAAAGTGAGAGTTTCAAATTTAACCTCAGACCAGGGTGCAGAAGGAATTATGGTTAATTTGAAAGAAAGACATAAGAAGCAAAATAATTCTGAGTAGATTACCTCTTTGGCATGTGTAACTGGTGGTGTATATGGCAGACATTTTGCAATCAAAATATTTTTGCTTAAAACATGAGAACATTTCTGTCAATACTGTGTCAGGGGGGTCTTCTACATCCAGAGAGCACAGAATGCAGTTTTTAGCAAAATGGGTTAAAATACGTGCAAAGCATTCATATAAGAATGCATTTCCTTTGCAAATCGAATTACATTGTGGGGACACTGAGCTGATAATTTTTGAAAGCAGGAGTGAAAATTATATTCTCAAATGCTCTTCACTTGTGTTTATACTGCCTTGAAATTCTGTCCAGAGGCTGTCAGAGGAAGCATAACTAACCATGGAGGCAATGATCACCTTGAAATCTGGAAATGGACTTTGCCTCCCCAGCAAAAGTGATGGGTAACATAAATCTGAACAGATTTTGCTTCTTGGGAAGAACTTGCAGTTGCAATACCTGCTGTTACCATTAAGTCAGAAAAATGTAAGAATTATGGAAATGCAGCAGGTTACCAAAAAGAAAACATTCAGTAACTTTTTCAGAATTAATTCTAGCTTTATTTTTAAAGTGAAGTAGAAGGACCATTTGCAGAAGGGAGCTGGACTTCTCAAAAACAAGACGGGAGGAGGCTCCTGGTCAGACAAATCATTCTATTCAGAAGCTGTATTTAAAATAAGAGTCCGAAAGCGTTAGGAATTGTTTGGGTCAGATAATGGCACGTTGGTGATGTCAGTAACAGAAAGCTGGAGCTGTACCTCAGAACCAGACTCAGATCTCCTTGGAAGAGCCAGGAGGGTTTCCAGTGTCTCCTGTAAATCTCTCCCGTTCTCCTGCTGCCCGCAGAGCTGGGAGCTCGCAGGCTCCTGGCTGCTGCCCAGCAGCGCTGCGCTCGGAAGCTGCAGCGATGTTTGACACTGAGCAGCCCCCAGGCCAAACCCAAGGGCTTTTCTGGCTGCAGTCCCGTGCTGTGCCCACCTGCACCCCCTGGTACCCCCGGAGGCAGCAGGGCAGGGAGGGGGTGTCTGTGCAAACCCCGCTCCCTTTTTCTCCCAACACCGGGGCTGTGCCTGCTGGAAGGAGGCCAAGGAGCAGATGGAGTTTGGAAGCAATCTCTGGGAAGGACGCTGTTGCAAATGGCTCTTAGTCTGCTAAGGAAAGTTAAAACTGCAAGTTTTTGTGCGAAAAGTTTAGCTTTGGCAGAAAGCAAAGCCAAAGAAAACACAAAAAGTGATTTTCCACTTGGGAGTTGTTTGGTTTGAGGTCTGTCAGTAACTGCTGTGAAATCTTCGTGCTTCTAGTCTGGAGAAGCTCCTTTATGCACGGGCTCCTGAAGCATCTTTCACTCCCTGGTCACTGGGGCATCTCCTGCCTGTAACCTGTGCCAGGTACAGCCAGGAATGGCCCAGAGCTGTGAGATCTGCTGCTGCTTTCTGACATGGACCAAGTAAATCGCTGCGCCTGCGATTTGGCTAATGAGCAACACGAGGCACAGAATGCCCTGCCTTTCCTTAGAGATGCTGTAGGGTTTTCCAAGGAGAGCACAGACCACTTGCTCCCAAGTGCTGAATTACCTCATTTCAGTAAATTGCCTCCTTTCCAGGTTATACAAACAACTTTCTTTTATAGCTCTACGAGGACGTACTGCCAGGTGCTGCACATAGTGCAGAAAATACATTATGATGCCTAAAAGTTGCTAACAGACTAAAAAAACCCTCAATGTTTTCCTCTCTTAAAAAGAAGTAATTTCATTAATATTTTTCCAAGTCAATGAGCAAGTAAAGAATATCTCCCTGCATACCAGTTTCAGGCACAACTCATCCTGGGTAGTAAATTCCCATTGAGATATTAACAGCAGCTCTTGTTATTCAAGGATTTGATCCAATTTGAGGAGACAGAACAACACTAATCAGTTGATTTGACTTCTTCTGAAGTAGCTGTTGTAAGGCTTATTTGGGAAGAAGATAAGAAAAATTAAATGCCTTTACTCTGGAAAGGGAAACATAAGTAAGGTTTGTATTTCCATAAAACACTAACACTTTTCTGTAATCTCTTTTCTTTGGATCAGTTCTTCTTGTTTGTTTTCTTGCTTGCTTATTTTTTGTCTGTGGTAGTATCAGTTAATAAAATTTCATTCATATGCAGAAAACAGAGGGTGATATTCTAAGTATGTGCTCAAACCTAATGGTCTTATTGCTGTCAAGTATAGGTGGTTGTTACAAGTGTTCTATATACAGAAAATGCTTTCCAACTAGAAGAGAGTCTCAGGAAAAAATAGGATTGCATCATTTGGAGGGTAAGACAGCACTCACTAGTCTAAATCTTCTAAATAAAATCTGCATAATTCCATTTCATCCTCCAGATCGGGTAAATGCACAATTATAAAGAGAGGGCTTTAATGTGAAATGGTCGTGGACTTCTGTAGGAATCTGATCTGCACTCAAAGCTGTCATAGCTTCCTAAGACATTAATCACATAGCCTGTATTCAAGTAATTACATATTTTTTACATTTATACTATATTCCTTTTTTACCACACTTCTGTAATTTTCCCCATTTGTTTGATTGGGACAATTAAATGCTATTCCTTGCTTGTGAGATAAATAATTCATGGTTTCTGAAGCATAAGTATGTCTGGAGTTATATGAAGGCAGTGTTTTATGCAGCTTTGTTACCTTTATTATCCTAATTGTTGTTTTATAATGAAGCTACAGTTTGGAATCAGAATGGATATGCTTTAATTTAAACTGAACTGGAGCAGTGTGCTCGTCCTTTCTGGAAATGCAGCCCTGCAAAAAAGGCTGCTGAACTCTTTATCAATTGGTATGTTTGAATGGGATATATGGCAGGTATTGCCTTGAAAGTATTAAGTAAAATTGGTCCCTGGAAGAACTGGGTAACTATTAATATTTACAGAAACCTTCCCTATGAGTAAATAATGTCTGCAGATCTCTGGAGATGATGTATTTTAATGCAGCTTGAATGTAATATTTCCATTTGTAAACAAATTTGATCAAATACAATAAACAGTGCTGGAGTCTTAATGTAATTCTATTACCTGTAAGTCAGTACAGGAAACAGCAATGCAGATGCCTAACAAGAGGCAGAGTAGCTTCTTCAGCTTTGCTGATAAATATCAGCGTAAGTCATGTAAGCCTAATAATCAGGGAGAAAGGTAGGAGAAAGTAATAACCTCAGTCTTGTCAAAACAGAAATGGAATATAGATGAAAGTTGATGCTTTGAGTAAAAATGCATGCCAGATTTAATGTAAGGAATAATGATGTAAAGCTGAAATTCAAAAACTAATAAAAATATCCTTTGATATCCTGATGTACAGGGAAATAGAAACTGCTCTGAAATAAAAACCAGACAGGATGGACCTTCTATTTTTGGGGTGGCTCTTTGGCTGGCCATGCCCTTATTGAAGCAAGCTTGGGGTTGGGGGGTCCTGGGGCCTTTCAGTACAAGTGGATAATATATGACAGCTTTTGAAACACTGAATCTCACAGGCTGAGGAGAATTTTGATTTTTTTTTGCCTACTGATCTTTCACCTTGGGTTTAATCATGGAACTGTAAAACCTTTAATCTCTAAAATGGCAATACTATTAGATAGCTTGTAAAAGTGTTGGGACAGAGAAGAATTTTATCACAGCTCTGATGTTACCAAGTGCTTTCATTTCTGCAGTTGGTGGCAGAGCTTGTCAGCCAGGGCAGTGCAGGTCACAGGTGCTGAGGATTCTGAAGAGAAGCCAAGAGAGCGAAGGTCAGACTGTGGGACCGGTCGTGGGCTGTGCCTGCTTCTGAGGAGGGCCCGAGGAGGGGTGTCAGGTGTGCAACACAGGAATATAGCAATAAATAAATAAATGAATAAATAAATAAATGTGTGTGTGTGTGTGTGTGTGGAGCATGTAGGTAAAAAAAACCCCACCCAGTCTGTAAAAAGACATTGAGTCTGTTGTGTCTGCTGTTTCATTGATGAGATTATAATATTTCTACATTTTGTTTTGAAGAAAATTAAATACTCTTCCAGTCTGTCAAGTGCATGCTGGTTTTCAAGCATGTCAATACTTAGCAGTTGGAATCAAAGAGACGGAAGGTATTTTTCTGAAACATGTATAAAAAAGCCCAACAAAAACCACTGTTAATTTTGTTTAACAGAGAAGACACCTCCCAGCATAACAGAATGATCTCAAAATGCACAAGATGACAACCATTACTATCACAGTGGAAATTCCTGTTGTCTTTACTGACAGCAGGGTCCCACCCATTGTGAAATCAAAGGAATAATCAAATCAAGAGAGTTTATGTTTCCACCAGCTCATGTTGACAGAAGAGCTCCATTCTGCTTAAAGGAAATTGAAATGAATTGAAATTTTTTCTCTTCTCCACCCATCTTATGCACAGCTTCTGAGCTTGGAGAGCTCTTGCTGTCTCTCGTCAGGAAAGAACAGGGCAAAGTAGTTTCATGACTGTATTCTTCCTGAAGGGAGTTTTAGAAATATATAAAATATATACTTCCTGGAAAGAAAGGAAGTAGAGTGAGTCTGGCAAGGCAGCTGCTTGACCTTCTTGCAGCTTAATGGCTGCTCCTCTCTATTCTGTCTCCTTTCAGACCTGGTCCAGCCATAGGTGTAACCTGTCACTCTAATGTGCCTCAGCATGGTCATTGCCTTCTCTGGATGTTTGTAAATAAATGTTTGTATTTTGCTGGGTTTGAACACGGCTATGTGCAAGACTAGGAAAGGGATCATCAGCTGCAAAAGTCCTGTGTATGACAATATTATTCAGTTTTGTAGAATTTTTTCTTCCTGTGTGTCTTTTTTTTTGTTTTCTTTGAAAATTTTACCTCTTTTGGCTCAAGGAATATCCTTCTGTTATCTAACCATCCTGGCTCCAGCTATGGAGAAGCTGCACGATGGCAATAAGTAATCTGGTAATATATCTCTCACATATTTTCAGTTCAGTGCTGCATGGTAAAGTGTACTTGTTGCTTTTCAACTGAGATCTTGAGGAATGACCTCCTTTATGAAACAGATTTTCTTCCCTTATTTCCAAAAGTAAAATATAACTTTACATAGCAGCTTGAGAACATGGAGGGGCACACAAGTCCGCATTTCAGAGAAGCATGTGATTATGGAATTTAATCTGAGTAGGCCAAGCCTCTCAGGAAGATTGCATCTGACTTTGTAAGGTTTGGCAAACCTCCAAGTCAGAGAAATGTTTCTGCTTTTTCTGTTAAAAGCAGAAATATTCTTCCACTTTTCCTCTTGGCTGAGAAAATTCATTTAATTTCCAGTCAGAGAAAAATGAAAGAATAGCCTGGCCTAAAATAATTGGGTTAGTGCGCTATATTTTATATCAGTGTTATATTTTATATAAAACAAATGAAGAACCTTAGAAGGTTTGTCTGTAACTCACCTTTTCCATTTTAGCCTTCACACTGACAAGTTTACTTGAAAATCAATATTTTACATTGAAAAAACCCTGTTCTGTGTCAGTAATACTCTCAAGCAATATAGATCTTAAAGAAACATGCCAAGACTTGCCAGGTAAATATTTGTAATGAATAATCTGCCTGAACCCTAGGGAACCTGCAGGTTTGGAAAAGGATGCCCAGTTTCCACAGTGGTGCCCTGGAGCTGCTGTTCCTCCCCTTCTCCTTGGGTATTTTGCCCACTGTGTTTTCCACAGGGCTGCCTCATTTCTCTGTCTTTGGCAGCTGTGACTTTTCTTCCTGCAAATGTCACGGCTCAGCACAAAAGCATCTCCTCGGCAGCGATGACCCGGCTGTCCTGCAGGAAGGGGCACTCGGAGCCGTTAAATCCATGCCAGCTGCCCTGGAGCTGCGCGCCTGCCCCGCTTTGTGCCGGCCGAAGAGAGGGAGTGGAAGGGTTTTGGCTGAGCAGGGTGGGCATCCACAGAGCTCTGCTGAGAGACAGACAGACAGTTGTACCTCATCTCTGCTCTGGGTGTGTGACACCTGAATTTCTGTGTTCAACCCCTCTGACAGATGAAGGTGTTCACACTGGCCTGTGTCCTGTAGAAGAATTCAGGATTTGTAATACGTGAAGTGTTCTTGATCCTATATCCTGAGGAAGGCAGAGAGCTGATGATTGGATTCTTTGCACTCTTGAATAGGAATTCTGAGGGATTTAATCCTAAAAAAAATGATCAATTATTTTCACTATGAACCTGGATTGTCTCTTTCTGGGAACTTTTACTGGAAGTAAATCCATAATTATTGTATTCTATAGCCATACATGTAGTCCAGGTCTGAAAATATCCTGTTATAGCAATAATCTCTCCAGAGTCAGACTGCCCAGCAGTTCCCAGTATTTCAGCCCTGCATAAATCCTGGTCTGATGTGCAAGTCACTAAAGTTATCATGAAGACAAAGTGGAACTATTCTCTTCTGTCGTTGTGGCGAATTGGAAAGTGGGAATGTTTTTATTTCTTACATTGTCATATTCCTACTCTGTACTTAAAAAAAAGTACATTTTACTCTACATGTGAAGTAACACAGAAGGTTTAATCTTCTGGAAAAGCCAGGAGAGCTGTCCTTGGAGAACATAAATCAAAATCTGTGTTAGTAGGGAGCTTTGCTGCAGATGCTTGGAGGTTACAGGCAGATTTTATAAAGAGAAATTATGTCTCATTCTGAAGAAAATGAAGAAAAGACAGAACTCCAGCCTGTCTCATCAGAGCGTGGAAAAGAATTCAGGTTACATATTGAATGTAAATGAAGTATTTTGATTATTCTTTCAATTTTATGGAGATTAGAGCTTTTCTGTGAAGTGTACAGCTTGAGACTGATTTTTTGCATCACGGTCTGAAAGCAAATGTTCAAACAGTAGGAAGTTCAAAACAGATCCCCCCTACTTCTTCATTTATATATGTATGGGTGTAAATGCATATATAATTTTAAGGGAATCTGTTTTTATTTAAAAGGGGTACTCTTCCCCCAGCCTGGTTGAATTGCCATTGCACTATTCAAATATTTTTGGGATATGGATCAACTTTTGTAGTGTAAAAGTTATTTGCAGTTCCTATGCAATAAACACTTTATTATGACTGGTGACCATAGGCCTATCTCAGAGAATGATAATCAGGGGCCTTTTGGAATATTTAACTAGCAGGAAGATTAGATTTTTTTTTTTTATCCAGTTTTCTCAGTGTTTTACACAATAATGAAATCATGAGGAGAGTCAATATATTCTTTAATTCCCCACCACTCCGACAACTGCAGCTAAAGCAAAGGAGGAGTTGTGCTTTTTTATTTTAAAGGGGCTTGTGTCATGGGCATCTTCCCCTTTATTACATGGGGAAAAGAAAGAGAAAAATAAAGGAGAAGACAGGCATTGATGCACTGAGAACATAACAAGAGTGTTACCTGAGAAAACCCCTGAAATTCAGCAGTCTGTGTGCCAGAAGGACTTTCAAAGTGATCCACAGCTGTGTGGTTGAAATCTGCTCTCATGTCTCCAGCAGAGAAGGAAAAACAGGTAGAGAATTCATCCTTCACATTTTAGAGTTCTGCAGCTCAAGAGGAAAGCTGGGAAATGCCTGGTTCCAGTGTTCATAGCAGTCCAACAGGGCAAGTCAGTATTCCTCAGCATCATGGCAGCAATAAAAGGAGCACAGGTAGAAAAGAACTAGATATTTAATAGCTTTAAAAGACGTATTGACGTTGGCACATACTTATTTGCTACAGCATTTTCTGGGATTTGTGCTGAAATGGAAGCCTTTTAATAAAACAGTTGATATCTTGCCATAAAAAAAGGTATAAAGAAATGTCAAACTGTGTTCTGCACACTGTGTGTGTGAATGAAGGCAAGAGCAATGAACAAGCTTGCCAAATCAAAGTGGATAAAAGCAAAATAAAAAATAAAACCACAAAGCATTGCTAATAAGTACCACAACATGGCTTTTCTTTAGCTGTGGAATTCTTTTTTTGGCATGGGTTTGAAAATATTTGTTTCAGCAGGATTATGAGGCCCCTGTACTTTCTACAGAAGCCTCACACAGGTAGTTTCCAATTACTGAAGCCAAGTCTTGGCACTCTTCAAGAAAGGGATTGGACTCTTGTAGGAAGAGAAAAATAGAATTATGCAGCCATAAAAGTTGGATATTTTAATAAAACACATATCTCAAAGCTTAAAAGCCCTATAGCAAGTCAGCCTTGAATTTGTGTGAGAGAGGAGATTACCTGCAGACATATGATTTTATTGTATCGCTTTTACCCTGATTTTCTAAGTTTTATTATTGACCTCTGTGACTCATGCTCAGTAAAATTAAGCTCAGAAAAATTGGCCTAAGCCAGCGTATCATATCCTATAATTCTGTCTTCCTAATTTTTCCTGTATAAAAAGTTTTTAATTAGGTCACCTGGAGTTCACACGAAAGAACCCTTATGGGGTTGGATTGAAGATGTTTTGTTTAACTTTGATGGATGAATGGCTGTCTCTATCATCAGGCACAACTAATAGAATATTTTATCATCTTCCAAGTTAGATTGTCAACATGGTTCATAGCAGCTGCTGTCAATTCATACTTTTTCCAATAGGAAATATGGTAAATGCATAAGCCAAAATAAAATTGCAGAGGAAATAACTTTCTGATCTATTTCAGTAACCAAGGTGTGCTGGGTGGTGTCTTGATTTTGGTGGGTTTGTGTTGGTTGTTTTCCTTTTGTTTGTTTTGTTGGTTGGTTGGGTTTGTTGCTGTTGTGGTTTTTGTTTTTATGTTGTAACTATGTATGATTTTAGTTGTAATGGAGAAAATAAAGCTTTTCTTTCCACTCCAGAGCTGAAGACCAGACATTTTGCTCAAATTGAAAAAATGTCATTGTTTTTAATACATTTTTACCTTTCTCTGGCCAAGAAAACACTGTGGTTAGTAAAATATCCTTCTCAGTGTGCAGTCTCCAAATGGACTCCATCCAAAATCTCCTGAAGTCAGCAGAGAAATGCTCATGCTCTTCATTTGTTATTGGATCACGGCTTATTTTCAACTCTGAACAAGATTACTTTTACAGTTCTGGCCTGGTTTTGGGTAGTATAGACTTGTATGTAAATGTGTACTTACTAAAATATTTCAAATCAGTAAACAAGTGATTTTGAGGCGAAGTTGTCCCCAAATGAAGTAAAATTCCCACTGATTTGTGATTTTGTGCAAATATGTAATTCTTGGTTAGTTTTGTTGTGGGCAGGGTGGGATGGGTGTCATTTTATTGTTTTTATGTTTGTCCTTTTCTCATGAACTGACAAGATGAGCTACAGTTTTATTACCAAGTCTAGAGAATTAAGGCACAGAGTTTCCATTAAGAATGATCTGTTACCTCCAAAAAAATGTTAATGTTCCTATTTTTGCTTTATTATTCTTCATTATGTAGTTAATATAAATGGAGGTACATGCCTAATTGCACCCTAATGAAAACTTGTCCTTTTATCTATGGTTAGGAACCATCCATGGACAAGGCGTTAGGAAGGAAAGAACTTCCAAATGAGTGGTGGGATCTCCTTGAGAGAGCTCTAAGGAGAGAAAACTGGAAAATCAAGTTGTTTATCTCAGCTTTTCTTTACTATCCTTTTCTCTAGTGACTTACAGATCAAAGTTAAGTTTCACAGCTTGAATTTAATGACCTAATTTGGATTGTGGCTCGTATCAAAATGCTGAACAGAACAGTTTCCATTTTCTATTTTTATTTTAGTCTTTCTCTATTGAAACTATCCAGTAAAGTTTAGATTGCTTTAATTGCATGCTGCTTCCCAGCTCTGTATGCAGAACAGAACTGTATGTTCTTCAGCCATACTCACAGGACTGTCTGTCTTCTACTCCAATGTAATAACAAAAGAGCTAAGAGAGCTGTCATTTATTTTACAGCAATTTCAGATAATGGTCTCTCTCGGTGATAAAGTATTGCAGGATGGAGAGATGAAACAAGTTACATTTTTAAGAGGAAAGGTGAATATTTGCTTTTAAGGGGTGCAAGGACCAGGAAACAGATGTTACAGTTACTCTTCAAAATAAAAGATCCAGGGATTGGTTGTGGCCTGAGAGAAGCTGGAGAACCCCTGAGATGTTGGGACCTTGTGCTGTGTCACAGGAAGGATGCAGCTCACTAAAGGTGTTCATTTTGTATTTTTGAGGTTTCCACTCTGTTATTCTGTGACTCTCTGTGGACTTTTAAACAATAATTCTGTTACATACATTCAGACAAGTGCTAAATATTCTTCCATACCAGTAGGCGTAGAAAAACCACATTTCATGAGGATTGCACAATGCTGTCCACAGTGAATGCCTCTCTGCCCCCGAAAATTGATTATTCCACTCTGTATATTTTCCTAAGCCATTTAAGTGGATCAGATAGTTACAGATATTTGACATGCTAAGTGATGGCCTGGCTAGAGTAGCACTTGTGTGAGGTAAGTGAATTGTTTCCAGTAAACTTAGCCTATCTGTATTGCTAATATGCTACCACCTGCCTTAAAACTGGCCAGTCAATTTGGTGCATGACATTTTTGGATTAAGTGGGCTGTATGGATTAACTGTGTTGATTCTAAATATATCATTGATTCTTTTTTTTCTGTGTGACCTGCTCCGCTATTTTTTTTTTGTTTCTTCATAATTGATTTTGAGTGTATAAAACACTTACACTTACTGAATGCTTACTGCAAAATAAAATGATGAAAAGCAATAGATAGTGAAGATTTTTTGCAGTCTGTCCTTTCTCATTATGGTTCTTGCAAGTAGTTGTGCCTTGTCTGAAATAATGATTATTGCCAAACTATGTAGGAAGACAGAAATAAGGACAAGTTTAATCCCCATGCTAAATGTATTAATTAGCATTTTCAAAGTTTTAATGGTACATCAGTAAATCAACTGGTGAAGTCATATGAAGCTCCTGATGAATAAGGATTTCCTTCTCGAAGTCGTAGCAAGCATAGGGAAATAACTAAGAGGAGGAGTGGGTTTGACAGGAAATTTAGTTTAAGCTGTTGATTATATTGCTCCATTGCTCTTGTTCTCATTATCCTTCTCCTCATTGCCAGAGACATATTGTCATTGCAACAGACAGTGGTGAGAGAAGAGTTAGAGAGCTTGAAATACTTCAGCCTATCTGTCAGTGGCCAAAGATAGCTTGACAGAATTGTGTTTCTGCTTGGTCTGAGGGATGAGTTGTAATTTCAAAATATCTCAGGAGCAGCCGGGATTTGATTTTCCTGATAGGAGCCTAAAGCCTCTCAAGTCAGGTGAATGTTTCTGGTCCTTTGTTTAACAGCTAAGCGACAGGAGATGTGGGTTATCTTTTCAAATGCTGGGAGAATGTCCAAGAGGTACAACTGTATGTTCTGTGTAGTAGTTTTAAAAAAGTTTGCTATGTTTGTAGAAACCTGGTATTTCTTTTTAAAATTTCATTCCAGTTTCTTAGCTTTTGTCTTGCCTGGTTCTCTCATCTCTTTAATCAGATTTGCGGTCGCAAATATAAAGGAGTGAGCAGTCTCTCTATGACTTCCACGTAGGTTTTGCTGTTGGAAAGGCACTTGGGTTTGTGGGAGAGCAGCTCCATGTTGCGGGGCTGAAATCATTAGTGCTTCAGTCTATTGATCTGGCAACATGAGCTGTGGATGCAATATAGAAATGGGCAAAATATTTATGACCTGAGCTTCGGTATGTCCATCTGACTCATCCTGCTTTGCAGTGATATTTGAGAACAGAAAACTCCAATTTCTCAAATATGTAACATTTTGTCCTGCAGCTCTAGCCCTTTTATAAAGGACTGAGGAGATTTTCTTAATTTATTCTGATAACGGGAAGTTGCCATATCTTATGACATCTTAAAAAAGACCAATCATACTTTTAATTGCTTAATTAATCACAGCATGAAAGGGAACAGTCTTCAAGGACATTTACTTCTTTTTTTTCTTGCCTACAAAGTTTAGTTGGCTGCTTTCTTTATCAGAGCTACTTATTTGATAGTAGAAAATGTAGCTAAAGTGGTTGATCAAACAAACACAAGATCATCCTTGACACCCTTCAGTGTAAGATGACTGACCTATAAATCCTGGTTAGATATTTCTAGCCCACTGCTGTGGATGAAAGCCTACGATCTCTTCCCCAAGAACATGCCTTTCTGTTCCAGCCAAACATAGATTAAAAAATTCCCACAAACCTAGAGTCTGACAGAAAGCCTAAAAGCAGAGATGGGCGCCTCGCCAAGTGGGGGAGCGCAGTGAGATTCAGGTTCTGTGTGCTGGTCAATGAACTCCTTCCTCCTCAGCTCCGAGACCCTTCCTGCCTGCTTTGTCACACAACCTGTCCCATCTCATTAGCACAAGGACCCCAACACGCTGACAGCGTGTCATGGTTTTCACTGCATATGCTAAGGAGCGGCTTTAAACCCATTTGCTGTTTTCTTTGTGGGCAGAGTGTGACTGCTGATTGCTGCTAAGGGCCCCGAAAAGTGATTCCTTTGCCACAGTTCCTATCGGTAAAATATGAAGCTGTGAAACAGATGATCCAAGGCAGCAGAGGGCTCTTCCCTTCCCCTGGATCTTAATGAACTCCGCTCATTCCCCACTGGTCGCTGGGTGCAGGGAATGCATTCAGGCTGAATCAACGTGCAGTGACTCAACACACAGCGTCTGCTTTGGCTCTTTGTTTCCCTGAAAGCTATTAAAGCACAGCTAATTCTCAGAGCTGAAAGTTTAACATTTTCTGAGTGCGTTGTCTGCATTTCATAAACATAATTAAATGTTAGACTTCATCCTTATCATGAAGTACCACCTACCTTATTTGATTATGTCTAAATTTTTTTCCTGTTGCATTAATGGGGTGAACAAAGCTTTCAATAAAACTCCTACCTGTCCATTCTATTTATTAATTATTATTAAAAAGAAGCTCACCATATAGCAGCTTTAAAAAATGAACTCTGTATCTGGTGGTGACCTAACATTTGAATGTGAACCTACATTCAGGGAAAAAATGTTAAAAAGGAAACATCAAAACATTTTTTAAATTTTCTCGTCTCTGATAGTGAATTGCCTGTAAAGAGCTGCTTTAAACAACAGTGAGTTTTTTCACATTATTGCTGCTAGATTTAACCTTGTGTCCCCTTTCCAGACTCTGTATCTAATGTGAGACTGGCACGTACTGGAAAGCTGTTAAAATTCTCAAGTCCTGTGGTAATACCCTGGCTCATTGGTGCTGGATGATGTTCTTTGCACTGTTGCTGTGAGAAGAAATCACATGGCCAAAGTTAAGCGGAATCCTGCATTGTTTTCAGGCAGGACTGTGAACGCTTCAGTTCTACTTGGCTTAACAGAATTGATAAGTGAACTGCTTGTATTTTATTTTTTCTCCACATAACCCCCAAAAAGTCCCTGTATTAGTGTCCTGATAGTGAACATTTTGACTATTGCTAACTACCAAGAAAAATGAAACCTTTATGTGTTCTCATGAAATTTGTCATGAAGTCAGAGAAATTTTTCAGGGGAAAGAAAAGACCAGTTGCAACTTTCTCATATTCATTTCTGCTGAGAAAGGATTTCTTTTGACAGTTCTTAACACCTCTTTTAGGCTGATGAATCCCACCTCAGTTGTATGGCTAGAAGATACCTCAGGTTATTGCTGTGGACCTGTTTTTGAGGAATGAATTGTTCTCCCAAATTCTGTATTCGAAATGTTTTCATTATTACTCTGAAGTATCTGGAGGCAGCGTGAATTTTGCTTTTGTTATAATATAAATATATTTTTTGATAAACCTTAGTGCTTAACCGGAAAAAACAGGCAAGAAGTAGTATTTGAAAGGTTAAATGTCTGTTCTGAAAAGTGATACAACATTCTTTATCTCTATAAACCTTTGTGTATAAAAGTAGACCATTTGTGTATTTGATCTATTTTGAGTCAATTTTTTGAATTAAATTCTGATCTGAGGCTGGCAAAACAACTAAGTTTGGAAAAGTAATGTGTGTTCACTTCCCTGGCAGACTGTGGAGTTCTAAGAGTTTGGGCAGGCACATTCACAGGACTCTTCTGTTCTCTGGACTCGCTGGAATCACGAGCACAGCACCAGGGTGGGTGAGTGGGGTCTCCTGGTGCCTGATGGCGTTGGATTGATTGCAGTGGAGCCTTCAAACTTGCATTTCAGTCTCCTGTTAGTGCTGCTCTGAAAGCTTTCAGCCGTGGGTCACAAACAGGGTTTGTCATGTGCAGGGACTCTGACCCAGAGTGCCACTGGCTGCGTTTTATTCTGCTGCTTCAACGTTTTTGATTCAGCTTCCTCCTGTTCTCTGTAGCTCAGCTGGTAGCCTGTGGCTCCAAGCTGCTGTCATTTGGTTTAACCACTCACAAATCAGCTAAGTCAAAATTAATTAATGAATTCCTGTTTTCTTCCTCCTGAGCTCTCCTAAATAATTCGTTTTAAATTTACTCAAAGTACTAAAAACATTTGGCTTGACATTATTTGTCCAAGGTGACTATGAAGATGGGACTGCTCAAAAAGCCATTTGGAGAATGCTACTTTTGAAATGCTTACATAGTTGTTTTTAAATGCCTGACTTCATTGAAGACAAGGGGAAAAACATAGGTCTTACTTTCAGAGGTGGTAGAAGGTGAATAAAAACAAATATGGCATAATATCTCTTTCCCCACGTGGTGAAATGGCTCTTGGGAAAAAAAAAAAAAAAAAAAAAGGTCAGTATTAAAAGTGGGACCTTATTGAATCCCCTGGAATTAAAAACACACTCAGGCAGCAGAAACTCATCAGAGCTGAAGCCTCCCACAATCCTTTTTCTGTGACATACCATAAGTAGAGAATGCACACACTACATCATCAAATGACGCTAATAATTGTAGGGTCACTACAAATCTTATTTTGCTTTTATAGACTAGTATTTCATAAAGGAGAACAGAAGAAAGGCATGCAGAGCAGCAGGGGAGCTTGTACTGCTTGCGTCTTGGGTTCTGTAAAATGATTTTGACCTTTCAGCAGTGCCAGGATGATTCCTGTGACATACCAGCAGCAGAAGAAAGAACAACTCAGGAAATATTAAAGAAATTTTCAACAATGAGTGAATACGAGCTTAGAATTGCACTTGGCTCCTATTGATTTATTTTTATTTATGTAGCAGCTTAATCACAGTTGGTAGCTGTAATTTTTCAAAGGCAATTAATGGCTGAAGTTACTGAAAGATGAGTCAGGTTTCCTGGGTAATTTGACACCTGCAGGTTTTTTAAGGCAAAGGTTCCAAAGGCTGCTGGGCTCTGTACAGATCGTGTTCTGCTTTGATTGTCTCACACTTTGCTTTTTGAACCAACTGGAGAAACTGCTCTAACTTTTTAATCCTCACTGTGGACAGAAGGAAATGAGTGAAAACATACTCAAATACTAACATATTTCATAATAGTTATGTTAAAGCATATTCAGCAGTGTTTAAAGAGCTGTACATGAAGTTTCAGCCATGCAGATGTTGGCAGTGGAGGTGTAAATGCTTGCTCTGGAGTTGTTCAAAGCACCTTTTCTGTAGCACAACAGAGCAGATCTGTCTTCTGCAGTGGCCATGTGATGGTGCTTGTAAAGAACGTCCTGCTGAGCAGTGAGGCTGTGTGGGAATGGAGACAACCTCTGCAGAGAGGCACTCCCAGCTGTTTCCTTTTGTTTGCTTTGCTTCACATGAGCAAAAGGTAAAGATATTCAGACAGATGTTCAAAACGACTTGCACTGCTTCATACATACTCTATGACTCCTTCCAACTAAAAAGATGATTCTGTGGGTTTTGCCAGATTTGAGCTCAGCCGCTGCTGATGTCATTTTTGGTAAAGCAAAAGGGAGAAAGTTAAGCGGTTCCTACGGCAGAATCCTGCTGTGTGGTATTTATCCTCAATAAAGAGAGGCATGTCTAAATCTTTGCTTCCTCACACGCTACTGCCCAGCCTTTGAGGGAGCACGCTGGCATTGGGAAAATGAAGAGAAGCCAGGCCTGTGTAGAAATGGTTCATCCCTCTGTAGTTACTCTGATATCCATGTGATTTCCCCCTGGAAAACAGAACATCTGCTCATTTGAAAGGCTGGAATGCTACGAATTGCCCTCTAACCAAAGACGTTAAAAATGGCAGTTGTTTTGTGGGAAATTTCAGAATACTTATATTATTTAGTGTGATGGAAGAAGAAAATTATGACAAAGCAATGGATTTTTTTTTTCTCATTATGGGAGTACAAATATTGTGTTCCTTGGGCATTTTGCAAATAGTTTTGAACAAAAAAATTACTTTTTTTCTCTGTAGTTTTTGTTACCCTGAAGCCTGTCATCAACATTTTTCCTTCAAAAACCTAAAAAATTATAAAGAACCACTGATCAGTTATCTGCAACCGTTTTCCTTTGACTTAAGCCAATCCGAATCAATAGTAATTTCCTCTCTTCATGCCATGGAGAGACAGCGCTCCTCACTCCTGGCTCTTCAAGGAGAGAGTGATTCTGTTTTGCCTCCTTGGTCCCTGCTTTCATCCCTAAAGGAGGTCTGGAATCACCCATTGGCTTTACTACCTGAAAAATAAGCTGTTTGTCTCTACTTTTACTGTGCACTGTCATTTTTTAGAGTGGCTGCATATATAATATTTTAAAAACACAATGGCAGTTAATTGCTTGTGTTATTTATATTTTTTGGAGTAAAAATAATTATAACTTTTACTAGGAGCAGTCCTTAAATAAATTTTATGTTAATAATTAATTACTCAAAGGGAACTAATTGCCTGTCACAGGGATGTGCAGCATGAGACACTGCTTTGAGTAATAAATAGCAGACTGTTCCCATAAACATATGCTGAAATCAGAGGCACTGAGTGATGAAAATCGTGCATCATAAAGAGAACAGTATGGTGGAAATTCTGCAAAACAACCTTAATGTGGCACAGACCCTGACTTGACAATTACAAAACACGAATCTGCAGTGGAGCAGATTCCCAGCTGGCCTAATGTTCTGTAATGTCACCAAAGCTGAGAGCCACCAGCTTAGAATTTGGGTGAGGACGATGAAGTTCCTGGCACAGATGTCCAAGGGCTTCGAGGTGCATTCTGCAGGGGGTCCAGGTTTGGATGCTCAGCCCTTTACAGTGCTGTTGCTTTCAGTGCTCACCTGAACTCTGCACTGAATAGCAATGGTTTGAATTCTGTCAGTCTCTGCTGGTGCACAGTTTGGGATTTGCTTATCAGCCTTTTTCTGTCAAGAGAATTGCCCCTTTGCTCAGCACACCGGTCAAGACACCAGTATGAACCTACCTGATGTCCCAGGTTGTGCCCATGCAGGATCTGGCTTTGTTTCATGGTGGCTTCATTGTGGGTCTGTCAGCTTCAGAAGAGACTTCTCAGACATTCTGTTCCACGTGGGACTAAAATGTCCTGATCCCAGAAGTGTTGCTCTTCAGGGCTGCTTCTCCCAGCAAGTCCTTCTTTCAACGAAGGTTAGCAGAGTCAGCCTTGAATTCAGACAGGGCCCTGCCAAATGCAAAGAGCTGGAGGATGCAGAGAGGGAAGTAACACTGAAACACTGTGAGAAGCCATTGATGTGACTTGTGAATCTTCATAATTTCTCTCTCTTCATAATAAGCCACCCTAAGTGCTTGCTGCGTGATCTGCATAAGTGACTGGAAGAGCAATATTGTTGGATCTAATGATTTGGAATTGAAAGCTCATGCAGAAATGCAGAAACAGTGTTCCAGTAAGCGTCTCTGAGCCTTTCCATGAATGATCAGACAGCTGATTGATTATTTTCCAGTCTCACTGAGTATTTACCAATTTGGCTTTGACTATTGGGGGAAGATAAGCCTGTATCACAGCTCTGGTTTGGAAATGTGATCCCACCTCTGAAAGAGATGGGGCAAAGGGCAAAATGAATGCACACTTTAGGATTTTATGTGTGAAGGGAGATAAAGCTGGACATAACCATTTGTAGACATATGAGTTGAGAGCAATGCAAGTCTATCCTAAATCACCAAGATTACGATAATTGCTCGTCTACACCTTGGTTTTGCAGGCTCCCTGCCTAGTGCAGCACTGAGAGCTCTCCCCAGCACTCGTGCCCCTGCTTATCTGCATTTCAAGCCTTCCGTGCGAGTTATCACTCTGCCCTTCATTGCTTAGGCAAATGACAAATTGAGGCTTTTGTTTTTCTGCCAAACCAAATTTGTTTTGTTGTCTCTCACTTCTCTGACCCTGTCTATCTTGACTAGTTCTTGCTTTTAGTTTGCATTTTAGACTGTAGCATTCTGGGACAGAGGCTGTCATTTCAAAGAGAGTCTGAGGATGGTATTCCCAGATATGGCCATTATGGAAGTCAAAAAAATTATTTTACTTCATGTGCATTGAGGTTACAAGTCTATAATGTCTTTATTAAAATGGGTAAAGAGGAAGATTTGGATAAGGGAAGAAAAACCAAACCAAACAAACCCAAACCTTCTATATGCAAGGCTATGAGTAAAACCAGACAAAATTTTCATTCATTTGGAAGAGAAAAGGAATTTCATACTGCATTTGCATTTTATGTGGTGACAGTTTTCTCTCCTGTGAATGTTGCAGGGGTTCCTGTTATATTGCACCGTGAAGGACTTTATCTCCCTTTACACAACAGTGGCCTTAATGTTTCCATAGTTCTGTATTTTCTGACTAATGTCTGAAAGGTATTTTGATCATCTCCTGAACAAAATCTCATTTTTATATCAATGTATATTGCTCTTGTTCTTTTTTTTAGCAGGGAAGCCTAAATAATAATGCTACTCTACCTTACTTAAAAAAACCCTGTATGTCTTCTGTGACAGCCAATGAGATTATAGACTTATAGAGCAGGAGATTTTGGCAGAATAATTGAAAGCCTGGTTAGGTTGATTTGTATTATGTTGTAGGATTGCAGAAGATTAAAGGTATCTCCCATTCCCAGTGATATACCTGAGTTAAGATTTAAAGGTTAGCCAAAGAAATCACATTTTTTTCCCCAGACAGGATGCTTGGTCCAAGTAACAAAAGCACCACCATCCTTTTTATCCACATTTTCAGCACTACGTCAATCACAGCAATGAAGTGCACTGATTGTAAAATAAGCCATTATTGCATTGTGATCATTCTGTAATCTGTTCTGGCATGCTCTTGATAATGCCACCCTATTAAAATCCTTCCTCTAGTTCCTAATAGCACTGTGTGTATCAAATTCAATTTCCTTTACATTCAAACCCCTAACTCTATATATTTGACCTCACATCAGACCCTCCACTGGTGAAAGTTTCCACAACTCCACTGGAATGAAAATAAAAAAGCATGAATAGGTATAAATACATATGGAGAAAAATTTTAATTCCCATTAAAAAAAACCCACTAAATTTTATTTCTCAGTAACATTTAGCAAGTAAATTTCAGTGTAATGGTAAGAGTATTCCTTGTTCTGCTCTTTCATTGACATGCACAGAATTTTTCATGAGGACTCTCTGTAGTAAATGATCTAGTATTTTAACCACATGCTGTTTATTTTATATTTTATTTTATTTTATTTTTAAATTTAATTTAATTTGATTTCATTTCATTTCATTTTTTTCACTGCAATTTTTATCACAGTTATTGACTGGATCTATGGAATGCTGTTTCTGAAGTCACATGAGGCTGTGAGCACTGATGGCACACGGGCCTGGCAGTTTGTTGGCTGTGTTCAGAACCCAACCAGTGGAGCTGTGTGTGAGACACAGTCAAGGCAGTGTTTGATGGTCCATAATAACAGATGTGTAATCCATAAATAAAATACTGTGAGCTGTGTGAATAACCATATAATGAGAAAGAGAGGGGTTCTCTGTCATTATCTCCACATTTGGTTATATAAATACCACACAAATACAGAAATATGATGAAACCCGCTGGGCTTCCTGCCAGTCTGTTTGCTGTTTCCCTTTATGTGCTCTGTACACCTTACTGCTCTGCCAGAACTCCCACTGCCATGTGTGTCACTGATACGTGTTTGGGAAGGTGAGCAATGTGCTATCAGCTGGGATAATTGTGGTGATTACTCCATGGGTTTTTAGTAAGATTTTTTTAGTGCTCTTTTCCGTAAGGTAGAACACAGTCCTATAAATTTTTTTTGCCCTTCATCATCTGAGCTTGGAAGCTGCTTGGGAAAGCTGTGTGGATTTGAACTGAGGAACATAAAAATGGAGATGAACCTGTGTGTTTTGTGCTGTTCTCTATAATTTACCATTTTTGGATCAATTTGTGCAAGTCACAAAATATAAGTGAATGGAATGCTAAATTTTTAAACGTGTGTCATGTACCACTAATGATATCACATTGAAAGGATAGAAAGGTGTAGTTTTTCTCTATTCTTTTTCACTCCTGCTGGAGGAAAGTGTTAGGAACTCCCAGAAACTGAGCATTTTTAAAGATACAGCTTTGACACATTCATATCAATAACAGAGGCAGTAATTTCCTTTCTTCCAAAGTCTGCAGACCATGACAAAGCCAGAAGGTTGTTGAGAAATACCTTGGGAGTTCAGAAGACAAGCTGTAGGAAGCTGTCTCTACAATGTTCCAGACTGAAATAAAAAGTATTACAGTCCTTTAAAGGATATCCCATACAGTTTATTGGGCATTCCCTTAGTAATTTGGGTTTTTTTGGAACCACATTCAAAATAAAAAAAACCACATGCAATATAGCATCTAATTGCACAAGGAATTGACTGGGTTTTGGAAAAATTGTTTTGACTGATTTACAAGGACTTGGATTTTCATTCAGATCTGCACTTGGTGTGTTGAAAGACTGCTGCTGATTCCTTTAGTGTTTGTAGCTGTGAACAGTAACTGTGCATAAAGGAGAACTGACGGTGCTTTGGTCACCAATTGCCACTTCATGCAGGTGCCAGTATAAAGTCACTGGCCTTCATACCAGGAGGGAGCTGAAGGAAATCTTTAGAGAGCTGTTGATGATCTTCAGTGTGAAATCATTCTTCTATCAGGCTGCAGGACACTGGCTAACAGAAGTTCCAAGGTGTCCCTTTTCAGGTCTCACAGAAACCTCATACAACTTCTTTTGTATTGTTCTTGACAATAACTTCATTTTACACCTTAATGGTGCAGGGTGAGCTATCATTTTTGATAAACAATTTAGCTGACCACGCTCTGCCAGAACTCAGATATAATGGCAGTTTCTGACCCTACATAACCAGAATTCACACCGAATAGGTAGATAAATAAATAAATAAATAAATAAATACTGCAAGTGTTCTTTATAATAATAAGTAGAAAGACTATCTTAGCATTACTTGTGTGCATTTCACACCCTCTTAAAGCAATTTTTTTGTCTGTGCTGTGAGTCAAGTTGTTGATATGAACCTGACATGGGGAAAATAATTTGGAAGAAGAGAAGTGTGTCAATTAGAAATCCTTGGTGATACGTTGGATGTACAGAGGCTTGTAAATGGGTGGCAAGTTGCATTCTATAGCCCTACATTATGAATAGCCCAATTGTAAGTAATCCAAATTTCAAAGCACAGGCTGGCCTGAGGAGGTGTATACAAGTGATTAGAATTTCAAAGACCTCAGAATAAACACCAGCTCTTTGATGGGATAATTTATGCATGGAATGGCAGGAAGAGCTGTCTGAGTTGTTCTTGGAAAGTTCACATGGAGCAGCATTAAGGCCTTAAAAATAAGTTTTGATATTGGATTACTGGAATGTGAACACAGTGTTGGAGTTCACCGAATTAAGACATTGACAAAGGTTCCCCTGTGAAATATGAACTGGAGGCTGCCAATACTTTAACATTTGTGGAAAAAGAAGAGGACAAGTAGAACCCAAGAAAAGAAAGCATCATTAGTTCAGTAAAATTCAAGCAGGATCATGCCCCTTGAAGAATACGTATTTTTGTGCAATACTAAAACATTAGCTGTAAAAATTAGTATGTTTTTCTGTTTGAGTGGGGAGGAGAAAAGGTTGGGGCACTCTGTTCATCCATCTGTTTTTGGGATATCTCCTGGTTTTCATTCATTTTCTGTCTGAATGTAAAGTTACACGTTTAGATCTAAGGATATAAAATAATACACCTGGAGCTACAAAGCACTGGCCAACCTGTTTTCTGCTGTTTGCTGCCTGCCTGGTCTCAACACTTGTTTTTACGATGCTGAACATCATGTTGGAAAAGAAGCATTCAGAAATCAAGGTGCTATAGAAAATGTTGAACTTCAGTGACTTTGACCTCAAATTTTCAGTCAGTTTGGGACTGTATTGTGTACCCAAGAGGTGAATGAGTTTTAGACAGGGCTGTGTAGTGTTTTTACAGGCTTTGAAATCAAATTTCATGCTTCATCTCCCAAGAATACCAGTGATTGATACAGGCTTGAGAGGTGAATATACTGAGTGATGTTCACATCTTCCTTTTAAACTTTGGGGAGGAGGTATTGTCAATGGTAATTCTACCAAAATAATGGCTTACTGCAATACTGTATCTTTCCAGGGCTAAGGCAAGAAACTGCTCATTTTTTCTAGAAACACATATCCAAAAATAATTTTAAATAATAACAATAGTAGAATTTATATTATTGCTATGTCTTTTTTTATTGAGCAGCATTTATGCAAGTCATCTATCAAGCCTAGCCAGTGATCAAAGTACAAAGTACTTGATCTTCTGTTATTTGTCACTGTAACAAAATTTTCTGAACTTTCAAATCTATTATCACTGCTCTGAACTTAAGGTTTCAACCCAGAAAAAAAAGAGAAAGTTATTTTCTTTGAAGGAAGCCTCTTTTGAGCCAGCATAAGCATAAAGGAAGATTGTCATTTTAGAAGGCACACTAAAAAAAAAGATTGATATACTTGCCTTATGGTAATAACCTTTCCTTATTTGTGGACCAAAATTTGCCAGAATGTAAAAAAGAGAGCATCCATAGAAAACTAACAAACAAATTAAACAAACAAAATCTTTTCAGCTGTGGAGTTCACTGCTACAGGATATTATCCAAGTGAGCAAGTTAACACACACACACACACACACACACACATTAAACCCTAAGTAATCAGAGCAAGTAAAAGATATTTTTAAAATTTTGTCGTTGTGTTAATCGTCATGATTCAAGATTTATGAGCATGCCAACCTATTTTTTCTTTTTCTTTTTTCTTTTTTCTTTTNTTTAATGTTTCCTGTAAGTCATAAATACAACTTTATTTTTTCTTTTTCTTTTTTCTTTTTTCTTTTTTTTTTTTTTTTTGTGTAGAATTCTTCCTTTTTCCCCTTAATGTTTTAAGAATAAAATAATGGCCAAATAATGGGACATTGGCCAAGACTACTGACCTGATGCAAAACAACATCTGTGTTCCTACATCAGAAGTAGGAATTTCCCTTACAGGAAAGACCAAACCTTTGAAGGCAAATTTACCATGGATATTAATCCACTCAGTGAACCTGAGATATGCTTGCTTACTTAGATAATTTGACCTTCAGATTTTGTATTTAGATTGCTTTGCTTTCAGGCCAGTGTGTAGGAGTATTAAATGCATAAAGCAGGAGATGACTAAGGCAGGTATCTTTGGGCTTTTAATTAATCAAGAATTCAGTTTAAGCATTATGCATAGATAATGCATACGTCAGAGGAATTTCAGGACGCTCTCCTCCTCACAAAGCAAGCCCTGTGTCTTTGATGGAGATGAGCCAACATGTGTTTTTGTCCTAATGAAATTCTTTTTGTCAGCTCACTAACTGATGAATAATTTAGGCCTTGAAGAATACAAGTCAAATGATTTGTGTGAACTGATTCAAAAAAGAGGAAACACAACCACCCCTTCAGAGACTGATCCTAAACAAGTGTGAGTGCAGGGGGTGGCCGTTTCAAAGACAGAGGTTGACATGTTTTTAAACAAAAGGTCAGTGGGTTTGGAATCAAGGCAGAAATCATGCTGCATGTGGATTTTTAAACATCATCTGGCGGCTTTTAAGTTTTCAGACGTGTTATTTCGATCCTCCCTTGCAACCTGTCCTCTTGCAGAATGCCAGTTATTAGAAGGCTGTTCAGAAAGAGGACAGATGACTTTGTTTCATCAGCTTGAACTTGCACACTGAGAGTTTTTCTTCTTTCATAATAGCCTTTGATTCTATCTGTTCCATTTATCTGTTCCTCCACAGGCAGAATCCATCAACTCTGTAGCACAAGCATATGTGCCTTACAGGCTATCCTGACACAACCTTTGCATGTATCTTTCTAAATTATTATGGGGGCTTAAGAAAAAGAGTTGAGATGGGTTTACATGCAAGATTTTTCCTATGTCAGAAGAGTTCAGAACAAAGCTCATAATCTTTTCAGTTCCTATTGAATTGTGTTTGAAGCCACTAAATATTTCTGCTGTTCTGCACCAAAGCAGTTTAAGGTGGTTAAGTGCATATACACACATATGCAAATAAAATCTACAAGAGTGAGTAGGAATGAAAGAATTTTCCCTGAAAATGTTATGGACAAGTTGAGAAGGAGAGGCTAAAAAAAACATCTCCAAAATAGAGGCATCTGAACAGAAAGCTTAGAGCAGGGATTTGAATGCTTGGATCACTAGGAAGGTATCAGTCATTGTTGATGGATCTTCACTTTTACAGTGACAATAAGAGAAGAGAACAGCACTTGTGGGATTGGTACCTAAATGTTCAAAGGTTCATTTAAGCATCTAGATGTCTCATTAATAGGCTCCTGTTGCATACATTAAAATTCCCTCACCAAGTACAATATTCCTCTGAGGCATCCTAGGCGGCTGCTCGTTGTGTGAAGGTCTACCTCGATATAAATGGTTCATCAAGCAAATGACTTTCTTGAAACTCTTGAGAGATTTAATAGAAATGGGAGAATGAAAGCCACATTCAATGACTATTGAAAGTTACAGACCAAAAGTACTGTGAGGTGAAGTGGAAGGATGAAGATGTACTGTCCTTGTTAAATATCCTGCATAACTCGGAACTGTGGCACTTTCTGCAGTTAGGTCTGAAAGTGAGCTCGGAAGTCATCTAATAAATGGAAGTAGCAGGGCCATTTCCTTTTGGAAATGTGGCATGAACAGCTGGGCTTGTTGTTTCTTTGCTTTGGTTTTGTTTTCCTTTTCTTTTTGATATTAGGACAACAAATCGTTCATAGGTTGCTGTTATGGAAATACTTTCTATGTGGAGTTATTACAATTGCATATTCAATCCAGGTGTTTAATCGTTCACCTTTTAAAACCAAATCCTGAAAATTATATACATTAAGAATCATGCATGAAAGAGAAAATCCTGGATATTGCAACCACTACTGTCTTTGCTATTACAACTTATCCTTAGAGAAGGAAATGTGACCCTGGTAAAAGTCATGTAATGACTGGCTATGATTTTCAGTGTGGTTCAGGATTGTGAAAATTACTCACTGGTCTAAATCTGGAATGATGGAAGACATTACTGTACAACACAGTAAATAAGGTTTTATTTTTATCTGGAAGTAGGCAGGAAAATTGAAAAGCTTTTGGTGTATTGAAATCAACAGCTTTTCTTGCTCTTCTGTGTGCGGTTGGGGAAATATTTACAGAAACATAAAAAACATTGAATACTTTTTAATAGCCAAAATGGTGTTCAATAGAAAAGAAGTATCATGATCAGTTTATGATTTGACAGAAGAAAGGAGTTGTCCTACTTTTGGTGTCTAGTAGCATTTAATTAAATGGATCACAGAGCCTGTTTTACACATCTTGCAGCCCAACAAGAACGATAACCATCAATCTATTTTACAAGGTCAGATTGTTGACACATTGATCTTACTTCATAATCTTCAATAGACTCTTCCCAATTTAATCTGACTTTTATATCCTCATACCTGCAGCCACTTTTGCTCAAATGGCATCATTGCCACCCTAAACCATCTGTATGTATTGCCAAATGTTAAATTAAAATCACAGCTTTTTAGATATTCTCTTTCCATATTACCATTGCATTTAATGCTAACGCTCATTTTAAAAGACAATAGAACATGAAACTGCAAGGTTCAGCTATGATTTTATACTTAACATTACAGTATAATTGTGGTTTAGAATGTTGCGCAAAGTGTAATGACTGAAAAGGCCTGTTGTATAGCAGGTAGTCATGTAGATATGATAAATTTGTTTCCCCTTGCATTTAATGAACTTTTTTTTCCCTTGATATTGCAGCAAAGAATACAATTAACAGATTATTGTTTTCATGGGCCACAATTAAACCCCTGTCAAATTAATATTTTAAGCAATTCTTTTGATACATTGGATTTTTTATAAGAAAAGACAGTAAACATTTGTTTTTCAGAGCATTATCATAGTAATACTGAACTATAGCAAATGGATGCAATAACCATTTCTACCAAACTAGATCAATGAACAGTAAAAGCAGATAATATATTTTTTAAAATATTTTTCATTCCTCAAGTTTGCATCCTACAAACAGATGTTAGGATGACCTTCTCTCATGGTAGAAAAGCACATAATGCTTAATAGCACTCCTGAGCATTGAGAACAACTGGCTCCTGAATTGGTGATGGTATTATCTTAATAGTGGAGTTTCTTTTCTAGTCTGTTCCAGTGAGGTGCTGCACAAGCTGAGCAGCTCTGCTGCAGGACGTGGGTGGTGTGAAGCGCTCACCTGTCTCGAGAGCAGAGTTAAGAATCTCTGCAGATGCACAGAGGAGGTGAACCAGGTCAGTCTCAAATTCTGGCTGGACTGAAATTTCCTGGTGGCCCTGATTGCCATGTCCCCATGACAGAAAAAGTTCAAAGTGACAAAAATGATTTATGTCTTTTGTAAGATCGGGGTGGATCCATACTTGTCCCGCTCCCATGCCTGTTATTAAAACAGCAGTGTAGGAATTACTGTTTTCTACCCAAGCCTTAAGGGTGTGCAGAATGCTGGTTTTTCCATACCTGTGATGGTAACGACACCTGGCACACTGCACATCCTCTGCTTGTCACAACAGCAATGTCAGATATTGATTTACAGTCCAGTCCTGGTGTCCACAGGAACCAGCCTTCACCTGAACTCGTGGTAAAGAAATGGGTTGGCATTTCCAGCTCCAGAGTACATCCTTTATTTTATGGGTGGGCTGTGGGAGGAAATGAGTTTCAAAATTTGAGACAAAGCTTAGCTGAAAGTGTCTCAAAACTTGTCCAAGGACTGCTGACATTTACCTAATAAGCTGTTTGTCATGTTCAAAAACGGGAAAAAAATCATGACCAATAACTTATTTTATTCAGTTTAATAAATCCTTGGATTTATTTTCCTATTTAGAAAGACATTTTTAACATTAGAAACAATAATTTTTCTAGGAAGTACTCTTAACAGAGTGATTTGGCAATGCTCAGACAAATAAAAAATATAAATCTTGCTCTTCACACCAACTAGTTGAGTAAGGCACTGCAATATCCCTTTCTTCACAGAATATGATATATTTCAAATTACTTTGAACGTTTTTCTTAGGCAAAGGAATAGCTTTTACTATTTTCCATAAGAAAATATAAAGTGGCACAAACGGAGAAATATTTCTTGTTTTTTTTCAGAGTGTTAATTTTGAAAAGCCCATAGAAGTATGAATTAAAATCACTTGGTGGTTCAAGGGGACAGTAAGCTAAAATCCTCTCTTTAAATAATTATGGAATTGCTCAAATGAAGCCAGTTTCAGCACTAGAAATTCCAACCAATAACCTATCCTAACCTTTTCTTCCCTTTTCACTAGGCTTTTTTGTCTCTTCTGTCAAAAAGTGTCATCTGCTCTTGTTCTGTGGTCTCTCAGACATGCTCTGAATCTTGCCTGGCCAGCATTTCTGTCTCTCTAAGAATAATACAGCTAATAAGCCATTGAATTAAAGTTATGGATTCACAACACATTTGGGGAAAAAATCCCGGTTAAAACAAAAAGCAAATCTGATCCACGTGTTCTTTTTTCATTGTAGATAATCACTTAATAAGTTGTTCTGCCACCACTGTAGCTCTGTATAATTTGGTGCACACAAAGCTTTTTTCTTTAATTAGAGATGTTTCTACATAGGTCCAGTCTTAGTGATGCCAGTGAAATGGAAGGTTGAGAGGACACAGGGGCATTTGATAAGTAAAATACACATTTGAGCAACTGCTGTAGTGGAAAGGATTTGTAATTCAGAAGATGGAATTTCAGACTTTAAGAAGGATAAAGAATAACATAAAGAGAAAATACTTTATCTCCTTGAGAAAGTTGACAATCTGGAGAATCACCACAGAAGATCAAATACAAAAATAATTGGCCTTCCAGAGTGTGCTGAGAGGTCTGACTTTATAAAATGCATTCACTCTTTTCTTAAAGATCTCTCTGCCAGACACAGTTCATATTTTTCAAGTTACAGAAAAAGCTCACCAGCCCTGGAAATGGTAAGAATGTGAGATCACTTCATGAAAAATGCTTTAGTGATTGAGATGGGATATATGGATTAAAACCAGCACATCAGTGAAGGGAAAGTCTATGAGGAAAAATAGGGTGACAAGCCTAAAAATCATCAGTTGAAATGTCTAGGGGGTAGAGAAATTTTAGGTCCATAAAAGCTGAGTGCTCTGATATATCTGGTAATTCCTGCCTACTTTGCAAATGGATTGTGAAGGTCTGGGCCTTTTTCATTTACCAGAAATACAGATGAACTGAAGGCTAACTAAGGAATTCTTATTTAAGGCTGGATTTATCCCCTGTTTAAACTCTTGTGCAAAGATTCTATGAATATGAAAACCATAGGATCCCGTCAGGGAGTTCATTCTAGAGTTTCTTTATATCTGTTTTTCAGAACTGGTAATACAATGTGGTGTTGTATTAAGGCAATAATACCTATTTTTCTAACTTTATCTGATCTTCATGGAGATCAATAGTCACTTAACTGTTTGACCAGTGTCTTTCTAGGAAATAAAGGCAGTAGAGTTTTTTGTATTGCAAAGGTCATGAGGGGAGGAGTCTTGAATTTTTCAGTTAATGAGAAATAAGTTCCATTCTTATGTTACATAGAATGGGTGTCCATGTTAAAAATAGCACAGGCAGAATTCTCATAAATGAGTATGAAATTTTGCTTGAGCATAATGTCCTCATTAGCATTTGGACCATCTAGCATACAGATGCTAATCCTAAAATATCTTTCACAGTGTTTGCCTCATTTATGAGTTCTGGTAAATAGTAAATCCAGTGAATTCATTGTGTTTATACAGTGGAGGTTTTTAGATTCAGTGTATCCAATTACCAAAGAGAATGCAGTTGGGAAAACATTCTATTAAATAAATAAAGGACCGTTTATTATGCTATTTCATGTCTTGCCACCATCTGTAATATCACAGGATTCCATGCAAAGGAACCCTTCTCAATCACATTGGTATTTTGGCTTATCCACGTCTCTGTGCTCAGAAAGCCAAGAACCGAGAATGTCTCTGATGAAGCTGCCTTCTGTCTAATTAATTGTGGATAAAAAATGGGTTTCTAATATTGACAGTTCTACACAAACTTGAGGAAAATTAGCAAGAGTGTTCAGATTATCTCATAAAAAAAAAAAAAAAAAGAAATGTGTGGAACAAGATGCTCACTTAGCAAGCTAGTAGCCGAACTGGAAGGCTGTATGATAAATGACATTTTGAAATACACCCAGAAAGAAAAAAGTGGAAGAGGACTGTGTGGGTAACAGATATATGATCTTTGCAGAAGATGCAATTTGGAAAACATATGTCTACATTGCCTTTTTAGCTGAAAAACGTCACCATTATTATTTCTTTTTCCTAGGGGTGAATTTTCGGTAGCAGGATGCAGCAAACTGGGAGAGATTTTTAGTCAGATTTAATTATGCAGTTGTAATATGACCATTCTCCAACAATCCTCATAATCTGTCTCAAACAAGGGGAGAATTCTTTTTGCTACAATTGTAATTTAGAATAAAAGAGCAGAGACCAAATGTGAAAGCAGACATATAGAGGAATTAAAGACTCCACCTCTAGTTGTTTTTACTAGAACGTTTGTAATGTTTCTTCTTTTAGGTAAAAGTTTTACAGCTAATTTACAGGTTATTACAAGGATATGAGAAATATCACGTTCTTAGCGAAGCTTTGTGTGATTTGCAGTGAACTCCGGTATCTGGGAGACTCAGTTGATTATTTAAATCTCTACATATCTATCTGGGAAAAGAAGCAAGCATTTATTGCTGGTGTGCAATCTGTTTTTATTCAGGCATGAGAGCCTGGCTTCTACTTCTCAGTGAACTAGGGGTATTTAAGACAAAGGAGAAACTCCCTCCTATTTTTTTTTAGCTTGCCTAAATACTCGATATTTTTCATCTGTAGACCCAAGACAAAATGTTGGTAGTGCTGAGAAAATGAAATTGTGACTGTTGTAAGACTCATTTTCTTGTGGGCTGTGGTAGATACCACATCAGATGTTTACTACTATTATGGGCCAAATAAATTAAATATAACTGTGCACTCCATGAGATACCTCTACCTCAAAATTTCTAGGAGATACATAAAATGGGTTATTTGGGGTACAGCAAAAGGAGGACAGAAGGTCACGTCAGATGTAAAGATAATTTATGATGTAAGCTTTTCATGCACAGTAATCATGTCATTATGTAATTGCTGCAAAAAAAAAAGAAAAAAAGAGCTTTCAACTTTTATTGTCTATGAGACTAAAAGAATCTTTCTCTTTTGCTCATTTATAGCCTTATTTTTCATCTAGAATGCAATAACTTTCAAAGCACAGTTCTTTTCTGTGGTATTTTTATGAAACTGGAATGCTGTATTGTTCTTTGTTGTGACAGGCAATATTTCAAGTAATAAATTGTTGCTCTCTTTCAGCCTAGGTGCCATTCTCTCATGTGATCTCACATAATGACTAATTTAGTAAGAGGGTACTTAAAATGTTTCTCATCTTGAAACTGGTAGTCAAAAAAGAAATCTCTTGTTTGCTTTCTCCCCTGTTGATCATCCTGTAGAATACTTCCATTTTGTAGCAACTGTTATTCCACTTTGATTATTTTGAAAGTATACAAATAATTTCTGCTTGAATTGAATTAAGTAGGTTGCAAATGCTGAGGTTCAGTATACATTTCATTCACTTATTTATATTTAGAAAGTAATCTTCTACTCCCTGCATAATTCTGCACAGTCAATGAGTAAGATAACAACCTACATCAGGAAATTTATTGGATTGTGGTTTAAGTGTATCAAAGATATTATTTCAATTCAAAATTTTATGGAAGCAGAAGTCCTCTTACACTATTTCCATACTGGGGTTAAACCATGACAGACCCACATTCACTTCCAAATACTAATGTTTGCCATTTATGGGGCAACATTTTTTGATGCATTCTGTTATTTCAAGTATTATGAGGCAGCTACTCATCCAATGGAAAAAACTTCTCCAGGGATATTTTTCTTTATTGTAGTAATTAAGTCAAGAAATGGCAGACCCTCAATGGGAGAAAGACCTTGGAAGAGCTCAGGGAGAACTCTGCCAGGTGAAGAATTGGGAAGAAAGTAGGGAAAGCCAGGTGGACAGAGCTGATAACATGTGGAACAGCCACTGGAGGGGGAAGGGAGGAAAAGAGAATGTTTCATTACAAAGATAACATATCTAGGAGATCAAACCTCTAGGACAGCTCTTTTATTATCCAAACCAGGCTTATAATTATAAAAAAATGTAAAGGGGGAAAGTGCTGAAAAAAGGCTCATTACAGATCATTATAAAATGCTTTCTGGGAATTCCAGTCTTTTTAGTGCTTTTATTGAACATAATGCTTCCTGAATTATAAAAATCTGGATAATTAGCTAAAAGCATTAACGCGTTCGTGTGGAACTCTTGAATTTGGAAGATGAAAATGAAGCTCAAGGAAATCTGTTTCTAAAACTCTACTCATGAAAATAAACCTACTTCTGTGAAGTAAGTCCATCAGACTTTACACACTGTCAGGTCTGGAGGAACAAACTCAGTCCTTCCCATATCAACTCCTCACAACACGTTTTTAAAGGAAGTGAGTTCTGTCATGAAAGCAAAGCAGAGTTTGGAGAAGGTTAGAAAAGGGTTCTGCAGTGTCTACGCCACTGCTGAGACAGGTCCAACACCATCTCCCATCCCACCTATGGGCACTTTGCAGGATGGAGGGGATGATGGCATTTCTGGTGACATTTTTATGCAGCATTTGCCAGATTGCTGGGATAGCAAGTCCGTGGTTATGATTCCTCTGAGTGCTCGTGTTCACAGAGGAAACAAATCCCTAAGAACTCTAAGAACTAGGAAATCAGCTTGTGGCTAGAAGGCAGAGTTTTTGTGCCGGGGGCAGCACTGGGGATGGTATTCCTCTTTAGCTTCCCTCTGGCAAGCTGCAGCACGAGCGTGCTTAGCTGGGATGGAGTGGGAGGCACAGCATTGGGGCCAGAGAGAAAAATCAGAGCACTGACTCTGCTAAATAAGCCATAGGAGAGCTGGAGTAAGGAGCCACACTCCAGGAGGTGACTAATGTGTTTTTCCTCTGATTCTGACAGGATTGACTGTTCTGTCCTCTTGCTGTTTTGGTCTCTTTAAAAATTAGCAACTATGAATAGAAATAGATGAAAGACTGCAGCAACAGTATTCTGGTTGTAAACTGGCGGATTCATGGCTACGTTTTTATTTCTCATAAGGTGAGGAAATAGTGCTGATTCCCTTTAGACATAAAGTTCTTTAAGTTATATTTGTGGACCAAAAGGGGGCTTTTATTTATATTTAATCTCCCAGATAATGTTTACTCTGCGTATTGTGCCAAAATAAATTTTGTGAAAAATCAAGACTGTGGGGATCAGCACCTGGTTTTATTTGATCGCTGAGTGATAGATGACCTAGCAAACATGGAGCAGAGGGGTCTGGAGGAGCTCATGGAGACACAAAAATGCTGTGAAAATAAGACATTCTGGAGAGTTAGTGTAATATCAGAACCATGGGGGATTTTTTCTGCCATTTGTACTTTACAACAAGTGGGACAGTGGTCAAGGCCTGTTAAGTATTCTGATCATGCAAATAGTGATAGAGAACTAAAAGTCTTTTCAGATCAGAGATGATGCTTCCTCTCTGCCTGTCCAGAAATGTTCTGAAAGAAGGGACAGCAGCTGTAGAGTTTCACAGCCTCTGAGGCGGTGAGATGGGACACCAGAATGTAAAAAACCCCCAAGAGCTGATGAACACGTTAGTGCAGTTCTCCTGTTTTGCCAGATGTTTTTCAGTTTTGTAGTTTAAAAGACTTTAAATGGTTTATGGAGATCCTGGAGGTCTTTCATTACGTGCTTTTGTATAGTAATAATCAATAACTTAGATCCAAATTGGATCCTGAGAAAGCTATTTCACTTCTTTTATGTCCTCTAAAGGCTGAGAGAGGAAAATTGTCTTAATCTTTACTCTTTTGTGCACTATCTCTCAGGGTTTGCCTGACAAAATACACTGCTTTTTAAGTGTTTGCCCCCCACAGAGGACATTATTCTTTCTATTATGATATGAACATAGTTAAAAAACCCATGCCATTTGATAGAATTCCTAACACACAACACACAAGTCAGAGTTCCTTTGGAGAATGAAGACAGGAGTGTTTGTTTTCCCTTTATGTTTTCATATAAAGGCTTTATTGACAGAGTTTGATTTTTTTTTTTCTTTAATTCAAATGTTTGTATTCAGCAGCTTGCTTTCTGGGTCTCTGCAATGATGCAGTGTGAATTGTAATGAAGGAATGGCTATACTGAATAAATCTTTGGGTCACAAATACGAAAGTAATGACCTTTGTAGGTCACTACACCCACTGCTCAAATTGGGGAATAAGAGTTAATACGAGTGAGAAAGTAAATAATCCCGGTTTTGAGCCATCACCTGGCGCTCCTCAGCCAGCTGGGCTGGTACAGACCCAGACCATGAGCACTGCCCTAAACTCAGTCCTGTCTTCCAGCTGCCACAGCCACAGGGTCTCCCTGGCTCTGCTGGGCTCAGCCCAGCCCCTGTGCACTCACTGGGGGAGCCGAGCATCCTCCCATGGAGCGGCCATGGGATGCTGCTCTGGGTGTCGGCATGGATGCTCCTCTTCAGCAGCATCCTGGGCTCGTGCCAGATTACAGTGGACATGTAACCATGGCTTCGTGTTCTTAGGGCCAAGAATCTGTAAGCCAATTACCAAATAAGCCATTTACAGTTAATTTTGCTGTGTTCATTTGCAAACAGAGGAAAAATCTTCAGCCAAGGGGAATTTCCTGTTTTAGTCAGGTTTCCATGCAGCTGTACTCTTGAATGAATCTCTGTAGTGAGTAGATTGAAACATGAAAACCAGCTATACTGACCATGGTAAAGCTCTGAAAACTGCTATTTACTGTTTAATATATTTTTTTTCCAGATATTTGCAAATATTACTTAAATTCAGTTGGTGAGCAAGATGATAAAAATTTTTTGCCTGCTCAGCTGTTAAACTCCAGTTCTACTGTTTGTCCTGGAAAGTTATTTAAATTATTCATAGCTTGATAGAGCTGAAAATCAGAAGGGACCATTATAATCTTCTAGTCTGTCCTTCTGCATAACACAGGCCAGATCTCCCCGAGTAGTTCCAATATTGACCCTATAGCTCACACAGTGTAGGAAGATATTCTGATTTAGTTTACTCTTGTATTTTCAGTATTTGAAGGGCATGTCTAAAGTCAAACTGTGCTGGATAAATGATTTCCTGCCTCATCCTTTTAAACTGCTGGCACTACATATCTGGGACTTTATTAGTTGTGCTTGGTTTTCATTTGTTGTTTTTGTCATACACCTTGACTTTAAATGGCAAGAACAGATTCACATGATTCTAGGTTTCTCGTTTCCATCAAATTTGAAGCTTGGTGTCTACATTACATGCTTGTAGGTCTGACCCTGCTTATTTTGTCTTTCAGAAACATGGAGTTGCTAAATTATTTCTTAGTGTTTAGCCTGGAAAACAATATGTTCATGCTGTCTTACCTCTGACTTTGAGTGTCAGGTTGACACCACAGAATTCTACTCCAAGACTGACTCAAAAGGAAGAAATTACAGTCTCAGCTGTTGTCTCAGAAGTCAGTAACTTCCCTGTAACTTAATTTGCTCAGTGGTTGGAAAGAAACATAGACTTTTAGGTAATCTAGTTGTATTTGAGTGTCTTGCTTCGCAAGTGCTGTAGGAAACTGACATTGCTTTTATCAGTGATTTAAATCATGAGCAATTATCTGGGTTTTAGGGGGAAAAAGAGCTGTTTTTTATGGAACTAAAATCTTTTACGTTGACCTGCTTTGGCCTTTTTATAATGAAAAATCATAACTTGTGTTGTTACCACTACTTGGTGTATATGTGTGCTAGAAATGGGGCAGGGATTTGGTGGGAGAATAGAAAACACGATTTTAGTTATTTAGAGGATGTCATCATTTGGAAGACATTCAGTGGCACTGAAACTGTCATAGAAATTCAATGTCTAATCCTCAAACTGGATTATAATTCGTTGGAGACAGAATTTACTTGTTCTCCCTATTTTTTTCCTTCTCTTCCCTCCTCTTTCAGACATGTGAACTCTGTAATTACTGTGTATTTTATTTTATTTTATTTTATTTTATTTTATTTTATTTTATTTTATTTTATTTATATTTCTGAATGTGAGCCCAGCCTCTCTGTTGCAAAAGTAGAAAATGGATTCAGTAATGCAGAACACAACTATTAATGCCAGTGATGAATCATGTAATTAAAACTGCAAGTAGTACAAAACATAATTTCAACCTGGCTATTAACCTGGATTAGTGTATGAGGGAGAATTTAAATCTAATTGACTTGAAAGGTAATAGAATTATTAGTGAAATTTTTGAAGACTTTTTCATGAGGTCAGAACTGTTCAGTATTTTCTTTGGAGAACTGTAGCACAAGGTATGAAGCATTAAAGCTTCAGTAAACACGAAGTTGGAGACCAAGTGTTGAGGAGGGACCATTGTTTTGCAAAAAGCCCTGAATAACTTTGAAGAGTGGAGTGATTAATGATATTAAAAATCAGTAATGTGTCAGCATCACATTACATGGGGAAGCCATGGCTGTGTCTTCCAGAGGCTATCAAGGGTTCAGATCAAAGAGAAAATTTTGATGGCGGAATGGCCACAGTTGTCAGTCTGGTTTAGTTGTTGGAACACCACGTGTAAGTTTGGCATAGGCTAAGGCAGATGTTTCCAGGTGCTAATACTTCAATATTCCAGGTGCTAATACTTCAATATTCAAGCTTCAAAAAATAATTGGTATTGGAATGGGTCCAGAGAAGAGATGGAACAGCAGGGAGGAGCAGACTGAAAGAGAAAACTTCTGGAGGGCTCGTCTGCTCCGCATGGCACGGCCGAAGTGCAGCGCAAGGGCTGCACGGCTCTGGGGTGAGACAGATGGCCAGAAATTCCAGGAACATGTGGGATCACCATGTTTAGGTAAAATGTATAACTCAATCAATAGAAGTCTGTCGGTTTTGATCCATTTGTGTGAAATTAGGGGCTGCTGATTTGTGTATTTGCATCCACTGAGTGACATTCTAGGCAGAAATGTGATAATGGTTTTCCCCAAAGCAACCTCAGCTGATCTTACTGCTGGAGTTGTTTCTGGTTTTGGGCTTTTTACCCCCCTGTTTTTATCAAAGTGCCTACAAACTCTGTGCAAGAACAAATTATAGCTTGATATTACCTCCAAGAAAAAAAATATAAAAGAAGAAACCTGATATGAATGAAAAAGGAACCTTTTCAAGTGAACCTTTGAATTACACCCCAGGGTTATCATTCTGTATCATCAAAGTTAAAAAAAAAAAGTCCACGCTCTTGTTCTATTTTCTCTAACAGCAGAATATAAAATTGTAGATCTGTTTGAAAAAAAATAATATCAGAGCATCTGATTTTAACAAGCTTTAAGACAAACTTTTTTGTGATGGAGGTTAATGCATTTTGGCATTTCATTAGCAAATATGTCGTTTTGTGACGAACTACTGTCAGTCACTGTTTATTCTGCTGTCAATAATTATATTTTTTGTGATAAATACTGTATATTCATTGTATAACCCATACCTCCAGTAGCCTGTATCTCAGAAATTGGTTTGTGTGCAAATTTGTAGGTACTTATGAACAAGGACCATTGTGCTTTCATAAGTGCAAGTTGTGTCTCATTTTGAAGCTACTCTCTTAAAGGAGCTTAGTTAAGAGGAAAGAGTTCTGATTTTTATTTTAATTAACATTGTGCAAAACACTTTGCTGGAAACACTTTTATAGCACACAGAAAACTAGACGTTTTCAGAATAACAGTGCTCAAATTTACCCTTCCACATAATCTGTTATTTATAGGCATTTAAAACAGTAATTTTAATAAGTAAATATTAAATTTAATAGTAAATCTGAAGCAGTCTGGATATGATATTCATCTCAACTTAATGCAATTTCCATTGATGATTCACTCGCTAAACTTAGAAATATTTCCATTAACATGATTTTGCATAATCTGGTGATTAATAGTAGATTTTCTATTTTAATATGGGAAGATTCTTTACAGTCTAAGTTAGTGTCAGAATTTATAGAGGCTAAACTAAATGCTTATTACAGCAGTGACTTGAGTTAATGCAATAAGCCCATAGAGGCAGTGCTGCATTAGGGCACAAGATGCTCCTGAGTAGGCTTTTCATGAAAAAAAAAAAGAATTTTTATGACAGCAGTCTTATGACAGCACTTCATGACTAAATTTCATGGATATTTTTTACCTCAAAGGATATTTTTTACCTCAAATGCATAAAAAATATTTGATGGTGTGATAAAGTAACACTTACAGGACATCTGTGTTGCGTTCTTCCTTCTGGGTAAAACGCACCACTGCATGAGGCTGCTGGTATTTATCTCCCCTTGTAAAGGATGAAACATTAAATTTGGTACGTAATCTGAAAGTTGATGAGTTGATGTACTATATGTAGTATAGGCTGAGGAAGATTTGTTCAGAGAGTATTTATTGTTTTATTTATGTGTTTCTTCCTTATTGCAGGCAACTCTTGCAGATTTCTTTAGGTGTTGTCTTTTTGCATTTAACTGAATATATTTCTATGTTATGGTAGATTTTATTTAAGGAATTGACTCAGTCATTATATATGTGTGATAGCTCTTATCTTAATTACTTTGGTTTTGAAGGCTAAAAGTAAAATTTTGCTTGTGTTGTTTTCAACTGCAATGCCAAAGTCAGCATCTTGAGATGTCCTTTTCAATGCAATTTGTGTGAAACTTGCTTCTTGAGAATTTTGCATCTTCATTTACCGAGCCTTTTTTCCTGGCGGTAACTGTGCTGCTCTTTCTCACTGCAGCCATACTGAAGACTGTAATTTTCCTGTTAAAAGCTGCTCCTACTGCTTTCTTCCCTCCCTAGTGAAATGGGGATGACAACCCTACCCTACCGAGCTGACACATGATTTCTAATTATGTCTCCTGTGACCTTTATTCTTCCTGCTTCTACCAGTGGACCTGTGTCTCTCAGAGTAAAACAGAATCTGCTGTTTTAAACAAAGCCTTGTGTTTTTTTGGTTAAAAGAGTCAGAAATTGGTGTTCAAAAATGCTACCATTAACCAAGTAAAGGTAATGACAGGGAACATAAGGAAGTCATCTTTTAACAAGTGAATGGGTGAGTGTTTATCCCCATTTCAGCTCCTGTTTGTGTCCCACCCTCCCTGACTTTGGGCATTTTGCCTGCCCTGCCGTGGCTGCAGTCCCTGCTGTGTGACAAGGGCACCCCAGAGCCCAGCCGGAGCTGCTGCTCCATCCGCCCTTCCCGGGCATGCACAAGCCCTCTGCCCAGTTGGGTCAGGCCTGGGGTTAGGACTGGGAGAGCCACTGAATTCAGGCACTGTTCAAATATTTACAGGAACAGCTTTATCTCAGCACCTCCAAACACATCAAACCCAGTTGGTTTTTGTTTGCCACTGCCTTCACCTGTGCTGTGGGTTAAGAACTTCTTCATCACAGAAGTCAGCGAGGCATTATTTGATGTAAACCCACAAGTGCTGAGCTCAGTGGTGTTTTTACACACAAACACACTCGTGCACTCCCCAGCCAAGAAAAGCACAGGTATTCTGTCGGAGCATTGACACAGAGAGAAAGCAGCGTTTTATCTCACGCATCTTGCATTTGTGAGAGGTGGGAACTAGCCTAGATGGTCTGGATCATTCCTCCAATGACCCGATAGGAATTTTGACTCCCAGGCCTAAATGAAACCCTTCCCTCCCCATGTCTTGGTTTGTAATTCTGCTGAACTTTACCGAACTATTAAAAAAAAAAAAAATTACATCTGGAATGTCAATGCATTACCAGATGCACATATTAAGAGGAAATTGCCTGTATTTAAATTCATTCATCAAGCAGAGACTGAATCAGTCCAACTCCAGGGATCCCCAGAAAAAAAAGCTTTTGGGTCAGGAATATCCTGAGAATGAAATGTGTTTGATGAGCATTAGTCATTATGTACCTGCTTCTGTTAGTGCCTGGTGTCTCTCTTTTTGCTCTCTGCTGTGCTCCTGCTGTCCTGCCTTGGGGATACTCTTTAACATAATCTGGCAGTTCCAGTTTTCTTCCTGTTCTGTGAGCAATTCCTTTTAAATCTTCAACAGTCTCAATATACTCAGTATTTTTAGTTCAAGAGGATGAGCAATTTCTAGGGCATTAGTAAATGCCTCTTTTTTTCCTCTTTTTTTTTTTTTATTAGTCCTCTTCCAGATGCATTGAATAACATTCAAAACAAGGCTTGTCTCCACTTAACAAAGTTAAATTCATTGAAGCACTTCCTGTTACTAGGAGAAATAAAATTACTGAAACTGAGCTAGATGCCTGACATCATTGTTTCCAGGGGTAAAATCCTTGTGAATAGTTTTCACCCAAGATTTCCTTTTTTTTTCTTTGTATCCTTCAAAAATTGCTGGTTTTCTCTAAGCATCATCACAACTGTTGTTGTTATTAAAAATTAATAATTATAATATAATTATAACAACAACAACAACAATAATAATAGCTAAAATTGCAGTCCTGAAGTGCCCCTGGTTTCTTTCTCCATTTGGCTTTCAGGCTCCTGAACCACTCAGATTATGTTTCAAGGCTCCTTTGTCAGTGAACATTCATGCCAGACATGGTTTCAAGAACAGGAAGGTGAAAGATGAGAGTGTTGCACGGGCCCTTGGTTGCCAGTGCTGGGTTATTTTATGAAAAATAATGAACTGCGCAGTGTCTGTGAAGAAGCTTCCCTTGTGCATTTTTCTAAAGATTGCTAATAATATTCCAGGCTTCGTGCATCTGATTCCCAAGAAATGCCTAGAAAGAGTAGGTGTGCTCTGCTATTGAAACTACATTTGGCTTGACTCAATTAGTCTGGAGTTAAAATTATGTTAATGGGGTGGGCTTGTGCAGACAGAAAAGCCTGTGGGTGAAGACACAGGGTTTTAAATAAGCTAGAGTCTTCATTTGGTTTTTGTTCTCTGAAAAATTATTGGAGAATTGTCCATGCATTCTGTGAAAACATGACAGTGTTTTGGAAGTTATAGAGGGAATACTGAAATGTACATCTCTAGTTTATAGCTGCAAAATTATATAGAAACCGTAAATATTTTCTATAAAAACCTAATGAACTTTGTATGTTTTTGTTACCTTTGTTCCCTATTTAAAAGTGCACTTTGGTTCCATGTTCTATCCCTTTCATCTTGCTGTAAACACAGTCTTTCAGAAATATAAATATCATTTTCCCCCCCTCCAGATCTGTCAGTAAAGGGCTGAAAATGCATTTCATGCTAGGGCCTCACTTAATCTTCACTTTCTTCATTATCTTTCACTCTTTCCTCCTCCTCTCTGCCAATCCCTGATTTTATTTGTTGATTTATTTTGGGGGGACAGGATTTGCCCTGCTTTTCACAGCTGTGGTTGTCACATAATATTTCCTTTCATCTGCGAGTTCCAAGGTATTCTGCTCCTCTCTGAGCTCTGGTGAAAGCTTTACAACGTGGCCAAGTATTCCTTGTCCATGCAAATGCTGACTCTGCCGAAGGGAGGATAAACCCACACGGATTTCATAACTCAGCAGTCGCTTCCCTCGTGAGCGTGACATCCTCGCTGAGCAGGTGAAGCTGCACAAGCAGCCAGGGCAGGCTGTGAGAGCCAGCACTGGGGGAAAAGCAGGTATCAGTGTGACACTGCTGCAGAAATGAAATTTGGGGGGCGTTAGGATGATAGTGAGGGAGAATAAACAGAGAAGTCGCCACCTCCGCCCTGCTGAATGAGGCTGAATGGCCTCTGGTGGAGTGCGCTTTTTGCTCGGCACTGCTGAAATGCCGTGTGTGCTCCAGAGCAGGAGAGGATGGTGCCAAGAAGGTTGAGAGCTGAACACGAAGAAATATCTGCATTTTGCTTAACCTGCCTGCCTTGTTCTCTCCAGAAACACAACAGCACTTACCCACACAGATGGAAAGCAGAAAACGTCTTGAAAAGGTTAACATTTGTTTTGTACTAGTCTAGGCAGTCTCAGATGTGATGGTTAAAGAGCTATGAAAGGGCCTTTACTGTGCTAAAGTTTTGTGTTATCTGTCACTCTTGCCACTCTTGACAAAGAAGGAAAAATTCTTTTGTAAAATTCCCTTTGATATGAGAGGGGAATTAGCAGTTACTGGAAACAGGATTGGGTAAAATGCAATTTTTTCTATGTTGTATCTTTTTGCATTACTAATAGTTGCCAGGGAAACCAGCAGAACTCTAAAGTCTTCTGCTAGAAAGGCGGCTATGGTTATAAACAAGGTCATTTCAAACTGCCTGCAGATTGTAAAAGTGCTGGTGGGGACCTGCCATGGGTTCTGTTCTGCATACTGGTGCCTGTTTGCATGATCAATTTGAATTAGATAAAAAATGTTTATCCTGATCAATAGTAAGTGAGTTTTCTTTGGGCTTTTGGTGGTTTTGTTGTTGTTTTTGGTTTGTTTGTTTTTTTAACTATAAGCAAAATGTCCAAATTATTCTGATTTATCTCAAGAGAAATTATTGTCCACCGAGTGTGAAGGTTGCCTGTCTGGGTTGTCACATTGCTCTGGAGGCTTCTGTGAGAATCCACGATCTGTCAATCTGCTCTGCTTGCTTTCCCTGGGGACACTGGCTACCATTCAGTAGTTTTACCAGCCTTTTAATATGATAACAAAGTAAATTGTAGCTGTCTTTGTACACAAGCTGTAATCATTTTCCAAGAGGTTAAGCTTGGCTCTTTGCCTTTCATCTCCAAGGGCACTGTTTCTTATGTTTTACATTGTCCACCCCTGTCAGGCACAGCTCTGAACCTTGGCACATCCATCATCAGGCTTTCAGGGAAAAAATGCCAAAGTTTGTGATAAATCTTTTTAAGGAACAGATGATTATGAACTTTCTCTCATGTTGAATTTACAGGTCTGACATTTATTACCTCACTGATTTCCGCTAAAGCCGAAGGAGGAAATTGATTTAGGATGAAAACAGGTAATAATAGCCTGATTAGAATCATTTTCAGCTTCAAAGGACCCTCATGTCCTTCTGCATTTAATAATGATCATAAAATCAATTTGTGTATCTCTGATTCCTTTTTTGCCTTTTCTGAAGGTGATGTTCTTTGCAAAGGACACATTATTCATGGTGTTTTACTGCTTTGAATAGCAATTCTGTTCCTGATTTGCTTAAATGTTTTAATTTCCAAGCTCAAATACATTCAGGTTAAGACAATCAAAAGTGATTGACAACTATGAATACTTCTTCCAGCAAGTGCCCCAGACATACACTAATTTTTGGTCCTTAAACAAACTGTTTCTGGCTGTCACCAATCCCACACACTTTACAACTTACTCCTGGGTTTAATTTTTATCTTTTTAGTGATGGAGAGGACAAATCTGATGCTCAGAGGAGATTGCAAGAGATCTGTGACTACTTGTGCTGTTCAGTGTGGCCAAAGTGTGTGCAGGTGTGTCTCGCTGCCTCACTCTTGGTTCTCCCAGGTATTGCTGACAGCACATCCTGGCATTTTGGAAGCTCCGTTGGCCACACTGAACTCCATGTCCTTCAGCCTTTGAGGCAGCTTGCTTTAATAGCCCTCTGACTGGAAAAAAAAGTTGATGCTGACATGGTCTATGTGCCATATTTGGAATCTTCAGTACAGAAAAGTTAAAAGAACTTCATGCAGGCATCCATCTGTTTTACCAATCTGAATAAAATTATTTGGTTTGAAATTTGTACCTATATTAGTACAATAAAAAGAATTTTTAACTGTATTGCTGTTGATGTCACTCATCAGTGTTATATCTCAAAGCTTTCTGCTTGGAAAATATCTTCAAAAGGCAGGTAAATGTTGTTACTTACTTATGACAGGATGGTGAAAAGTAGTTAGAGTAGATTCTGGTGTGACCAAAAATTTTGGGAAAGGGTTGAAGGGACATTTCTCTGGTTCCCCACTGTGAGTATTTGACCTTCTATCACCAGTGAAGCAGTAGAAATTATTTCAGAGGAGAGTAGTTGCTGGCAGAGGAAGAACTTTTCACACATCTGAAAGCAAACCACTCTGTCACAAAAAGTTCAAATGTTCAAAAGTTCAGATCTTGTGGAGTGCAATACCACTTTGTCTGGACTTTTGATACTTTAATTTTCATCTATTTAATATTTAAAGAAATGTGGCTGAAGCTTTTGCCATCGTGTTTTGATTCTCAGGTGCATGTTCCTGTGAATGAACTAGTGCAATTTTGTCTTTTTTTTCATATGCATTTGGTTGTGCAGGCAGATTACAGACTAGAAGTTACTGATTGTGATTAGGTGATTTTAAGTCTCAATATTGTTCTTAACAATCAGTTTTCTTTTCAGGATCAGATATTCACATATGGAGTCATTTTCTTTGGCATTGTCATTCTTTGATTATAAATGCCCCATGAGTAAGGCATTATATTAGGGAAGCACAGATTACTTTGAGGACTGACATCCTTTTTTTCTCTGTTTTTTTGTTTTGTTTTTTTTTAAAATGTCTCACAGTTTTCTTTATTAACAGTTATGGCTAGGAGAGAACTACTGCAATAGCCCAATAGCCAAGACATCTGGGGGATCCTCTTTTAACCTCAGGAAAGGCACACTCCTACACCCAATAATTTCTTTTAGCTCCACACACAATCAGCTGCTCAGACATGCAGCCTGTGTGTTTTATGCATTTCTTAGCACTGTGTATACTTGGCAGCACCCCATAATTTTATAAAAATGCAGGTGATAATTCACGGTGATCAAGCTGTGTTTATTCCCCATGAGCAGGTGTTTCTTTTTCCCCTGGCTAAAATGGATGTAGAGCTCTAAGGCTTCTAAAAGGTGCTACCAACTTTCACCTGGAAAGGAGGAGAGCAACTCATTTGGTGATCAGCAGACAAACATAAAACCCTTAACATGAATATCTTGGGGCTAACTGAATCTGGGTCAGAAGTAATGCCTAGGTTCACAAAGAACCACTAATTTCTACACCCAATAATTCCTTTCAGCTCCACAGGCACTCAGCTGCTCAGACACACAGCAGTCATGACCACACATCACAGAGCTTCTCATTGCCTTGCTCTTCCCTGGCCCAGCTTCTTGGGCCTGTAGGAACTGCACAGCAGGTCTTGTTATAACACCGAGATTACTTTAATCTCATGTAGAATCCAACTTCATGTCTGATTTCACTGTGTCGTTTGTCCTTTCGTGACTACCACATATGCCAGGCTGGCTTCTTTCCAAGGGGTCCAGTTCCATCTCTTTTCCCGTGTGTGGAAGGATCCCCAGCTGGCTGAACCTTTCTGTTGAGGGCAGCTCAGTGCACGCTGTCAGAGCAGTCCGTCAGCAATTGATCGGGGATCACTTATTGAGACTGTTTTGCCTGGACCTTGATTCTTTACAGTACAGATAAGTTTCAAGATTTAGTATGTATTTAGTGCTATTGTTATAACTACTGAGAACTGAAGAGGAGCAGGATTAAATCCTTTACATTCTAGAGTGAGTCAAATATTATGCCCCCCTTTTTTTTTCCTTTCTTTTTTAAAAGGGAAAATTTAAGTATTTTAAGTATTTTGGGTACCAGCATCATTCTGGCTGGAAAACTCCTTATAATTTTTTTGTCTCATTATTTCCTAAAAAGGCAACCATTAACTGATTCACTAGAAGCTCTTGGAGGTTAAAAATGATGATGCTGTATTTATGGCATAATGGCAGAAATGTTTTCCTTTTCTCATTAGGATGTGCCTCTTAATACCATTGTATTCTTTCTTACGAACTAGAAAGCCAGACTCTCTGAGGAGAACACTTTGCTTTTATCATGATGTCAATTCTGTCACTAACAGCTCTCAAAATGCAGTGTAGTCATATGTGTCAAGAAGCATTATAATTATACAGCCTGCATCACAGTTCTTATTTTATCTCCTTGCAAGTATACAGTAATATTTTTCCTAACTTAATGTCCAGAAATGTAAGAATAAGTTCCTTTTGCATAAGCAGATAGATCTATGGCTTCTTCACAGCCTGGAAGTACATGCATTTCTTTTCTTTCTTTTTTGTTTTTTTAGCTTATAATAATTAGTCTTCACAACGGTCAGATTTTATCATTAAAAGCATACCCTTGATCAGTCCCTAGGCACACAGTTTTACCCAAATATTTGATCCTTGGAAATCTGCCAGTACTTTCAGACTAAAAGATTACTTGAAGTTTCTTTTACATAATGCATGCCAAATTGTTCTTCTCCTGGAATACTTACAGAACTATTTCTGCTATTCCCAGAGCACCACTGAGTAATTCCTTACTGAATTTCTTTCTCTACTGAATATTCATGACAACTTATGAAATATGACGATGTTTCTTCTAGAGGTGGCTTTTACAGTGTCTTACCCATAGAGTTTTACTTTCTTTTGGCTGCTGTGTTCCAACTGTTACTTTTTCCTCCCTATGGTTGGATGATTCTCCCAAAGGACAAAACAAGAAAATGACATGGTCATTGTCAAGTCCTTTGCTGGCACAGATGACAGTATCCAATCCTTTTTCTCATTTAGGAGACCTTATCTTCAGCTATTTAGATGCCTTTATTTGATACTCCTATTAGAATATTGTCTCTGGACATCATTACTATGACAGGAGAATTTTCAAATTAATTTTGCCAATGTTCAGTTCACACCTGGTTCTCTTGGGACAGAACTGAATGCCCAAGTATCATCAGACATGGAGTTACCACTTCCATTTCAATATCCCAAATAAGCTCCAAATTTATTATTCATTTTTTCAGGAGTGTCTAAACCAAGGGTGTTTTCTTTTCAATCATTTGCTTTACATTTTTTTAACCACAGTTTTATAATTTCAGTATCTGGATCAATCTCATGACCTAGTTGTGTGACCCAGGACCCTCTAAGAGCTCCCCTGGTGAGGGGGGAATGAGGTGATGAGGTGAGGAAGGATCAATCAAGTGTTGTTCAGCAGTCAGATATAGTTATATTATTTTTCAGTATGTATTGCTATTCTTACCAATCATATTTAATTAGAAAATTTCAAGTCAGTGTAGAGCATATACCTCAAACATGCATTCTGGTGATAATGCATGAGAGACACTCCTGCAGAAGCAGTCAGAATCACAGAGGACAATGTTTGTTCTTTGATTTATATCTGTTTCATTTTCCCCAAGCTTCAGAATAGCTCAGTATCAATCTCTTTCTCTTATCTCTTTGACTAGCTTGAGTTAGATCAAAGAACTGTATATTTTCAGAGAATCTACATAATAGTTATAAATACACTGAGAAATTCCTATCTTGGTGCCGGCTTCTGCCTTCCTGGAAAAATACTGAAATGCTACTGAAAATAAAAGATATTGAAAATAAACAGAAGAAATAATAACAAAAGAGAGTAGCAAACGACAGAAACACCATCCTCTCCCAGACACCTGTCCAGGAATCCTGTCCTCCACCCTACCAGACCAAATATCTTACTAAGAGTCTAAAACAGTACAGCAGAAGTATCAGAGTTAAGGAGAACAGCCTAGAAAAGGCTCTCATTTTGTAAAACCCTTGGAATAGCTTTCGAGATTCTGTCCTCTTCAAAGCTCGTGCCAGAACTCAGCCTGCTTAAGGGTTTAAGAGGAAAGTAGGCCGTGTGCATGTCCAAAAAATGACTGGACTATATTTTGGTGGGATTCTGCAGGCATCTGACAGAGCAATGCTGTTTTGTGTTTAAAATTGCTCAATCCTGTGCTTTTCTCAACCAGTAGCACTTTCCCAGTTCCTGTGTGCTCCCAGAAAGTCAGACAGACTCTGGTGTGCCATGAGAATTAGCTCAGCTCAGAGATGCTCTGGCTAGGTGAGGTCCAGCTTTCTAAACTCCCATAAAACACTGCTGCACGGTGTTTTCTGACCAGGACCAGATAAAGTCAAGCCAAATGAACTTGGTACCAAGCCTAAATTAAGAAGCTTTGATTCTTGTCGAATGATTATTACCTTTGGGACCATTCCAAAACCCTTGTGGCTAGACCCTCTCTGGATCTAGGATCGGGTGCCTGTAGCCAGCATTTCTATTCCAGCTTGTCCCTTTCCAATTTCAGGACTAACATGAGTAAAATGAGGTGCTTCAGCATCTGTCAGTATAAAACTCCCCGTGTCTTCCCTGTGAAATTCATAAGCATGTGTTCTGTTTGCTGCCACAAATATATAGAACAGAAGTGACTCAGCATTTCCAACCTCATGACAAAAATAATAAAAAAACCCCAGAGTTGTTCTCATTTCCTCAATTCCCCTTTTCTCCACAGAAAATCATGAGTCTGAAAAATAGTGAATTTGCTTTACAACCTTCCCCCCCCTTTTTTTTTTTTTTTCTGGTGGAGGATGAAGAGTTAATTTGAGCTACAGTTCTTGGATAATTACAGGAATTTAGAAACTCCATCTACTGTGCTATTTGACAGGTGAAAACAGATCAAGGTTATTCATCCCTCTAACCATTGACCTCTACATTCAATAAACATACAGTTGAAAAATGACCACATCAAGGAATTTGTCAAACTTGGCCAGAGAGCACGAATTTGAAGAAACAACCTGTACAAATCTCTGAAAAATTGCTTTGTACAAATGGCATTTCCTTACTGAAAAATACCCTGTTTTCATGTATTCAGAGATGCTTTTTAGAAACTAAGTATAGTTTTGATTTTGCTTTCATTTAACCAATGAAGAAAAAAGCTGTTGGCATGTTTTTGGGCTTTTTAATTTTTTAACTTTTATGTATCCAACAACAGGAGTTCATATTGCACTGAGATACATCTGCCAGTGATGGGGCTTCCATAGGTAGCAGAGTGATATAATTTGTAGATAGGATTGTAGGATTGTACATCCTAGACTGATGAAAATTCAGTGATGCCTTAGGAAATGGAGGGCAGGAAAAGAAAAGGGATGATAATGTATTGTCGTCTCACCTGAAATCTAATGGTTTTTTCAGGCCCTACCTCTTCTTCTCATCTCCTCTAGTGTCTTTCATGCACATCTGAGGAAAACTTTCTTGCTAATCTTTCAGATCCATTGAGCTTTTGGTCTCTTGGACAATGAAAGTCACAAATTTTCTATGACTGTTTTTGTAGGCATGGGTCGATTAGCATGTATGTAAATAGTCTGGCTGTTTTGGTTTTTTCAGTTTAGTTTTTATGTGAATCAGAAAACAGTTGGTGGTTTGTGGGTCACTGTTTACAGGGTCATAGTAATTTTCCATCTTGGACTCCATTCAGGTTGATAACTTTCTTTGGAAGTTTAATAACAAAAATGTTGTTCCACTCGGGTTGTTTTTCAGGGAAGAAAAATAAGCTTCCAAGGCTGTTGATTAAACCCCAGGAGCTCATTAGGCAGCAGGAATTGGTGTTTGGGAGGGGAGCCCAGCCCAGATGCTGCTCCTCGAGGCTTTCTGAGCTCTCAGGGCTGTACTGCCACCCTCACTTTGGGGTTGGGTAAGTTATATTTAGAAAAATGATGGTTTTGGCCAAATTCAAAAGCAAAGATAGCTTGTTTTCCTGACCAGGCTCAGTAGAGACAAAACTCTGAAATGAGAGCTTTTCTGGTCAAAATGGAGCCATCTGGAGCTTCTGTTTAATTAAAAACTTTTTGTGAGGTGTTTGTATGAAGCTCCAGTGAAATGTATTTCTGTCTACTCTTTAGCTTTCATTGTGCCCCTTTTTAAAATGTTTATGGCAGAATGTGGAAAAAGGAGAAAATAAACAGTACATCCAAACAAAACAGAGTTGAAGCATACCAAAACCAAGGTAATTCAAATTAGTATGATGTATTATTATTTTCACAATTTGTGAAATACTTGCAAACATACAAGTGCATTTGATTAAAACATAACAGTGCTCATTTATTAAAAATGTAATAATTAAGGAACTGAATAAAAAGGAATTTTATTTTTAGTTAATGGTTCTGTACTGATGCATCTCTTTATTGGCTTCCTATACCAACTCATCCCTTCCCTAATTGATTTTTAATACAGTTTCTTCTTTTGAAAGAAATTAAACCAACTTTGCATATCTGTCATGCTTATTTTATACATCTTTAATAAATCAAACCATATTTATTAAGGTCTGCAATTATGTATGTCAGAAATGTTGACTAGATATAAGTAAAACCCCTTGTTCCAATGTCGCTCTTAATTATGTGCTTTTGATTTTCGCAACTTGCATTTTAGAAAACTGTAAAAAAATATAATTGCTAATGAATGTCTGTGTTAGGGTTTGATTATAGTTCAGTGTCTCTTATACAACCATTTGAATCTGAATATAAATATTTTCCTCTTGCTGTTGCTTGAGCTCTAGTACTAAAATTCCTCAGTGATGCTAATGCAGAGTTTTGGTTTGTGTCTGAAGTGTGTTGGCACTGAAATGAATTACACAGAGAGGCTTGACATAGTGCTCCTGCTATAAAGGTTGAAAGACAGAACTCCAGGTTTGGAGGTGATTTTAATTTTCCTTTCAAGCCCGTCAAATCTGATCAAATCTCACTGTCATTGAATGCTTGGCAATGGTGAAGTCTTAGTCACAGCCTCGTTAATCTTGTCCTGCGCATTCGTTTTTGTAGAGAGCACAAAAAGCCAAGATGAACGTGAGGGAGGCGCGGAACGAACGCTGAAAGGTGGATTTTCAGTTCTCATTGTCCGGAGCACAGACACACAGACATCACTGGGGTGGAACAGGGACTTACACTGCTGGCTAGCTGTCCACAGAGAGCTGAAGTCAAAGAGATTCTCCAGTACATCATTAGACAAGGCAGAAGAGGCAGAATCCATATTAATTCTGCTTGCTCTTTAATTTCAGGAAGTCAGTTCTGAGCCTTATGGATATGTTCAGGCAGGAGCTCTGTGTGATCTCAGAGTAGCTGAAGGGCATCAGATGCCCTATTTCTGCCACTGAGATGTGCCTCAGCATCCAAGTAATAGATTATAAATCTCTGAAAGCATTTTTCAGTCATGCATTTTTACCATATCCCTTAACCAACCACAAGATTTCAAAGAGCATAAAAATCACTTGTACTGGAGGATTTTGCAGCATAGGTAATACTGTAGAAACTCACAGTACTGTCATTTTGACACAAATAATTGGGCATGGAGCTGCCCATGTACAGGAAAAAAAGAAAAAAAAAAAATCTTTATCGCATGCTACCACACAGGATGTGTACTATGGACTTACAATTGTAATAATCCATCACTGTCTGTCTGTATTGAAATGGAAAACAAAAAATACGGTGTTGTGACTGCAAAAAAAATAAAATGGAATACCTGTGGTACAGTTATGTTATGGGGTTATATTGTAGCTGATATGGCTACAAAATTAAACTCTTCTATTGCACTTCAAATTTACGGCTGAGTAACTCAAAAGTCACTTTGTGAAGATGAGGACCTACCATTTTGTAACTAAAATGTTGTTTTATTCTGAACAAATTGGGTGCATATTTATAATTCCCTGCGATGTTACTTACAAAATACAGGCATTTCTTTTGCCTTGTTTAGTTTGCTTTCCACAAAAGGAATAGTTGCATTGCTGATGGCCTGCAAAAAAAAAATTCTCCTTTCTAGTTGTAAACTGGGATCTGCCCATTTGTGCAATGAGTTTTGGAGGCTGATGTACAGATTTGGGATTTGTGTGTGTTCCCATAGCTCTAGACCGTTTCTAGCTGGGCTGCAGCCAGAAGAGAGCAAGGTGAGAGCCATGGTCTTTTGCTGTTGAAAGAATAGTGCAGTATTATTTCAGTAAATATTCTTAATTGATTTCTTCATTTGTTTTCTGCTGCTCCATCCTGAGCCCCTGACATTGCTAGGAGCATAACATCAGTGAAATCTGCCTTTGCATCCATGTTGCATTTTTTCCTTGAGCTGAAGAAACCACACACTTTAGTGCTTTTGGGAGGTCCTTCAAGTCTTGCACAAATACCACTTATTTTCTTCAGCATTTAATGTCTTAAGCATAATCATTGAGCCACTTCACAGCCTCTACTCCATGTACTTTTGAGTGTGTTTATTCCAATGGGTACCTGTTTGCAAGGCTCCTGTTCTAACAGCGTATTTTACTAATCTGATGGGACAGACTGCTTTAGAGTATCTCAGATACCCTTGGGCACTGATTTTGGCTTGGCCAGTAATCGAGTTTAGTTTTATATATATATATGTATGTATATATCTCAAGAATTCAGAGATGCATGTCTTGAAAACAAGACACAGTACTCATTTTTGGCAAGACTGGATGTTTGTGAATTGTTTGGGATGACACTAAGTTAAATTTTTGGTGCGACTTTTTTTGTTTCTTTTGTTGATTGCTTGGTTGGTTGGCGGGATGTAACCCTTTTCCACTAGCTTATTTCCTCAATCCAATACATATTTTCTTACATACATTTCTTGTCACGCCCTGTTTTATTAGGCACTTCAGTGGCAGAGATATTTTTGTTGGAAGGGAATACAACCACAGAACCTGTGTTATCTGTTAGTGACATTTCACTTCCCAAATCCCAGCCACAGCACCACGCGCACACAATGTGGAACTCCACACACACACCATGTGGAACTCCACACACACACGATGTGGAATACCACACACACACGATGTGGACCCTGCCCAAAATGCTGTCCTGTTTCATCTGGAGGTGGCTGCAGTCATCGGTCTGTGCCAGACCAGCAGGAATGTGGCAGATGTGGAAGGAAACGCAGGAATGTTCTGGCTGTACTGAAAATATCCCAGCATGTTGCATTGATCTGCTGTCACCTCAGACCTTCCCTGCCCCAGAGGTGTCTAAAGATTGAGTTTTTTGAGTTATCTGAAGCTTGAAACAGAAGAGGAAAAAGTCAAGAAGCAAACCAAACACTTTTAAAGAAAAACCCAATTTCATAGAGGTTTTACTTACTAAACTGGGAAGTAAATCTTTATACATATTCTACTTTTCCCAAATTTCTGTTGTTCAGGACAAAATATTAAACCATTTATTGGAAATATCTGTTCTGTGTCTGTGGCAGGGGATCACATTCCATCAAAATATGACTGAAAATCCAGTGTCCACTGCAGGTCTGTGAGGAAATTTTGAACATTCGTCAAACAGCAGTTGTCAGTGTTCACTGAAGAGCCTGAGTCATACCACAGAGCAATACATCTCTTCCTCTTCCCTTGTAAAACCTCAGACTGTGTTTTGGTAAACATGCACATAAATATGATTTGTTTATTTTTTGATCTTTTGAAAGATAAATAATGTTCCTACCAGGAAATGTCAAATGCATTTGTGCCAGTAAAACTATTTTCTTCCAAGCAAATAAATCACACTTTAACACCTAACCGGATACCTTTATTTTCTAACTGATTCTTTTGCAAACCTGGAGGAGTACATAAAATCACTAATGCAGGTGTTGTTAATTCTCCCTGAAAACTCTTCAAAAACTCGGCTGAGCATATCACCTGTGAAGATTTTGTTTTCCTTTTGCCTGAACCAGCATCCCAGTAACAGCACCTTTGTCCTGTTAGGACCCAAGTATGTGTTTTCTTGAGACTTTGCATGCTACAAGAGGTGAAGGCAGTTGTTTGATATGGATATTTTGACCCTAAATTGTCCACTTGTTTTTGCTGTAGTCTTCCCTGTCACAGATGGCAAGACCAGGCAGCAAAAAATTGCCTTTATTGAATCATTATTGAGAGGGTACTCCATAATATTGAGAAAACTTGTAGCTGGGATATATTACATTACTGTGTTAAAAGGTTTGGGATATTGAACAGCACAGCCTCCACAAGAATATCCTTGGGCTGATCAGGGTGAGAACAGCAGCAGAGCAGAACAGACCAATTCAGCCACTGTTACAGGGCTAACTGCAACTCATCTCTGAGTTCCCAGGGCTTATTTGCAAATCAGGCAATATTTCTTCCAGAAAACATCATGCTGGCATGTGGTACCTGGGCTTGATCTCTGCTGCTTTTTAATCACAACGTTGCTCATATAAACATATTTTCCTGAAGGAGTGATAAGAAAAAGAAACAAGTCTGACCTGGTTGAGAAAAGGTATCAAATATGGAAGAGATCTGCTTTTTCGTGGTGCTGAATCTCACCCTGGTAATGAAGCAAAGGTGCATTAGAGAGATGACCATGGGGCTGCACTGAGCCTTCTGCAGCTTCATGCACTGAAAGGTGCAGGAAAAACCAACGTTGTTTGGAGGATGGACATTTATGGAGTGCAGGAGGCTGCTGAGAAATCATTAGGAGGGTTTTCTTGCTCTTCTGGGTTGTAAGGAGGTCACTCATAAGAGAAATGTAGGATAAATGAGAAGGTAAAGTAGCTACAGGTGGAGATGATAAGGGTGAAGCAGTGGAGTGGGCAGGGCTGAGTGCCCACAGCAACAGAGAGAGGGATGGAGGAATCTGGAGTTCTGTGAGCTGGTGAGGAAGAGCTTGAAATTGTCCTGAAGTGATCCCAGTTTCTATACTAACTTTCAGTATTATTCTCATAATAATTTTGGGAAGGAACAGGCTCTGGTTAAACCAGGTTTCTTTGCTGGTATTTGATGTAATTTTCAGAGGAATGGAGTTCTGGCTCTCTGGGTTGGCTTGCTCTTATGATTTATGTCTCATGTATTCATTGCACTCTCTCCAACAAGTTCTTGGAAAGTGTGGGAAGCAATTGTTTTCTTGGGGGAAGGAGTTTTATCACTCTTTTAAAAAGCCAGTTTCAAGGAGGTGGGCTATTGAAACACCGGCTCCCTGTCCCTAATGAAGTGTATTTTAACACACAATGTGTGCCAACAGCACAAAGAATGAATTCTTACTGATTCATAGGGGAATCAGAAATGTGCTTTCCCTTTGTCTTTTCTCTAAAAATTCATCAGGGCTTAAAGTGTCTTTCCGTAAAAAGCCCAGAGAACCAGCCAATTTATTGTCAAAAACAGATTGCCAGAGTTGCCAAGTATTGTACCTGATGGAAGAGAAGGATATAGTTAAATAAAAATAGTCTAATAAAATAGTCTAATAAAGCCAGACTACATTTTTAACAAAATTTCTTCCCTTGCTTGTGTTAGAGTTCACAGTGCTCATGCTCGCTAGTGTCTCACAGCAACACAAAATTTTGTAAGATTTAATTATTAAATATACAGCAAAGCTGGCTGTATATCTCTGGTGGAGAGTGAACTGAGCTGGGTTTTTTGCCTCGTTTTGTTTTCCTTTCATTGCAGCGTTTCTCTGGTCCTCTCTACACCTGGAGCTGTGGAGCTCAGCAGCAGAGGTTTCTCCCACCCTGCGCGGGCTCCTCGTGCTGCTGCTAATGAGCAAACAAGATGCAGAATGAGCCTTGTGGGGAAATGCCCCAGGGAAAACAGACATGTCTGAAGACAGAAAAAAGAGGCGTTTGAAAAATAAAGCTAAAACAAAAAATTCCCTCCCAACAAAATATTTCTGCAGTTATAGGGAAATGTATTAGCTAGCTTCGTTAACACAGAGAACTGAATGCATTTTCATTATACTTTTCTCCCCACTCTCTCTCTTAGTCAGATATTTGCCATCAACACAATTTATGTTTGGACTGGAGTTAAGGATTTTTGTGAGACAAATCAAGTTCATTTTCATTTCACTATTTAGAGAGAGCTGCATCAGGGAGTGATTATTATAGGGAAAAATAATGGAAAGAAGTTATAGAAATTATGATTATACAAAAGCTTATAAGTCAGTTTATATAGATCAACAATATTAACAGGTATGATGAAACAATGAGTTTAATTAAGGCCAGTTACAATTTTGTCTAACATCCTTCAATGCAGTGAAAAATGAAAAGTAGCTATTAGAAACTCAAGCTGGACAGGCAGAGAGGAAACTTTGGTTTTATTGTGAAAACTCTGACAAAGGTGTTGTTGTGCAGGTGCCCTGGCACGGTGGAGCTGTGTCACCGTGTCACCGTGTCACCGTCCTCACTGCCCATTGCAGAAGTGATCCCTGCCTGCTGCTGCTGCTGCTGGGGGATCCTTTGAGATAAAGGCTCCAAAGGCTCACACGTGGCTTCAGTCAACACTGATCACCCTGGGTAGGTTTGCATCACGTAAAGTATGCTGTGCATGGTAAGATTCCATTTGTGAAGAATAAACATAGCAATTTACGACTAAAATGTACATTTTATTTACAGTCATGTATGTGCCTCCATAGGTGCTAAAAGGAAATGTTCCAAATTGTTGAGTGCTAAATGTTTATTTCCATATTTTCAATAACTATGGCTGAGTTAATTCAGATGTGTGATTTGTATTTATTAGAAAAAATTATTCTTTCTAAAGTGTTAAGGGATTCTGGGATCAGAGATGAGCAAAATAATCAGCTTTAGACAACAGTAAGAAACAAAATCAGGGTAGAAAGACTAAACAGTACACAATCAGCAAGGAGTAATTTCAGATGCAATGTCAGAACTGTCAAACTGGTATGAATAATCTTTGAAAGTTTAGGACTAAAGGTAGTTATTTTTTGGCACTGGAAACCTGACAGTGCATGACAGAAAGCAGATTTCTAAGAAATATCCTTGGCTGGAATATTTCATTTTATTAGTTGAGCACCTGTTGCTATTTCTGTAAGCAGCAGCAAAATAATTGTCAGTTTCTCTCAATCTCACAAAAGTTACCAGGACACCTGTAATGACATAACCCCATAAAATGAATTTTAATAGCTATCACTGATGGTCATATTTTAAAAGGTCTGGCTGTGCCCATTCTGCATTGCTCTTTTGTGTGTGTATATTTTCTGTTCATGCAGGAGCGGGTGTGAGCTGGCAGTGAGGTTTCAGTACTGACCTTGCTGAGCAATGTTCAAGGTTTGTGCTGCTGCTTTTGCCTTAGAAAGGAGGAGGCAGCTGGCTTAGCTGAACCTGCACTGGGCTTTTCGGTAGCATCAGGGTTTGGGCCAGCAGAAGCCATTTGGGATTGCATCACTCTTCGCTTGCCGGCAGCTCAGAGGATGCTCATTGCCACTGGTGGTGAAGTTATTTGCTAACTCAGTCCTGGGTTGGAGCCCTAAGAATAAAATGAGTTCAATGCCGAGTAGGTTCAAGTTTAAAAAAACCCAACGCTTTTACCTTAAAGATAATGAACATATTAAGGAAGTAAGAGTTTTCAGCGTTCATTATACAGTCTGATGAATCAGAGACATTATCAAGTTGGGATTTGGGCTGTTTAGGAAAACAAGGCTGTAAAGCCCAGCAGATTTTGTCATCCACTGTCTCAGGCACCTTCCAGATGTTAAATCCAGGAAGAGAATATTCCATCTATGACTCCTCCCTTGCTGCTTCTACCATACTTTAAATCCTTACTAAATTGAGAGGACATTTTTTAAGTGCACTTGGTTAAGAGGAAGTATTGAGGGTTTTGAGAAGCTGCAATCAAGAAAAGATAATTTCAGTCCTGTTAAGGATTTTTTTTTGTTGCTACATGGCACTCAGCAGTTTGAGTTTGGCAACTTCTCAGCAGAGAAAAAACAATTTATGTCAAGAAAAACAAGAAATAAGAGATGCCTGTTACCTCCACATGTCCAAAGTGTTTATTATACAAATCTAAATTTTAAAAAACTGGTGCTGGTGAAGAAGCTTGGCTTTTGACCTAGGGCAAATCATTATTATCTCTCAAGACCTCAGCAGCGTCTCTTATGTTGATTACACTGAAAAACAGGTTTGAAAATAAGTGGTGCAGACTTCCTTTCAAAACTGGGCTTGATTTTTATGTTGCTGATAAATAAGCAGGGATGGAGTGGAATTATTACAGGTAAAGCCTCTTTTCTCTGCCTGAGTTTTGAGATACCTGAAGATCTCACCATATATCTTTGTTATCCCATGGGGGAACTCCCAGAACACACAAATTACCAGTAGAAAAGCACACAGCTCTGGTAATGACTGGAGATATTGTGGTCAAGCCCAGAATTCAGAGTTCCCTTTCCCTGCTGAGTGCTGGGTGCTTTGCACTCCCCTGTCTGCTCCCTTGGTTGCCCGAGGCTTTAAGAGCTGCCCGCAGGCTCTTCTTCCTAAAAGTAGCTCTGAGCCCCTTCGCTGCTGTTTATCCAGCAAACTCCCAGGACTGGGGCTTTGTCTGTCCTCGTGTTTGTGCAGCCAGCGATAATTTGGTGGAACAGCCATCAGGAGAAAGGCCAGAGGTCTCCAGCCAAGGGAGAGACCTGCCGGACCATTCGGCAGAGAGCACAAAATCCGTGCTGCGTTTGGGAGGGAGGAGCAGCAGCCCAGGTTCTCCCAGCAGCCCGCTGTGGCTGAACTGGTTTTGTGCATTGCCAAAATGAAAACTAAAGTAAACCAAACTTGGCTTATGGTGACTTGATTTACATGATGCTGCAGTGGTTAATGAAGGTGCAGATGGAATGGTGAATCAGCTGCAAAATTTGGATCTGAGAGGTCAGGAGAGTCTTAAACTGCACCTGCTTGACACCTTGCTGTTGTCTCTGTGTGGGATAACACCTGGGAAACCTTGCTTTTAAATGATGGAATTAGTCAAGTGCTCACATAGGAGTTTAAAACAGAAATTTTCCTTTTTTCTTTTTGCTTTCGTGTTTCGTTTCCTGTATATCCTCTGCATGAAAACCTGGAGCTTGTGACAGAAAATTACAGTCCTAGTCCCACAGACACTACGTTTTCTATTCTTCATTGATGGTCCCTGGTGGCACAGAGCAGGGGTGCCAGGATACTGTCATTTCTGGGTTTGGAATTCCGCCTGGGGATGCAGGATGGAGCCCCAGCCCCTGGGAATGCCAGGCAGCTCCCAGGTGAGGAGGCTTCTCTGGCCTGCAGCAAACAGCACATTCACTGGCTGTGCTAAAGACAGGCTCCTCTAGACTGTGTACAAGGTAGATAAAATCAGATAAAGCTGGAAAGAGAGGGAATCATGCATTAAAAAAACAAAAAACCAGAATAAAGGGAATACAGTTTCTGACTGAGAAGTGGGGGTGTGGATCCTCTTCCTTCCAGAGACAGTAATTAAATGTCAGATATCTGCATCCCAGGTGAATGCTACCATGAAAAATACAAACCCATAGCTCCTATTCTCTTTGGCTGGGTTTGGAAAAAAGCCATCACCACCAAAACTGCTCTTCAGTGCTCTAAAGAAAGTGCCAGGTGCCCCAGTGCTAAGTGCCCCACTCCTAACTGGATTTTAAAACATGAATTAGATTGGAGTAGTCATTACCCAGTAAAACCTTGTAAAGTGCTTAAACACCATTGACTGATATTTTACACCTATCATTATCATGTTTCCTCTCTCAGGACCATTCCCAGACCTGAGTCATGCATTTAAATTCTGTTGTTAATGGCTTTGCTTTTTTAAGTGAAAGAACGAGAATGCCTGCTGCAAACCAATTAAAGCTCAGGAGAATAACATATACATTATAAAATCACAAGTTTCAAGTAACCTGTGATATATTTTTAGTAATGTAAGAAGCAACTCTAATCACTAACTCACCATAATCAATGTCCTCGCTTCTCCGGAACCAGGAATTGGGGACACCATTCTCAGCATGTAGGTGTAAAAATCTGTCATTCAGTCTGGAAGCTGAAGGAATGCATTCCCTCTCTCCATATGAATCCCCACTCTGTTTTGTGCCTGTCCAGAGTGGGGACAATTTCCTTTAACAAGGACAGAGGCACAGTCAGCCTCATTCACAGAAAAGTTGTGGGTTTTACAGTGCTGCTCACTGGGGCACCTTTGGCACTCCAAGGGATATTGGTATCTAGGTGGGACTTCAGCACTCAGCTCCCTTCGCTAGGCTTTTCATTAAGAAATCCTCCAGAAGATTGATATCTCTGACTTTACATTTCCTTGATGCCTAAAGCAGAAATGTTAAAATCCTGTCAAAACTTTTGTAAGGAGTATGGAGTTGACAGCATGCAGTGAACATGAAACTTGGTTAGTGATAGAACTAATTCAGAAGTTGCATAGCCGACAATACTCGGGCTTAAATAAATTGTCTAGACCTCGTGAACTTGTTTTCCATGGGTGCTCTGTATAAAAAGGGTGGCTGAAATGGCAAAAGTTGTAATGGTCAATTTGTTAAAAGGCAAAATAAATTATCATCTTGAGAAAACCATGCTGGAATATTTCATATGCAATGTCCAGCACCAGGGAGCAAAATCTGGGTTTTTGCATATTTCTAATAGTATTGAAGTTATGAGGAAAATGCTTTGGTAGAAGGAGAAGGACTAAAACCAAAGTCCCGAAACAAAGTTTTAATTGATTATAAGATATCTGAAACTTAAATGAGCATTTTTCATTTCCTCTGCAAGTTCTGTTCTAACCCTGAATCATTCACAGAAATTGCAGTGAAACAAAGAGGATTTTCTTATAAATGTCCATGCCAAGAAATGGCAAGATGAAAGTAGATATTTCTCATTATTTGCAAAAATGTTTCTGCATAATTACTTCTGCCACCATTTCATTGCTTTAGTGTCCCCTTGAAAGATTGCCTTTCAGAGTGTGTTTTATTGCAGTCCTTAAAGATAATGCAAGGTTGTATTCTGCTGCTTTAAGTGAAAAGGAATTTTAAATGCAAACTGCCACTTCTCTTTTTACCTGACCATAGTGCGCATTCAGTGCCTTTGAGAGAGTTTCAATGTTTATGTAATATATTCTGTAATGGTTTTAATTTCAGCAGGATGCATATTCCAGGTCACCAGAAGGTTGGGATGTACCACTTTGCAAATATTGTAATGATCTGCATGGCCTCAATCTGAAACTCTACTTGAAAGTTCATGTGAATTTTTGAACACAAGCCGTGCTTCTAAAATTGCCCTTAGGAGGTCACTTTTGAGTTTCTGCCTTCTCATCGTGTCCCCAGCACTAATGGATCTCGGTTTTCCAGGATCCGATTACATTGCGTGGGGCTGTCCAGAGGACATGGGTACAGGCTCGTAAACTGCAGCTTTGAATTCACTTTTCACACAGAGTCGTTTGACCTCCGAGTCTCCTTCCCTGGGCACGGAACACTCAATTCTGCATCTCTGTGTCTGTGAGCTGCTGAGAGGCAGAGCCGGCTCAGCCCTGACTGAGCAGTCACACGAGACTCTGCGCAGGCAACGAGGGGCAAGAAAAGAAGGTTTTCTGCCACTTCTGTTCCTTGAGCTCTGCAGGCTCTCAGACAGTGTAGGAGGAGCCTTTGTAGGGTTTGTCTCCTTGCAGAGGATGCCACTGCTTTCTTCCAAGACGGGCTGGCAGGAGAGCCAAGAGTTGTGTTGCTTCCCTACAGTCTGGTGATCAGAGCATTCTCTGACATGTAGAATAGCCATCTGTGTCTTGCACAGCAACCAAACTGCTCAGATTGCCTTTTAGGAGATATCCCTGCTGTTTAGAAGGTGCTTCAGAATTAGTTCTGAACTCGGGAACTTCAGTGGAGCATAAGAAAGTCTGCAGTTTCTGGTCCTTAGTAGGCAGGGTGATTTCCCCTCCCCCCATATTGTGCTATTGAGGAACTGTTAAATAGAAGCATTAATAATTGTATTAATAAATCCCAAACTCAACAACTGGTAAAAAGACAAACCTTTTGGTTTGTCTGTGTAGTTCTGTTTCATCCTATCAGTTTCTCTCAAAAGTATATGTAGCTGGAGATCTTATTTGATCTCTACATGATTCTGATTTCTTGAACATGTTCTGTCTCTATAGAGCACTGCTCAATGTGCAGGAAATTTGAAGGTGAAATTTGTTTTCAAGCTACCACCAATTTTTCTCAGTGGAAAAGAACACTCTGTATCAGTTTTAACTGGATGGAGGGACATTTTTTCTACCTGCAGCAAAGAGGCCATGGTAGCTCTCAGAGCTGCTGCCTGTGTACATTTTCTGTGAACTAACCAAAAATAAAATAAATAAGGTACAGTAAATTCTGAAAATTGATGCCTGTCCTTTTTCAGGAGCAGTTTAAAGCTAGTTTAAAAGGCAAAAAAAAGTCAGAGTTAACTGCACTCCCCAGTTTTAGCTTAACTCTGCAGCAATTGGAGACTAAGAACTTTCTATGGGCTCTTGGGAAAATGTCAATGCGTTCTATTTTGTTATGACATTTGAAAGCTGTGGCAAATGATTAAGGATGTGTAACCCACTCAGTGATAGTCACTGTGCCTGTCCTGCCCATTTTTCCCACTCTGTTGTACTTTGGAGATTGGCTGGGTTCTCAGTTACAGACCCTGTCTGCTGAGTTCAGACCACACCGGCTGGTGCATTAATTTTGATCGTTGTCAACCAGGCTGAGTTGTGGCAGTACCTGATGCTGCTTTCAGTTTCAGTGCTGTGAGTTTGGGGTCAGCACAGAGGAACTGCAGGGCTGCTGGAGTGTGGAGAGCAGGAGATCCCACCCAGGGGTGTTTGATGCCAGGTTTTGCCACGTGTAGATGTCCTTGCTTGCCTGCAGCAGCACTGTGGCAGTGGCTAATGCAGCTGTCACCTGTGGCTGGAGTCTGACAGTTCTCACAGCAGCACTGACCTGCCAGGAGGATGGCCCTTGGTGTGTTGTGCTATCTGGAACATTCCCCTGTGCTTTTGGGCATACTCCTGTGATTATTCTGGGTTTTTGTTGAGATGTGAACAGGCATTTTTTAACAGTCTTTGAAGAAGCAAGTTCTTTACATGTGCCCAATGCCCACAGTGGCCAGTCATTAGCTTTAACTAATAGCAGCATTGATTAGGAGAGATGTGCTTCCCCACTGGGGAGAAAGGCTGATCACTTTCTCTACTCCTTCTGCTTTTTTCACGATTTCCAACCTTTCATCCTTGGGTTTTTGTTGCATTAGATGTGGACAAGACATAAGTTATCTGTTGCACGGCTGGAAGACGCTCCCTGTCCCTGGTGTTTTGTTCAGGGGGTTGAGCTGGGGCAGCTGCAGGCTGGGATGAGCTGGAGCGCAGCACTGCGAGGTCTGTTGGTGCGAGCTGCTGCAGCAGTGAGTGCAGCCCCTGGCAGATGCATCCAGCCCCCACAATCTGCTGTGTTAGCAACTGAAGGCCTTGAAGACAGGGGGAGCAGGAACGTGAAGGGCTTAGTTCCAGGCTTAACCAAGTCCATGTCATACAGGCACCAGAGACTGAAGTAATTCCACCTTGTGCTGCAGGGAATCACTTCATTACTGAGCAGGAAACACTTCAGTGAGCGGAAGGCTCAGACTAAAGACCAAACCATGGTACCATGGCCTTGAACAAAGCTGGGTGTGCTAGATCAGCACCCAGTCTGCAGGGCTAGAATGTGGAACATCAGCACACCTAAATGGGTCTTTGTATTTACTGACCTGCTGAAAATCCAGAGCCCACTTCCCATGTAGAATGGAAATGAGGCTGAGATCTTAATAGGGATTCAGAGTGTCTGTTGTTCCTCCTCGTTATCTTAGCATATGCAATGTAATTTAATGATGTTATTGGTGCTTGGCTAAAAAACTCTGTCCAAGTTTTAATTTCCTCTATGACACATTGCTGTTTGCAAAGAGGTTGTGCAGAAGTTAGACCAGAGTAAGATTAAAATCAAGGTAATGAGAGTTGTGTGCTGACATCTGAGAGCAAAGTTTGACCTTCTGAATTTTGAAGAAGCTGCAAAGATCCTGATGTGCGGTACATATGTCAGAGAGGTAAAGAAAAGCCTGTCAGATTTTGGCTTGGAGCCATCAGATATGATTTGCAGCATCCTTGCAGAGAGGAAGGCGAGGTAGCTCTGTGATGAGCATGGAATAGACAGAGATTTCAGATATCCACATACAAATTCATTCTTTCTCTTCAGGAACTACCAACGTATCACATCCACAATGCCCCAAAGCATCCTCCCAGCCAGTTGGCTCTTAGCAAGAATAGAACCAATTTCTTAATCCTTACTACCACCTCCTGCCAACACACGATGGAAATAGAAGATGTATCTGCTTCAAAAAGCATTTGTCTGCTTTTCTGGCCGGGCGTATGCTTCAGAGGTGACAGCTGGTGCAGGAAAGAAGTGCTTATTTATACACACATATATATAGAAATGTATCTATTTATATAAATATATACACACAAAGATTATATATATATATATGCTTACAGAAAATGCTTTATGTGCTCGTGTGTGTATATGAAAAGGAAGAAACCAAGGGAACTGATGAGGTGCCAGTTTTCCAGTTCAGTTTTATATCTTGGTGCTTTAGAAGAGTAGGGACAATGTCTGTATCCCTGATGAGCAGCAGACAGAGTAGACCTTGTCTCAGGATGATTTCTAGGCCTTGCAAAGTACATTTTTTGCAAATTCTTAATTTGACATCAAATAAATTCTTAAATATGCAGAAGATCAACTGTCTCGCTTCTCCTCTTCATAAAAAAATAATCCTGCACTCACCATTTACTGAGAGTGACTCAGTAAATTCTCAGTAATGACATCTCTAGTGAAGTACCAAGAGAAACCTAAGGAAGGCAGTTGAATTTTTAGTTGTTAAAGGCCTCAAAGAAAAGATGTAACTCATCATCTTCATGAAAGAAAATTTACCATGTTGACATACTAGTAGCAGAGTTAACAGACACTACATGCTAGAGCCTGAGTTCTATGCAAATGAAAACTGCAATAAAAACCATTTTAAGAATAAAAAAAAATTCTTTTTCAGAGAAAAAAACCCCTTTTCTTGCTATATTTTCTCAAATTCATATTAAACAACATGCTTGCCTCGGCTCTGAATAGATGCAAAAACTGTCAGTCTAAAAATTTGGTTCATCTGTAAGAGAACAAGCACACATTGGATGCCAAGTGCGGGTTTGAAATGCATTTATTCATTCCCGATTTAGCACCTCCTCATAGCATAAAATGCAGCGAGATATAAAGGCTACAGAAAAACACTGCCCCCCCTCCCCAATTTTAATAGCACATATTTATCACCATTCTTATGTTAATGAAGTGTTTGCACAGCTGCTACAGTGGGCACAGGGAGATTAAAATCTGCCTTCACTCCCTTTAAAGAACCTAAAGGGGATCCACACATCTGGTCTGGGGGGAAGATAAGTCTGTCAAAATCATTATTTCACATCATTTGCGGCAGCTTAGAACAAGGGTGGGAAGGAGAGAAGGAAATTTATTAACTTTAAGGCAGCCGTGTGTCGGTTGTTTTATGTTACCTGACAGTTCATCACTTTGTTTAATAATCGGTAGCCTTGACCCTCACATGTCATCTCCAGTGTCATGATGACTTTTATTCTTTATTGCTCTCTTTGGCTGGCCTGGTTATGGCTCAGGTACTGGAACCAAGCCAGTGTCACCTCAGAGGGAGCAGCTTCTGGTATTTCCCGGGCCAAACTCCAGAGGCGATGCTGCAGAAACTGTGGTTGTTTCCATGGGTTGGATGTTGTTTCCTAGCTAAGATCTCAGAAATCAAAAGGACATCTTTTAGAACAAACTGCATGGGCGGGGTGGAGAAAGAGACAGATTTTAATGGTGATCCTGAACAACTGGATCTTTGGTCACATTGTGAAGCCAGTTTGTTTTAATCCACAGCTCCTCCACGGAGCAGTGACATTTCTCTCAGAGTTTTAGTCTCAGTTAAGGCAAGAAATACTATGAAAGGCAGAAATGTTTTGTCTGTTCTTGTTACTTTGTTACTTGCTGAGAATAATGATATATGCATGAGAGATGGAGGCTGGCTGGGTAAGAGCTGATAGGGCAGATGGAGAAGGAAAGGTGTTTTTCAAAGCGGTTAGAACTATTTTAATCTACTTTGTTACAATGACATTGCCTCTAATCCTTTCCTGATATATTATTGATAAACTTTTCACAATGTACATCATAGTAGGATTCATCAGACTTGACATTTTATCCTCACAGTGCATTTGGGACACTCAGAAGTCTTCTATTTCCCATTTTACATTTACATTTATTTCTCATTTTCATGACATTGAGAGAGAAGAGAGTGTAAGGCAAATTGTTTGAACTTCAGTTTCTGCAGCAAGGCAAGAAATGCTCATCTTGTTAAAAATCAGGCCAAAGACTTTGGTCTCTAAATATGGATTTAAAGATCTAATGTTAGATACCTCATATGGGAGTGATTGACCTCTGTGACCAGTACTATGCAAAGGTCCTACAGTAAATCTCAGACATAGATTTTTGATCTCCTAAAGCTTCATTGCTAAAAAGCTGCTTTTCCAAGAATTTTTATGCAAATAAATCTTTAGACACATCTTAACAATGAGACATAAGTTGGCTAAAGGTGTTGGAGAAATTAAATTTCTTCTCAGAAACTGAACCAAAAACAAGACTAAATAAGTTTTGGTCAGTTGGAATAAAGAAATATTAACTGCTTGTTTGGGGGTTTTCTTCTGAAACAACAAACTAAGAAAAAGGTCTGGCTAGGCATGAGATGTTTTAACTCAGTAAAAAAAAAAAAAATTGATTTCTTTTTTGTGCTTATATCTTTTTTATCTCTTTAAAAATATATTTTGAGTCTACTTGCTTTTCCAGATGAACTGATTTTAGGTATTAAAAAAGGTATAAAATTTTAAATTCAAAAATTTTGCTTCGTGCCCCATTGTAAAGTAGGCACTGCTTCTGATTAGTTCTCAGAATTTTTGCATCGTGCTCTGTCACTAGATTAGGAATAAATCCATCAATCAATATTTCTTCATCTGTTCATCCTAAAGCTGTTCTTCAGTGAGGCCCTTCGTCACTTCCGTGGGTACGAGAACACTCTGTGGGGTCCCATCATGAACACTGCCCGTGCTGTTGACTCTCGTGCCTTTGAGAAGAAAGAATTTGTCAGCTTGGTCAGGCCCCTGGGAGCGGCATCGCTCTGTGTTTACTCTGCAGTGCTCTTCAAAATACGCTCTGTGCATCCAAGTCTGCCTTGATTTATGGTCAGTGATTTCCTTGGATCTTAACTGGAGATTGTTTCAAAACAGAGTTTGAAACATTCATCTTTGCCAGCACGAGTGTTTTGAAGGAAAAGGCGACATTGCTCTAAAACAGTTCATATTGAGGCCGAGAAACCATTAAAAATTATATGATTTTCTGTATTTAACCATTGATTTGGTCATTCAAACAAAGAAAAAACCCTAAGCCCCATAGCTTCCTTCAAATGCCAAATGTTGATTTTCCATTAGTTTGCATAGCCCAGATAATAATTATTAGAATAAAAATTTTACTTGCTTTAGAAAATTACTTACTCCAGTTACTGAGAAATTGTTGATGTTGTCAGTTTGTTCAGATGTTCCCAAACAGACTGTATGTAAAGGGGTATTTATTTAATTTTAATATGGAAGATGTGTTGAATGATTTTTTTTTCAGCCCGTCTTTCCTGTTTCCTGCATTTAAATGTGAATGATGTGATGAACAGATCCTCAGTTTTTTCCCAAAAACCACATGGGAACATGCAGTGGTGAGTCAGGCATCTGCCTATCTCCAGATAATATGTAGTCCATTGCTTGCTTTAGCACAACACATTGTGCATCTTAAATGTCTGTTTGTGTCTGTTACAAACTTAGGCCAGTACAGACACTATAATCTAGTTTATTAAACAAGCTGATTAGTGTTTATTTCATTGGGTAACTGAGAAGGTAATAGCACACAAAGCTGAAGAGCCTTAGTAGTGGAGTCTGACAGGAAAAACAGATCTGATAACCTCTAGTATGGGGAATCAGGTCTCATTTAAAAATTAAATTATATAAATTCATTCAATTACCTTGAATTAATTCCTAAGTATATGCATGCACACAATGTGAAACATCATTAAGATCCATCACAGTCATATGGATTTGAATTAATTCTCTGCAATAGCAGAGATCCATACACTATTTTGTAACCTAAATCAGTTTTTCAAGAGCTCTGAACTCCAGTAATTCAACACAGAAAAGCAGGGAGGCCCAGCACACAGTACCCAAAGTCAGACCTGGGACTGCTGTGGGATACAAATAGCATACAAATAGGATACTCAATCTCACCTCAGCAGCACCAAGTTTACCACAGACTGTATCAACTTGGCCAAAAGCAGGTTAAATTTGACTTTTTTCCTTTTTTTTTTTTCTTCTTTTCTAGTATGTCTGAGAGCTCTTAGTATCTGAACACATTAGATTTCAAGAAACCCTAATTTCTCTACAAAGCCCTCTGTGATTTGCTTTGACTGTACAGTAGATACCCTGAGAAAGACTTCACACATCCCTCTTATCAAATCTTCTAATATTACAGGAATACCATGTGCTTTGTGCCTTGAAAAGAGGCTTGTGTGTGAAAAGGCAATTTTTCCTTTTGAAAAATGCCAGCACAAAGCAGCACTTCCAATCCTAAGAATGACCTGATGTACTTGTTGTCGGGTTGTGATGCCTTGGAGGTATATGGCATAATCATTTTTCCTTGAGAGGGCAGAAGACTCCGAATTTTTGGCTGTTTCTGTTCAAGGCCATTATTCCTTTTGTCCAGGACAGCACTTTGGCATTGCAGGCTCTGCTTGGCAAACCCAGAGCCCACTCTTGCTCTCATGGAGAAGTCTATATAACAATACTTTTCCTGCAAAAGTATAAAAGCACCTCTCAGATAAATTTCAATATTGGTAAGTTTAGTGAAACAAAATATACGTGCTCGCAGTGCTTTGGCTCTGTGTGACAAAATATCCTTATTTTGTTGTTTTCTGATCTGGGGGGGTTATGGAGAATGCTGTGAGAGTAGCTTGGAATTACGCATCCATGCATATGTTCATATCTAGAATATATTTGCTGCTTGCAAGTTGAATCTATAAAATCAGGGGGAAATCTGGCAGACTGAGTGATTTTTTTCTTAAAGGAAACCCCAAAGGCATATGTCCTTACTATATAATACTGGAAGTCCAGCCTTGTCACTGCAACACACAGATCTCTAAAGGTTTCTGCCCTTAAAAGTTTTTTCAAATGGCAATAAATGATGCAAATTTACAAGAGTGAATGCTCATCTACCTGAAATTGAAGGGAAGAAAAGCTCCTAACATATATTTAAGCAAAGAAAACCCACTATTCTAGTCGATAGGAAAAGAATTTACTGAAATCTTTCAGGATGTATTAAAAGGATAATGTCATACTATTAGGAAAACTTGCAATTAGGTTCAGGAGGGCTGTTAAATTGGCTTATTAAATTCAATCTGCAATCTGAATAGCACTGAAGGTTTGGAGGAAAAAAATGTGTCAGCTAGTTATGTCCACTGTTGCTGTGACAACAGGATTGGAGAACACTCTGATTAAAACAAAACAACCTCTCCCAAAAATAACCACCAAACCCAACAGAAGAACACTCTGCTGGCCCTGCTAAACCCAAATAACCAGACAATAACAACACGATTCCAGATTTAATGAAAATGAATCATGTAAGTATTGAAATTGTGCCTGCTGCTGTTGTCTAGAATAATGGTAAACTCAGAGATGGGTAAGTCAAATTAAAGCCAGTGTTGTTGAGGATTTGCTAATTTCGATAACACTCAGTGTGTATTTTACTGGTGTTTTTGGAGTGTGTTTGCCCTCCTGGTCCGTGATGCATGGCTGTCCTGCAAAGGGAACATGAGGTGCCTGCAGACAAGGCTTGTGACCCTCAGCCATGGCTCGTGCAGAGCTCTGTCCCAGGCTGAGCACTTCGGAAAAATCTGTTGTGTTTGGGAGCCTAAATGGAAACGGCCCCCTCTCACCCAGAGCTGCCACGTGACTTATTTGTGCTTTTCATATGAGATTTTGTCTCTGATTTGTGGTCCAAAGTAGACAATTTACCTGTTGTTCTGGTGCAGTCACCTCCCTGCTTTTATCTCTGTGCAGTAGCTGGATATTTCCAGTGCACGGTGACTTTTATTTCCAACTGCAGGGTCACAGGCTGCAGCATGGTAACAGTGGCAGGCAAGGGTCATTGCTCTCTTAAAATAAATTTCATCTCATTAAGCCAAATCATAGTAGCTATCCACAAGTTGTGAGGAAAAGGGTAGAGATGGACAATTATTGTAATTTGAACTGAATGAGTTTGCTGATTGAGGAAGTTCTGGTTGTTGGAGGCAGAGAAATAAAGGAGATAGAAAAGGCTAAACTTTATACCTGCCACTTAAAATATGTCTGCTGAGCTATAATTCGACTAAGTAGCAGCAAGTAACTCTAATTAATTTCTAATTAAGCCCATGAGTTTCAGCTAAGAGTGGGCTTGGTTTCTTAAAAATAATAATAAAAAAAAAATCCCTTCACCACCAAAGACTGTGTTTCCAGACTTTTCTAGCCTTAATTGCAGTCCCAAACACCTCAAGCAATTTTCTGGGCCAATTAAACCAGGGCAGTGGCTGGATTAACATATTGCAGTGCATTTGGTGTGCTTGCTTGCACATTTGGTGTGCTCGCTTGCGGGAGTTAAATGGTTCGAAAAGTGAGGAACAGCCTGGCCCCCAGACCTAGATCTTGCAGCTGGCATGGCTCTGCAGTTCCTGTGGCCACTTCAGACCTTTATGGGTAGTATTTTTTCTACTGATGCCTAAGGAGACTTAAAAGTAAGAGAAAGAGGGAAAGAAAAAAAAAAAAAAAGAACAAAAAAAAGGAAAAAAAGAGAGAACAAAAGGTGACAGGGAAAAATCGTGCCTTTCTTATTGCCAGGCATTTTCTGTGGTGAGAAGAGATTCCACTGGAGAAGAGTCCTTCGTCCTGTGCTCTGCCCTCACTGAGCATTGTTTGTGCTGCCTCCAGAAAGGAATGAAGTTTTGCAGTGACAGTTTTTAATATACATCGACCCTAACGCTGCTTTGGAGGATGATTCACTGCATGGGAGCAGGCATCAATATTGAACACAAGGCAACATTTTCCCTGTGTTTTTGGAGGAATTTATACAGCCAAAAAGACAGTGAAATTTGACAATGCTTTTCCCAGGATCTGTAGAGAGTCCTCTTCCTGAGACCTACATCTGCTGAGTATGAGATTTATGTGATACATTTGTCTGTTTTCTAAAGGTTCATTAAGAAGAGACACTGAAATAAGCTAAATATGCTGTTAGTGTGAGCCGCTCCATTTCAGTTTTTTCATACAGTCTTGAGAAATATTGTTTCACTGCCTGGTTCTCTGTTGGCCTGAGATTACTTCTTACTCTGTTGACCTTAGATTACTTCTTATTTGCTACTTTATTTATATTTCATGCAATGGAAATTGAACCAAACAAGTTTCAATTTGTAAGTATAAAGGAAGAGGACACAGTAACATCAAACACTTATCACAGATGAGATACCAATGTCAGAAAATCTGGATGAAAATTATATTTTTGAAATTGGGGAGTGGCTTTTAGAGCAATAGAGTGAAATGGAGGTCACAGGAATCCACAAGTTCACATGAGGGAGGGATCTTGCCAACCCTTCACTAAGTAAATATGACCTAACACATGTGCTCAGATCTTCAGGATTTTTTAATGAAATCTAAGAAATTTTAAGGAATTTTTAATACAGAATGCTTGGTGATAATACAAATGATTCTTCAGAATTTTAAAATAATATGGATTTGTTTCCTTGTTTTAAAGTAATGATACTACTAAAAGATACTGAGGTAAATTAAGGGTAGAAAGAACCTGACATTTGCCAAGATATGAAACTGGCACTCCAATGTCAGAATATTTTAAATAAAGCACATCTGTTGAGGCATGAGCTAGCAGAGGTTTATCTGTCTTTGTAGTATTATTAATGCAAATTCCTTTTGAGCTGCAAGATTATGAAGTTTGTGTCACTAAATCAAACAATCATATATGGATGTTGTGAAACATAGACCCTGGCAGAATAGTGTGACCTTTTTGGATAGTGTCAGATTTTAAATGCTTGATTTCTCACCTTCATTCTCATAAATAATTCTGGACTTCCTTGTCAGTTAATAAGCATTTAAGCAAATTGTGTACTCTTATCAAAGTTTGTGGCAGTGAACTGTAGCAGCATGAAAACAGCATTTAGAGAAAGAGAAGAGTAGCCTTTTATGGCTGTCCTGATGAAAAGGAGTGTGTCAAGTCCTCATGGTATTATCTCCCTGTTTTGCTGCAGCTGTTGCAATACTGCAAAGCACGAGGCCATACCAGGGTGTGCAGTGGTTCTTGCTGTGATTTCAGCTGGTTATGATGTTCCTTCGAGCAGGAGAGCCTTCCCAAAGCAGGGGATGCTTTGGAGCGATCCATCTGTGGCTTGGGGCACAGCCC